>OY744547.1:54594881-54627381 GCA_963556195.1 Sepiola atlantica
AAAATGCATGGAGTTAGTTTTACCGGGTGTTTTTATATACACGTCTAGCTAGTTAACCAATCAGATTCTTTGTTGTTCTCTGAAATTTGATACATAAAAAATTATATCTCATTATAACATTTTATGTAGATACATGAAATAATAATAATAATAATAATAATAATATATATATATATATATATATATATATATAAACACAAAAAGAAGAAAGGTATATCTGATGTAGATGCAAACCACAGCTTTCTCGCCCCACGCCACCCCACAAGTTGATGATTGGTTGCTAACGACTCATTTATTTATTGGTGTTGTTATTACGAGTTGTTTGTAGTCCAGGAAAACACGTCCAGGTCAAGTAGGTAAATGATTGTAAGCTCGGGATGTGGGGGGGGGGGGTAGAGTTAACGCTGAGGGTTAGCGGAGAGAAGCTGCACCGGTGATAAAGCATAAGAATAATGCGGTGAACCGTCCTTTGTTGCTAAGCAATCTCATCTTCTTTGCTCTGAGATTTTACGGAGGAGAGGAGGGGGATGGTCACCCACTTTTATACTCGTTGATGTAGTGGTGTATATAGAGTCATCATTTCCGATTTTTAAGAAAATAACTATCTAATATATAAAATCAAGTCAGTCGGATTCTCTAAGTTTGACAGCGATAGATTCCGTCAGCCAAAATCATTTTTTTTCATTCTGAATAGCCATTTTATTTTGTTGAACGTTGGTCCAATGTTGTTACGAAAAATAAAATGTTATTCAAGTGAATTCTTTCCAGAAAATAATTTATCTGCTCGGATTTCTTTTTGTGTAGCTGCCATTTATAAAAAAAAGGGAGGTAAATCAGTATTCGTTCAATACAGGCTTACTTTTTGAAAAAAATAAAAAATAAGGATGGTAGATCTGCATTCGTCCAGTACAGGCTTACTTCTCTGTGGTTCAAAGAAAAAAATCATATTTTGGAAAAAAAGAAAAAGGGGTACGTAACTCTGTCTTTTTCCATTACAAACTACTTCCCTTTCGTATTATTTTGATTATTCGGGCTACTGTTCTCATCTTGAGTGTTATTCTCACAACGTTTCGACCGATGTAACCTTCAAACTTCTTCAGGTGCGTCTTGTCGAACTCGGAAATCTTTCTATCAAACTCAAGAATCTGTGCGGAATTTTAAACGGAACTCTTTATTTAATCAACGGGGGGGGGGGGGGGGTAGCTTGCTCTCATTCTGTCAGCCATGACCGGGTAGAAGTCTTAAGTAATTCGCAATTACATTTATAGTATCGCTTACACTGAGGATTGAACCTTCAACCTCCAGAAGAGTGTCACTTAGAACTGAATTTTACTTAGTACGGGTCCTTGCAGAAACATAATACTTCCCTTTTCACTGGGACAAATATTTTTTAATTTAGGAAAAAACACAAAACGTCATAGTTTTAAAATAAGAAATACAAAACGGTGGTTGTTGTTCTGGTAAAGAAGGCGAATGAGACAAAAGATCTTGGTCTTCTGGTCGACTCGTCCTTCAAGCCACCTAAACATTGCATTCAGGCGGCAAACAAAGCAAGGAGCACTCTAGTCTATTTCTCATTCGACGCTCTTTCTGTAAAATCACTCCTGGAATATTTCTCCCACTTTATGTCTCCCTCGTAAAACCACTGTTAAAGTATGGTGTCCAGGCCTCTGCCCCATATCAGCACCTGGAGAGAGTTCAAAGACTGGTTACTCGAATGGTGTAGGGTCTATGGGATCTTCCCTATGAAAGCCAACTCAAGAAACTTAACCTTTTCTCCCTTGAACACTGATGATTACGCGGTGATATCATTTTGGCCTACAATCTCCTTAATGGTCATTACGATATACCTTAGGACCTATTAGTCACTCCTGCACCAGAAAGAGGTCTATGCAGGTATCACAAGAAACTATTTCACCGTCGATTTCGATTGAACCGGAAGAGGACTGCTTTCTCAATCAGGATCCCTGGACCTTGGAATAGTCACCCAATAGAGGTAATAAATGCGTCAACAACGCAGCAATTCAAGATGAATTTTGATAGGTGCTGGGCCACTGTATCCTCTTCTGTGTAAATTTCTACCACCTTTTTTTTGCATGGCAATTGAAAGATGCTTGTTTTATTTTTTGCCAAATTAACTGAATTAAATTGAAAAATTGCAAGTAAATACACTACTGGACAACGCCGGTTCGGGGCAGCTAGTACGCCATTAGGGCTAGTTCTTTAATGAATAATTTATCAGTTGTTTTGTGGCGTGGCAGAAACAATGTCAAATAAAAAAGAAGCTACAAGAAAAAATACCAAATATTTATTTGGCTTTTGACAAATGTATAAAACCAAACAAAATTGTAAAACCCAATTCCACAAAACTAAATTTAAAACGACCCCAAATTGGTAACCGCTAATCATAATAACTAGCTAGGCTACCCGGCGTTTCTCGAAGGCATGGACAACAAAATAGAATCCCCCCCCTTTCTATCTACCTCTCTCTTCCCCTCCACTTCTCCCTTCTTGCCTCTTCCCGCCCTTTGTCTCCTCTGCCCAGTCAAGAAGGATTTCCCCCTCCTCCGATTGAAGACAAAACAGATACAACATTTTTATCCTATCCCAAAGGCCAAGAAAGTGTAGTTTAATTCAAGTTTCACACTAAAGGTCGATCGAAAAATCGCTCTAAATGTCGCCCCCCCCCCCTGCCATCCCCTGACTAATTTTGTTCCTGGTGTCTCTAAATAGAATAAATATTATTTTTAAAAAACTGTGTCAATATTCTGTCGTAGGTAATGCTGAAACAGAATATATCAGCTTTGTGGGTGTGTCTTGTGTAGTTTCTGACTTTTAGCTGAGCACACACACACACACACACACAAACAGACAACTGACCTTTATATAATAGAAAATTATTTACTGGCTTTCAAGCCTTCTGGCTGGATCGAAATTAGCATCTGTTCTCGTCGGTCTGAGGAAGCCATCCTTCCAGGTATTTCAAGGTATTAAAGAAAAGAAAATAAGAGAGAAGAATAGAGAGAGAAAGAGAGAGAGGGGGGGGGGGCGTATTTAGCTGTTCTTGCTTTGTTACCTCCGTAAAGGAGGTTATGTTTTACTTTTTTATGGCGATTATGCATGAACACACAGTAATACTTGGTCGATAGAAAGAAAAAAAATGCAATTATTTTAGAATTTAAGAGTGGGGGGATCAGCAAAATGAATTCTCAGGATGAAAAATTTTTGCACAACTTTATGTCCCCTTATGAAGATTAAAATCAAGATATAATTATACTAAACCTTATGTCTAGAATTCTTATTCTAATTTTGATAAAATTCAATTACATTATTCTGATTTGCTAGCATATCTCAAATTTAAGACTTAAGCATAAGAGGTCTTAGGTATTTCAAGATGTTAAAGAAAAGAAAATAAGCGATAGAGATAGAAAAAGAGAAAAAGAGAAAAAGAGAAAAAAAGAGACAGAGTATTTAGCTGTTCTCGCTTAGTCTCGCTTTGTTATCTCTGTAAAGGAGGTTATGTTTTCATTCAAGTTTATTGGGTTGTTACTTTGTTTGTTGGTGTACAGCCTAGCGTCCACATCGCTTGACCAATCGTCACCAAACTTGGTCAAAATATACGCCATGGTCTAACTTAGAACTGATTTAATTTATGGATATCTAGGTCAAAGGTCAAGGTCACGGAAACGGTGAAAGTCACGTTTTGGGCGATAACTTTTGTTCTGTGCATCGTAGAGGCTCGCTACTTGGCCCATATTGTAGCCAACGAAGTCCCGCATCTTATATGGATTTGGACCTTGACCGTGAAAAGACATTTTGACGAAATTTTAACTTCCGATTTTTCCATATTTATGATCAACGTTTCTATGGCATAACTTTAGGAATACTTCATACAATATAGAGAAGTACGGCCCAAATAAAACTTTGGCCCATTCTTACATTGTCAGGCAGAGGTATGCAGTGTCACGACTGACTAATGTTCTTGTTTTGACTGAATTGGTTTCGTCCAACGGCTAGCCCTATTTAAAAGATCGTAAACTGTCTGGCTAGATTTTACTTTTTAAAGTCTGTAAAATTAAACTTTTACACCAAATGTTCACCCATTGCGGCCATGTCCTCTTAACAAAATAATGATCATATTTTTATTTAGATGAGAATTTTTTTGGTCTGCTTTATTTTCGCTTATAAACATTCTCATTTAGTTTTAATTGAATTTTGACCATCCAACGGCTAGCACTATAAAAAAAGGCTAAATTTGTAGATTAACACCCTTCGCTAAATAACCCCCCCTCCAAAATAATGAGATTCTACTTTTTTTTAGGCGATTATGCGTGAACACACAGTAATACTTGGTCGATAGAAGGAAAAAAAAAATTAATTTAGAATTTAGAGTAGGGGATCAGTAAAATTAATTTCCAGAATAAAAAAGTTTTACACTACTTTATGTCCCCTTACGAAGATAAATATCAAGATATAATTATACTAAACCTTATGTCTGGAATTCTTATTCTAATTTTGATAAAATTCCATTATATGATTTTTATTTGATAAAAATGTCTCAAATTTAAGGCTTAAGCTTAAGAAGAAATTGAAATTCAGGGAATCTTACTTAATTGGTATCTAATGACTATGCATCAAATTCAAGGCAAATCTGAAATATTAGAATTTTCAGATATGAGGTTCTGTCCATATTATGGCCCCTAAAACCCTTTAAAATTCCAAAGAAACTGAAATTTGAAGAAATATTTATTAATTGATACCTAATAGGTATTGTTAAAAATTTCACAAAACCGGAGGTATCTGAATTTTCACGAAGGGTTTCTACACCCTTTTTGCCTCCCCTTTGCATAAAACTAGCTAAAACTAAATATAGCTCACATTACCACCCCTTACCTAACGTTATATATATATATATATAGTGAGTGAATCGGATGTATCTGAATTTTCACATTCCTTTTACTCTCTTTGCGTGAAATTAAATTAACCTAAATATAACTCACATTTGGACCCTTTACGCCTAGTAGCCTTGTTCCAACATTCATAATGATCGGTTAATTAGTTTAGGAGTGAATCCTATACATACAAATATATAAACATATAAACATACCTAACTTTATATATATATATATATATATATATATATATATATATATATATATATATATATATATATATATATATAAAGTAATGACGATTTTCCCACTCTACTTTTGTGATAATTAGCTTTTTTACTATAAGCTACATACAAAAAATCTGGTTTCTCAGTGATTTATGGCAAATATTGGTCCGTGTTGTTAAAAACAAAAAATTTATTTTCAGTTGATTTCATCGATTTTAATATTTAATCCTGATCAATATTTTGATTTTTATTAGTCATAAATGAAGGAAGGCGGAGGATTTTCTACCCTCGCAGTTGGAAGCCCTACTACTGCCATCCAAATCACCGAGTACTAATTTAATAAGACAATTTTTCTTTCGATATTCAGTCTGGTTTATGCATTTAATAGCTCCACCATTACATACATCCCCCCCCCCCCCCGTGAGTAAATCGGTTAGGGTGTCATACTTAGAGACAATGGTTGTGAGTTTGAACCGTAACTGGATCAAAATTATTTTTACTCTGATTTTTTTTTCAATATAAACACACCTAGCTTTAAAGATAGACATATGGGAATCATCTTGTCATGTGATTGATTTTAGTGAATCAAAAATTAAAAATAGAAGTTTACGGTGTGTTTTAAAAAGCATTACGAGTATAGACTAAGTAATATGGTGTTATGAGCAGAGTGAAAAAGGACATAATGTTCCTCATTAAATATCGAGCAACGTCGGGTTTCCCTGCTAGTTATAGCTAAAAATGGTTGTCAGTGTTTTCTCTGTGCATTAACCGCTATTTCTTTTCCTCCAATGATTGGCACCAAATGTATATTGATTTCCATTTGAGATCATGTATTTCTTTTCGCCCGTGGAGAAAATTAATGATGCAGGCTATGCTGATGACCTTGCAATTTTTGCTGATCACCTTGTAATTTTTGCTGATGACCTTGCAATTTTTGCTGATCACCATGCAATTTTTGCTGATGACCTTGCAATTTTTGCTGATGACCTTGCAATTTTCGCTCATGACCATGCAATTTTTGCTGATCACCATGCAATTTTTGCTGATCACCTTGTAATTTTTGCTGATGACCTTGCAATTTTTGCTGATCACCTTGCAATTTTTGCTGATCACCTTGCAATTTTTGCTGATTACCTTGCAATTTTTGCTGATCACCTTGCAATTTCTGCTGATTACCTTGCAATTTTCGCTCATGACCATGCAATTTTTGCTGATGACCTTGCAATTTTTGCTGATCACCTTGCAATTTTTGCTGATTACCTTGCAATTTTTGCTGATGACCTTGCAATCTTTGCTGATGACCTTGCATTTTTTGCTGATGACCGTGCAATTTTTGCTGATTACCTTGCAATTTTTTCTGATGACCCTGCAATTTTTGCTGATCACCTTGCAATTTTTGCTGATCACCTTGCAATTTTTTGCTGATCACCTTGCAAGTTTTGCTGATCACCTTGCAATTTTTGCTGATCACCTTGCAATTTTTGTGGACCCAACCAAACAAGCAGAAGCTCTACTACACTGCCTCGAAGAAATGGCAAATTGTATTGAGCTTTTTTGTTTATATTTTCTTGCCTCCCCACGATGGCAGAGGTAGACACAAGGTCGGATTTTTTTGTAGGTAAAATCCAGCTCCCCAAAAAGTTGCACTCTGGATTGGAACAAAAATTTTTTTTAAATTGTCTCAGTCTCGAAGGATTTCTCCGAGGAGAGAAAAGATGAAGTGTGGTCTCAGAACAGGTACTACACTTTGCTCCTAGCTGTTAACACAAGCAAAACAGCACATTCTTCTGACCCAACATGGAAATATCTCTTCCCAAAATGGGTCTTGTCTCAAAAATGTCGATGAGTTTACCTATCTTGGCAGCAAAGTTGCCAAGCAAAATTGCACATAGAGTGAACAAAATTTGCGAATCAGCAAAACCTGGACTAGACTGGACAAGATGAAAGCAATCTGGAAGTCAAATCTTCCTACGAAGATGAAATGTAACTTCGTTGAAGCAATTTTTACATCAGTTCTTGTATATGGAAGTAGCACCTGGACTTTTACCAAAAAACTGGAGAAGAAATTTGACGGTGTGTACACCAGAATGCTAAGAGCTACTGTTAACATCTCCTGGAGTCAGCACTCCACGAGAGAGCAACTCTACTGACACCTTCCTCGGATTTGAGCCCTGATCAAAAAGAGAAGAACCAGATTTGCTGGTCACTTCTGGAACCATCCCCAGTATTCAAACTTGGTTCACTCCATCAATGATTCTCAGTCCTTTCATAAGGTTCTTCATCTCTTAACTGACATTCGTTTCATCTCATTAACACTTATCATCGAGTGGCTTTTGGCCTTAATGAGTGGTGAACCATTTAGTCAAAAACAAAGAATTTGAAAAAGTGGCTTAACTTCTACATAAGATCAAATCGATCTACCAATCTGTTCGACGAGAATAAAAGCTTCATTGATTCTTTTTATTTCTTATTAGTGTACATGTGTTATCCGAATGGGAAAAACCTCCAATTAATTAATGGGGATCGTTTGATCGACCTGTCGTCCATTTTGAAACAAGCAAATTATGTGCATTTTTCTTGGCTTTGAAATACACAGCTTGGCATCCACAAATTAATAAGTTATTGCACGTATCTTCGACAAATGATGACAACAGATGTTTTATAAAGAGATTAGCAGGTTTTGATTTTTTGAAGAATAAGTAGACAAAACACAACCGTTGAAACAAATGACGTCATATCCGCTTGCTTCATCAGCTTCCGGTTTTCACAGTTCCACAGAGTTAACCACTTGACCCCTTTGTTACCCTTTGTCTGAAACTTTTCCTACTAAGAGATTACATAATGGATATTAGTGGGCATGTCAGCTATTAGATATATTAGTTGAAAATATATTATGCATCTGTAAGTCATAAACAGGATGTGTTATAGGCAAAGGGATTTGCAGAGATTAAGGTGTGTAATCTTTCAGGCAAATCGGCCTTACATGGGAACAACTTGTTTTATGGATGTAATATCATAACTAACGTTTTATGAAAAAGATTAGCGAGTCTTTTTCCTTTGAAGAATAAGAAGACAAAACACAGTTGTTTAAAACTTGCAATTTGCTTTTCCTCTAAACACTTGAAATAGTTTCGTCCATAAGTTGTTTTACTGCTAACGTTTGCATGACGGGATGGATATAGTTAAACATATAAAACAACAAATATTATTCATATATGAAAATATATCGGTTTATTTCACAGATCCAGTAAAGAGTCTGTCAGATTCACTTATTTCCGAAAATTTCAGAATAATAAATTCTTCTTCAAAGAAGAAAAAACGAAAAATTCTTATAATTTACTAAACAGTCTCTTTGAACTTTTTAGTAAATTACAAGAAGTTTTCGTTGAGCTTTTGTTTGAAACGTTTCCTAGTTTCCAACGTATATCGCAACAAGTACTAATAGATTATCTGTTGGATACTAGTGGGTATGTCAGCTAGTAAATATATTAGTTGAAAATATATTATGCCGCTCTAAGTCATAAACAGGATGTATTATAGATAAAGGGATTAGCAAATGACCGCCTGCTTCATCAGCTTCTGGCTTCCATAAATCAGCAGAGTTAACCGCTTGATCACTTTGTTACCATTTGTCTGAAACTTTTCTTGATATTAGCCAATAGCTACTAGGAGATTACCTGTTGGATATTAATGGGTATATCAGCTAATAGATATATTAATTGAAATTATATTATGCATCTGTAAGTCATAAACAGGATGTGTTATAGGCAAAGGTATTTTCAGGGATTAAAGTGTGTAATATTTCAGCCAAATCGGCCTTACATGGGAACAACTTGTTTTATGGATGTAATATCATAACTATCTTGATGGGTGATAACAACAGACGTTTTACAAAGGGATTGACGAGTCTTTGTTCTTGTAAGAATAAGAAGATAAAACACAGCTGTTTAAAACTATTGGATATTAGTGTGTGTGTCAGGAAGTATTAGAGTTATTATTTCTGAATATATTATGCAGCTTAAGTCATAAACAGCATAGACGAAAGGGTCAGCAAGGCTTCAAGTGGGTAACCTTTCGGGCAAATCAGCCCTGCATGGGAACAACATGTTTAGTGGTTGCAACATCAGATGATTGATTTTGAGAACGATGGAAGCTTCAGATCGAACAGACGTATTGTTTGAGATATCCTAATGAGTATTAAGATTATGAAGCCATGTGCTTCTAATTAAGTCTCTCTTTCTCTCTCTCTCTCTCATTCTCTCTCTCTCTCTCTCTCTCTCTCTCTCTCTCTCTCTCTTATTCTCTATGCCCCCCCCCCCTTTTGGCTTTCAGCCTAACTTCTGTGAGAAGGTGTTGAGTTGATTAATAATATAATGATAAATTGGTGTGAGAAGAATGCAACTGACTTTTGATTGCAGCTGTGAGATTGTCCACAGTCGGGAAAGATTACTACGATATGCGTAGACACTGGGACGCCATCTGAAGAAGTACAAGGTATTTCATTTATCTCCTCTCCAGGAGGTTAGACACAAGATCAGGTGTGGTTTTGAAAAGTCACACACTAGCGTGGATCAGTTTAAGATGAGGTTGGATGAATTCAGAGAAAGTGGTAGGAGGGAGAAATTGAGGGGCCACTTTTGGGAGTTATCCAATGAAATATTTAACAGAATTTGATCTGGATATCAATACTGTACTAAGAGTTTTATTTATTTTTTCTTTTAACAGTTGAATTGAGAAGATAGTTAAAGGGGAGATGCCCAAGGAGGCATAACAAACAAATAATAATAATAATAATAATAATAATAATAATAATAATCTCACCCCCCCCCCAAAAAAAAATGAAAATAATCAGCTCCCCCCCAAAAAAACAAATTTTTTTTTTAAATAAATAAAAAAAAAATTTTAATTTTAAAATTTAAAAAAAAAATAAGAAAAAAAAAAAAAAAATGGTACCAGCCTAGGCTGACACCACACAAAATATTTGCATAGGGTCAAGAAGGATGAGAAGACCGAGGAGGGACAGCACAAACCAGACCTCCACTGGAAAAGTGCAGAGACTGCTGGGACCTTGGGGAGGCTTATTGCCACCCAAATCCCAGAGAAGACCAATGGTCCTTACCAGCGAGAAATCAATGGTAAGCGGCTGTTGCGATACCGCATCGTTATCGAAAAGAGGTGAAGAATACTGGAAATCTGGGGAGGCTTGTTGTCACTCAGACTCCAGGAAATACCACTGGTTGTTGTCGATGAGCAATCACTGACGATGATCTGTGTGAGAACTCCTAGTGAGTACAAATAATAATAATAATAATAATAAAACTAGGCTTAACACATTCTGGCCTACAAAAAGTGCCTAAGCAGCCCTATCGGCATTCCTTGATAGGGGCGTCTCGGCGATTAGCAATAAACTAACCCCTTCTCAAAGAGAAGGTAAAGTCTAGCACTGAACAGACCCATACCTCAGCCCGACAGCAACAAAATCACTGTTGAACTGATTGTCAGGGACGTATCCCCAACTGGTACAAACACTTACTGAAGCTGTGCATGGTAATAAATTAAGCTGAACTGTTGATTTTTTGATGACTAAAAATATTATAAGCAAAGGGTCAATAGCTAACATTTACTGATTTAGTGTTACATGATATTTAACAAAAAACACCGGTTTTTGTCCTGTAGGAAAATCCAAGATGGCGACTGAACGAATTTCATAAGAATCTTAAACCCTCAGAATATATGAGGTTCTCAAAAATCAAACTTGGACAAAAGAGTTTTCCATATTCCTCCATGAGACGGTTGTTTTAAAATCACACCATCAAGAAAAATGATTTTAAAAAACCCATCAAGAAAACCAAATGAAAAAAATGATTGGAAATCCAACTCCATGATATTGCAACGATTTTTCCACCAATCAGTTACCTTCTCGACATTTTCAGGCCAGGAAGCCAATATCAGACGGCTTTATTTTCCAAATAGAATTAAGCCTTGGGGGTCGAGTCTTCAATTTGACTGTTGGAGATGTAATCCGGGCATAAGCATTTAAAAACTTGTGGTAATTTGAATATGAACATTTTGAAGATTTTGCCTAATTTTTTAAGCTGTTCATGAACTTCTGGTTGTGTTACTAGGAGTGTCGAGTTGCAAACGGAACACAAGAATCTAATAATAATTATTATGAATAAAAATGAATCCCGTGAGTGCCAATTCACACGATTATTTCTCACGTTTTTAGTTATCAATAGATTTTATTCACAGCTGTGTAGATGACGGTTTTCGCCCTGTAGGAAAATCCAACATGGCGGCTGGACAAAATATTCGGCGAAAACCACCAATTTCGAAAGCAACATTAAACACCTCAAAACATGTAAAGTTCTCAAAGGAAATCTGAACAAAAGAGTTTTCATATTCCTTCATGACACGGCTTAATTTTTTTTTAATCACGCCATCAAAACAATTGAAAGAAAACCCCACCAAGAAACCTCAATGATGTTGCAACGATTTTTCGACAAATCAGTTGTTTTTTTTTAATGTTTTCGGACATTGAAGCGAATATAAAATGGTTTTATTTTCTACATAGAATTAATCCCTGTGACGTAATCATCAATTTGACTGTATTACCCGGGGATAAGCATTAAAAAAATTATGGCTAATTAAAATATTACATTTTTAAAGATTTTATTTTATTTTTTACCATTTTTACGCCCCCCCCCCCCCGGAAATTCTTTTGAGCCAATTACACCAACCAATTTTAGTTTTAAATGGAAGAACATATTGTTCTCTTTCAGAATACTTGTATGGCATTATGACTGAGCGTTTGTCAGATAATGAGCTAACATAAAAAAATTCAATTTTCTACAAATTTGCGTTTTTTTGTTTTTTTTACTCCAAACTCAATTTTATACCTGAAATTGTTTGATTATGAAATAGAGTTTCCGATTTAAAAAATATGATTAATTTTACTAATGAGTCACCGCTTATCAAGGCCTGCGGACCACTCAAGGATAAGGGTTAAAGAGATTATCAGTTGGACGATGATCAACATCACGAGACGATTGGAAACAATTGGTGGAATTGGCATAAGATTATTTAAGAAGAATTTATTATCCAAGACGACGGCTCAACAAGTATTTGTTTACATTAGACTTGAAGATGACCATGTTGTAGTCGGTCTGGAAGCAGACTCGTCGTATATTGTTCCAGGAAAGAAACTTTGTTTATGGAACTTCCATTTGGTTTTTGGTACAAAGAGAGAGAGAGAGAGAGAGAGAAAGAGAGAGAGAGAAAGAGAGAGAGAAAGAGAGAGAGAGAAAGAGATAGAAAGAGAGAGAGAAAGAGAGAGAGAAAGAGAGAGAGAGAAAGAGAGAGAGAGAAAGAGAGAGAGAGGGAGAGAAGAGAGACAGGCAGAAAGAGAAAGAGAGAGAAAGAAAGAGAGAGAGAAAGAGAGAGAAAGAGAGAGGGAGACAGAAAGAGAAAGAGACAGAAAGAGAGAGACAGAGAGAAAGAAAGGAAAGTTCTTTGTTGTGGTTGTAGCTACGTGAGTTCTTGCTGTGAATGTCTTACAGGGGGGGGGACAGGGATTGGAGCTCAGTCGAGCACCAACGATGAACATAACGATGCAGTAGAGAGAGGCTAGCAACATCTCTTTTGGTGCGAAAGAGGCTGTAGGGAAAAGTAGAGACCATCTTCCACTAGATTGTGAAGTCGGTTTCGTAATCTCTTAAGGCAAGAAAGAGTGCTCCAAGCAGTACCTCCCCAGATATGACAGTAGTCTTATGCATCCAATTAGAAACTAAGAACAAGATTCCATGCAGATTCCCGAGTTTGACATAAAGATTCCCGAATTCAACAAAACGCAACTGAATACTGTCAAAGGTTACATTGGATGAAACGTTATGAGAGAATAAAATCCATGATGAGAATAGTAGTCCGAATGATCCAAATAATACAATTTATCAATCCTCATCTCAAAAATTCCGAAACATAATATTTGACCTGTATATTTGACCTGTATATTTGACCTGTTTATTTTACCTGTCTATTTGACCTGTCTATTTGACCTGTATATTTGACCTGTATATTTGACCTGTATATTTGACCTATGTATTTGACCTGTCTATTTGACCTGTATATTTGACCTGTGTACACTGTATCAGAAACCAAGTTTGTCCTAGAACTTTCGAAAATCTTTTTGGATGTGCCACTTTATCCAAGATGTCGAGTTAGAGAGTAAGAACAAGATTGATGATTATTGGTTAATAATAAGGCAGCGTAATTCCACTGCAATGCACATCTTGTTAACAGCGCCATCTGTAGTGAGAAACCATTTTCTTTAAACTACCAATTATGTAAGGGGACATAACTCTTGACATTAAACAGCAATACCTCGTTAACATACAGGCGTTTGCCATATATTGATTAGGATCTGATAACAAGCAATTAGTATCTCAATTGGCACAAACAGTTTGGAAGCAGCGCCACCTATGATGACAAAACATCTTCTCGGAACTAGCAATTAATGAAGGGGACATAACACTTCATATAAACTTGCAACTAGTAAAAAAGCAATCCGACAACAAGCAAGTTTATTAACCCCTGATGCATCCAAACTAGTTATTATCTGAGGACGTATCTGGCTTTTATACAGGTTAATTCTCCATTATTGAATAAAAATGTTTAGAATGAGAAAAATGCAAACTTTTTATTATTTTATTTTCACATTTAACTCGCTGAAAAAAAAACTGAATCATTTTTGCCAGTTTTACTTTTAAATAAAAGATCTTGTCGTTCGCTTCCAGAAAAGACCTTCATGTGGTTCATAGCAAAAGCTTCTTTAAAAATAGTCATTTTTTAATGTTTCACCCGTTTTACCCCTATAACTTTGACTGTCCCATTTGGCATAATTGTTAGAGTATTTGAAAATGGGCCGGGAAACCGGGGTTCAATCCTCGGACGAGTCATACCACAGACTTAAAAACTGGTACTTGATGCCCCCTTGATTAAACATTCAGCATTATAAGGTGTAATTGGGTAGGAGGAGTAATCTCGACAAAGGAATGACATATCCCTGATGACATAGAATCGGAGATTGGTTTATTTGCTGACGACACCACACTTTACTCTCGCAAAACAGACGCGATCATATCCGAGGCAATGGCTGAATCTTTAGAAAATGACCTCCAGGCTGTAGTGGATTGGGGTCATAAATGGTTGGTAACTTTTAATGCCGCAAAGACAAAGCTCCTTTCCTTCAACAACTACAAGAAGCCTCACCAAAAATGGCAATAACACCCTACCTGAGAGTTCATCATTCAAACTCCTCGGCCTAACCTTCACAGGTAACATGAATTGGAACAAATACATTGAAGACATTGCCAGGACTGCTGCAAAGAAGGTGGACTCCCTCTATCGTGATAGTAAACTTCTCACACCTGACATTATCCTGTATCTCTACAAAGCCACCATCCACCCATGCATGGAGTATTGTAGCCACATATGGGCTGGTGCATCATCCACTAGTCTTTCCCTCTTAGACAAGGTCCAAAAAAGAGTCGCCAACTTAATAGGTTCCTCACTATCCACCAAGCTCCAACCCCTATCCCATCACCGCAATGTTGCTTCCTTGTGCCTGTTATACAAGTACTTCAATGGACTGTGCTCTGATGAACTTGCTGCTCTGGTGCCCCCACAGCGCAAATTCACTAGACCAACCCGACAATCTGCCAAATCCCATCCATTCACTGTGGAGGTCCCCAGATGCCGAAGAGCTTTCTACTCCAAAAGCTTCTTTCCTCGTGCTGCTGGACTCTGGAACTCCATCCCTTCTCCCTGTTTTCCTGGCGGTACTGACATGCAGAAATTTAAAACTAATGTAAACAGACATCTCGCTGCACAGCTCCCGATTTAGGTTGACCCCCCCCCCCTAAAAAAAACAAAAAACTCACACCCTTTTTCTCAGTAGCCCCTTACGTTTACAGTGGCCGTCAACCTTGTTTGGGGTTAACTACATGAAAATATATATATATATATATATATATATATATATATAACTTCTTTGTAATATAGTAGGGAAAATCCCAGCAGAGTGCTCGATTAATTAAGAATTAAAGATAAAAATTAAGAGCATAATATTTATTTTGGTACAGAAAAATTAGTACAACATTCGTACCGTCGGTTTCAAACACGGAAAGTCTTAGCCATCCGGCTCTCTTCAGCTTCTGTTGTCATCTGTTTTGGAAATGTGAAGTCACATGACACTCTCGTTGGGACGCGTTATTTGCTCAGTGTGTTATGTATGTTTGTTTAAATTTAAATTTAGTGTAATGAAACTGTTGAGATTTAATAAATAAAAATATATATATATATATATATATATATATATATATATATATATATATATATATATATATATATATATAATTAAGATTTTGCTCCAAAGACCAAGATTTTATTTATCTTAAGAAATATTTTTTCGAAACAAACCTTTTTTATACAATTTTTACGGTTCCGTTTCATTCAGTATGTGACCAACCAACATTTGTATGTCAATATCGGATCTTTCCTCTCTGAATTCATAAGAAAGACTAAAAATTTCTTAATTCGAAAATTTGTATATTGTGATGTGAGAAAAATAAAGGTCCAAAAATCAAAACGAACTCACATCGGATGCACTTCATTCCTTAGCGTCTCTGAAATCACTACCTTGTGCAGGCAGCCATATTGTAATTAGAAACAAAGCCAAGAGAAATACGCACAACACATTGACTGAAGATCTTTTCTGAGAGACCAATATTTAAATCCGACTAGATGCTAACTACATTTTACTTATAAAATACTTTAATTAATCTGTAAATAAATCTCATTATATAATTTACGTAAATGTGTCAAGCCAACCAACCACAGATAAGTTGAAATAGAAATAGAACACAAAAAAATATAGAAAGAACATTACACGAGCCCAAGGGAAATGAAACTGACAGAAATCCCATAACCTGGCCCCCTCCAAACACGCACATATGTGGTGGCAGCAGTTATGAAGAGTAAAAAAGGATGGAAAGACCAAAGAGGGAGAGCACCAGTCAGACCTCCACTGGAAGGGTGTGCAGAGTACTGGAACCTTTGTGTGGTTTATTGCTACTCAAATTCCAGAGAAGACCAACAGTCATTGCCAGTGAGAAATCAATGGTAAACGGCTGTTGCGATAACGCAACATGATTTGTAACAGTTTTAGAAAGAGGTGAAGAGTGATGAAAATCTGAAGAAGTTAGTTGTCACTGTGGTTGATTATGGCCCTTGTAACTTCTTTGTACCGAGCGAGTGCCTTAACCACCATTCGAATGTCAGTGCAGCTCGACACAAAAATGGTGACATCATCGGCGAGCACGGTACCCCTGGCATGCCCTTAGCCAAGTACAGCTATTCTGCGCAGGACTGGTCTTGCCACCCCAGTCCTTAATTTGCGGAGGAAATGCTCCAACGCCAGAACATAAAGTAGGGGCGACAGCGGACAACCCTGACACACAAACCGAGAAATCACGAACGACTCTGAAAGCTTACCATTGATTTACATCACTACTGTCGGCAGACGATACAGAACGGAGACCCACTTGTGGAAGTCTGGATTAAAATTGGCGGCTTTCAAAACAGATCCTAGGAAACGATGGTCGACCCTATCAAAAGACTGATCTAAATTGATCGGCGCGGCTTCGGTGTCATCTTTTATTCCCTTTATGATCGAGCGAATCAGATGCAAGATGTTTTGAATCGATCTCCCCTTCACAGCAAAGTTCTGATCAGATTTAATCAAATCACTGACAATGGTCTACAAACGGTCCATAAGAACTTTTATCCAAAATCTTTAACTCTGTGTTTGGCAGAGTTATGGGCCTAAAATCATCATTTGTTATTGCCAGCGAGCAATCACTGCTAATGACTTGTATGAAAACTCCTAGTGAGTAAATAATAAGATTGACATCATACAACGCACGGTATTGATGAAAACAGCTGAAATTCTATGGAAAATCCTCAAGTGCAGAAACCAACCCATATAACCAGGTAACGCCGACGAACAAATCCCATCATCTGACCCCACTCCCTAAAAAAAAAAAACCCTCTTCAGTTGGTACCACACAAAATGGTTGTGAATGGTCAAGGAGGATGGAAAGACTGAGGAGGGAGAGCACCAACCAGACCTCCACTGGAACCTTGAAGAGGCTTACCGCCATTCCAATTCAAGAGAAAGCCAATAGTTTTTATTTATCTCCCTCCCACGGCGGGAAGATTAAGCAAAAGGTCTGGAAAGTGGTATTTGAAAAGCCAGCGTCCTAGAGGAAGAGCACTGGCCGAACAAAAATTGCCTGGGCAGGCCCATCGGCATTACCCGGGAGGGGCGTCTCAGGCGATTAGCAATAAACTAACCACTTCTCAAAGGGCGAGAAGATAAAGCATGGGAAGGTGGACCTCCTAGAACTGCACAGGACCATACCTCAGATAAATAGAGAACAAACCATCCTCAAAAATGGCCTAGACTCGGTCAGTCTGATTTTAGTATTTTATTTACATCCTCTCTAAATTGTTAGACACAAGGTCAAGTGTGGGTTTTGATGAAAGTGTTTCTGTGGAACGAATTAAATTCGAACCCAGCACACCCAAGTCCTCAGTCAGCGTCATTAACTACTTGTTGTCAGCGAAAAATTAATTTGCAATGGTTATCGAAACAGACGTGGAACGCTGGCAATCTGGGAAAACTTGGCATTTAGGCTCCAGGAAACACCACTTGTTAATGCCGGTGAGCAATCACTGATAATGACTTGTGCGAAAACTCCTAGTGAGTAACAATAATAATACTAACAACCAGCAAGAACCCCGTGGAAATTCTACGGTGCTTTCTACATCAATCTGTACAATTTACTGTTAATAATAATATTCATTCTAAAATAAGATATGTCTGTCTTGGTCAATATTATTAAGAAGAAATGAATCTTTCTTCTTCCGTAAAAATAATTGTCATTGTCAACTAAATATTCTTCAAATAAATAAAACGAATATGTCTCTTTTATTTATTTAAAATTGTAACTATTTAATTTTTTTTAAAACAATAAATATTCTCTTGTCTTTTTACCTTAAAAATAATTGTCAGCTAAATATTCTTCAAATCAATAAAACGAATGTCACTTTTGAAAATGTATTTATTTAAAATTGCACTGATTTACTCGATGTAACGACATAATTTGATTTTGGAACAATTCATTTTAAAATGGGTAAAGTTGGAGTTTTTACCTTCGCGAGATTAGATTAAACACTAATCACCATCTTTGGTGATCGGGCGATCTATATTTTTTTTAAATGTGTGTGAAAGGTGACAACATACATACGAACATGAAATGCCTTAGCATATTATTATATAGATATTGAATATGTGTGAAAGGTGATAACGTACGTACGAACATGAAATGCCTTAGCATATTATTATATAGATATTGAATATGTGTGAAAGGTGATGACGTACGTACGAACATAAAATGCCTTAGCATATTATTATATAGATATTGAATATGTGTGAAAGGTGATAACGTACATACGAACATGAAATGCCTTAGCATATTATTATATAGATATTGAATATGTGTGAAAGGTGATAACGTACATACGAACATGAAATGCCTTAGCATATTATTATATAGATTTTAAATGTGTGTGAAAGGTGATAACGTACGTACGAACATGAAATGCCTTAGCATATTATTATATAGATTTTAAATGTGTGTGAAAGGTGATGACGTACATACGAACATGAAATGCCTTAGCATATTATTATATAGATATTGAATATGTGTGAAAGGTGATGACGTACATACGAACATGAAATGCCTTAGCATATTATTATATAGATATTGAATATGTGTGAAAGGTGATAACGTACATACGAACATGAAATGCCTTAGCATATTATTATATAGATTTTAAATGTGTGTGAAAGGTGATAACGTACGTACGACCATGAAATGCCTTAGCATATTATTATATCGATAATAATGATAAATGTTTAGGAATTTTTTAGATGAGAATTGATAATTTGTATGAGTCAGATTATTTGGACTACTATTCTCAACTCGGTTGTTATTTCACAACGTTTCGGCCGATGTAACCTCCAACCTTCTTCCGGTGCACCTTTTCGAACTCAAAAATCTATTTGTCGATCTCAGGAACTGTTGTGACCTTGAAGGGCCGATAATAATAAAGACAACACAGTGATATATTTACAAAAGTGTGTATTTACAGAAATACTGCTCCGAAACTGGGTATTTATATTCCTTCCCACTGCAAGAAGATGTGGCACAAGGCCGGAAGATGGGGAGAATCATGCCAGTGACCCTAAAGAAGGATCACTTTGGCCTATTAAAAATTACCTGGGCAGCCCCGTTAGCATTCTCTGGCCGGGGTACCTCAGGCAGTTAGCGATAAACCAACTGAAGAGTTCGAACGCAAAACGCGATAAATCCAATTCGTTTACATTGAGACCTTCAAAAATAAAAACACGAATATATTAAATCTTGACTTCATATTAAAGCTGATTTTAATTGAAATCAAATAAAAATTATTTCAGTATCATATTATGTAAGGCATAGTTTTGGGGTGTCGTCGAGTGTTGAAATGCAACACTTTTTGTAGGGGCACTTTCATGATTTTGAAAATGGCGTTTATCGCGTTTTGCATTCAAACTCTTCAACTCCACCCGTAAAGAGGGGTGGCAAGGCCTGGGAGGGTGGACCTCTTATGACTACACAGGACCAATACCTCAGCCCAACAGATAAAAGGCCATGTGAAATGGCCCAGTTTTTTGTCGGACTGATTGTCGAGAACGAATCCTCAACTGGAATCTTCTAATCAAGCGTCTCTGAGTAACAGAAGCTGCTCCGAGCCCGTCTCAAGACTTGTAATAATCTCCTCTATACATAGTGTCTGGAAGGGTCCATTTAGTCAGGAATAGGGTAGATCACCATCACATCATAACAAGAACCTATATGGAATTTTGAACTGAACTCTTTATTTTATCCATGGTAGTTGATTGTTCTCGTTCTGTCAACCATGACCGGGTAGCAGTGTTAATTTTTGTGTTATTCTGTCATTTTATCTGATCACCTGTAGTAGGGATTGAACCTTTAACCTCCAGACGATTATAACTAAGAATAACATTAAATAATTAACACTTCTCCCCGGTCATGGCGGACGGAACAAGAACAATCTACCCCAGTTGATTAGATAGAAATTTCGTATAGGTTTCCCAATTCGAAATAAAGAATTCCAAGTTTGAAAAGATGCACCTTAACCCTTAAATGCTTTTTGTTTCCAAACATAACTCAATCCCAAAACCAAGGAATATTTTAACACTTAAATGCTTTTTGTTTCAAATATGACACATTCAAACGAAATGCCTATTTAATATAATATTCAATGAAAATGTGTAAAACTGCAACTTGTTTCATATCTGCATCGAGAGATGAGCACTCTGGCCATTTAAAAATTGCCTGGGCAGCCCCGTCGGCATTCCCCGGTAGAGGCGTCTCAGACAGTAAGCAATAAACTTACTCCTCCCCAAAGAGGGGACGCAAAGCCTCGGAGGGTGCACCTCCTAGAACTGCACAGGACGGACAACCCCCAATAGACCGGCGTAAATCCAAACCCAAAGGCCCGGACGATACCGGTTTATTAGGTGGGGTGGGTTTTATTTACTCCTCCCCAGGAGTTAGGCACAAGGCCAGTTTTATCTTACTCCCACAAGTAAGATGTGACCCAAGATCGGGTCGAGAATGTGGGGTTTGAAAAGCCAGCGCTCGAGAGGTGAGCACTCTGGCCATTTAAAAATTGCCTGGGCAGCCCCGTCGGCATTCCCCGGTAGGGGCGCCTCAGACAGTAAGCAATAAACTTACTCCTCCCCAAAGAGGGGAGGCAAAGCCTGGGAGGGTGGACCTCCTAGAACTGCACAGGACAGGCGTGCAGTATCCATCGGAACAGATACTACACTTTGATCTTAGCCAAAAGGCCATCGTGGATGTCTGACAAATGATATATGTTCTAAGCTCAAATAGAGAATGTCAGATGAATTGGATTTGCATATCTTGTTATGAGTGTAAATATGTGGGATTTGAATGTAAAAAAAAACAAGTTTACTTAACTATTTTTCTCGGAATTTGGAATAAGAAATGGTAAAGATAAGCAGTTGTTTATTCTGTGTTATAGGACGATCGTTGCTTGCAATAGTTAGTATGCGCAAATGTTTTATTTTGTTAAGGGGATGTATAATTGGGTGCACTTGACACATATATGTTTGACATATTTTACCACGAGGGTGTATATGTAGCACCCGATGTTTGTTTGTTTCATTGCTTTTTTTCAACCTTAGTCATTAACTAGATAAGCTAAGTAATAAAATGAAGCTCGTAATTTTTGGTGTACTTTCTCGAACGTAATTAGGGGCAATACCTGAGTGTGCTTCATATGTGCAATGTAACCTGTTTAACCAATCATTAAAAGTGACGAATTGCAAAACAGAATAGTAACCATAATCTTAATGGAAACTAGATAACATATACAGAACCGATAAAATATAAATAAACTAGTGAACAGAACCTGCTACCTCAACTGTTCTACATCTACTAACCCAAGAACTCTCATCCATTCTTTCAACGTGGCCATACTACCAAAGTCTCCCGTTCTGTACATATCTCACTATACTGTGTAGATTTAATCTTCCTTTGAGGTCATCAGATCTAAGCCTGTCTTTAAGACTCATATTATACATCCATCATATCAGTCTCATATCACTTCTTATATCATGTCCTCAACAACCACTAGCCAGGTTTCACTTCCATACATCATCACACTGCGTACACATGCCTGATAGACAACGCTGGTAATGCTCTGTTAATTAGTAATGGCAAAACTTCTCTGAACTTATTTCATCCACTCCTAATTCTTGCAATCCCACTAGCACCTGCTCCTCTTTGTGCTCCAATGCTACAATGACATGACACAAAAATGAACCAATGAACAGAAATAGTAAGAAACACCATCAGCTCCCCGCCCCCCCCCATAAAAAAATGTTTTTTTAATTTAAAAAAATAAAAAATAAAAAGTAAAAGATAAATAAATTTTAAAAAATAAATAAAAATAAATAAATAAATAAAAAAAAATAAAAATTAAAAATTAAAAAAAAAAATGGTACCAGCCTAGGCTAACACCACACAAAATATTTGCATAGGGTCAACGAGGATGAGAAGACCGAGGAGGGACAGCACAAACCAGACCTCCACTGGAAGTGCAGAGAGTGTTAGGACCTTGGGGAGGCTTATTGCCACCCAAATCTAAGAGAAGACCAATGGTCCTTACCAGCGAGAAATCAATGGTAAACGGCTGTTGTGAGACTGCAAGTTTATTTGCAGGGGCTATTGAAAAGAGGTGGAGAATACTGGAAATCTGGGGAGACTTGTTGTCACTCAGACTCCAGGGAATACCACCGGTTGTCGGTGAGCAATCACTGATGACCTGTGTGAGAACTCCTAGTGAGTAAATAATAATAATAATAATAATAATAATAATAATAATAATAACTATTTTTTATTTTACATAACAAATTGTGAACGTTATCCAGTTACATGGAAGTTGCAATAGAAAGACTACAAAAACAGAAAGAACACCATCATATGAAACCAAGGGAACTGAAATTGCAAGAAATTTCATAAACTGCCCCGTCTCTCCCCCTAAAAAAACAACAACATGTGATGGTACTAGTCCTGGCTGATATAACACAAACTAGTCATGAAAGATCAAGCAGGATTAAAAGCCCGAGAAGAGAGAGCACTAACCAGACATCCACTAGAAGAGTACAGAGAGTACTGGTATCTTGAGAAGGTTTATTGTCACCCAATTCCCAGAGAAAACCAATGGTCGTTACCAGTGAGAAATCAATGGTAAGCGGTTGTTGCGATAACACAAAATCATTTGCAATGTCTATCGAAAGAGGTGGAGAATACTGGAAATCTGGGGAGACTTGTTGTCACTCAGACTCCAGAGAACACCACCGATGATTGTCAGTGAGCAATCACTGTTGATGACCTGTGTGAGAACTCCTAGTGAGTACTCAGTAATAATATTTTAATATAATAATAATTAGGATAACATGATAGTAACTGTTCAGAGAATTAACATCTATGCTGATGATACACCACTCTCTATTCTGGTGTTGCTTCTCGGCCATCTCCCTCGGATCAGTCGAAATATGCAGCTGATCTAAAAGTTGACCTGGGTTCAGTTGTGGATTGGGGTACGAAATGAACATCTATGCTGATGATACACCACTCTCTATTCTGGTGTTGCTTCTCGGCCATCTCCCTCGGATCAGTCGAAATATGCAGCTGATCTAGAAGTTGACCTGGGTTCAGTTGTCGATTGGGGTACGAAATGAACATCTATGCTGATGATACACCACTCTCTATTCTGGTGTTGCTTCTCGGCCATCTCCCTCGGATCAGTCGAAATATGCAGCTGATCTAGAAGTTGACCTGGGTTCAGTTGTCGATTGGGGTACGAAATGAACATCTATGCTGATGATACACCACTCTCTATTCTGGTGTTGCTTCTCGGCCATCTCCCTCGGATCAGTCGAAATATGCAGTTGATCTAGAAGTTGACCTGGGTTCAGTTGTCGATTGGGGTACGAAATGAACATCTATGCTGATGATACACCACTCTCTATTCTGGTGTTGCTTCTCGGCCATCTCCCTCGGATCAGTCGAAATATGCAGCTGATCTAGAAGTTGACCTGGGTTCAGTTGTGGATTGGGGTACGAAATGAACATCTATGCTGATGATACACCACTCTCTATTCTGGTGTTGCTTCTCGGCCATCTCCCTCGGATCAGTCGAAATATGCAGCTGATCTAGAAGTTGACCTGGGTTCAGTTGTGGATTAGGTTACAAAATGAATTGTTTCATTTAATCCAGTTTAGACTCAGCTCGTGTCTTTCAATCGTAGGTGTGCCCCTTTTCTTCCTGAGATTCTTGAGGAGAAATCGACTCTGAAACTTCTTGGTCTTTCTCTCTCATCAAATCTTTCTTGGAGTTCATATATAATAATATTAGATCCATTGCTCTTTCTGCTTCCCACAAAGTCGGTTCCCTCTATCGCTCCAAACACTTTCTCACACCTGAGACTATTCTCTATTTCTACAAATCTACAATCAGACCATGTATGGAGTCCTGTTTTCGTATTTGGACTGGTGAATCTTTGTCCCATTTGAGGGTTGTTGATAAGGTGCAGAAACACATCTGTAATTTGATTAGCCTCACCCTTTCTACTTCTCTACACCTCCTCTCTCACAGACTAGATGTTGCTAGTTTCAGTCTTTTCTATAAATACTATTATGACATGTGTTCTTCAGAATTATGTGATCTATTCCCTGCTTCTTTTGTTCCAGCTCGTTTGACTCGTTGGTCTAGTGGTCTTCATTAATTCGCTGTTTTGATAACTTATTGTAAAACCACTTCCTATTCCAGTAGCTTCTTTCCAAGAACTGCAGGCTTGTGGAACTCTCTTCCTGCTGACTGTTTTCCTCCTACCTATAATTTTGGTCTTTTCAAGACTAATGTCAATAGGCATCTCCTGTCTTTGCGATAATCATATTTCGTTCTTGTGAGCTCCTTACATCAAGTGGCTTCATGCCTTGTCTGGAGCGATTTCCATTTTTTTTTTAAATCTATTTTTTTAAAATGGACTTAATTTTAGTTATGCAAGAAGAATGGCTTAAGAGATATATCACATATTTATACAATATCGATCTTTTAAAATATTAACATTAGAAAGCAGTTACGCTGAAATAGAAGTCGTGTGCACTCCTGCTCCCAGCCCTGAACCCCATATTACAATTTCTATTATCATACACATGCATCATATCATTATACAGGGTGGGCAAAAATAAGGGTCCTATTTTTAAAAATTCATAACTTTTTTATTTATTGATTTTTTTTTTTTTTTTTTTAGAATAAGTAAAGGACCCCTTCCGAAGCAAGCATGAGCCGTATTAGCCCTAAGGAACGTACCCTCATTTAGAAAACATTATTTTTGCTTAAAAAACTCAAAACAGTGTAAAAAACAATACTTTAGTTTTTGTAAGTTTTAAGAAGTGTTTTTCGGCTAAAATTTGTTTTGTTTATTTCAAAAAATCTCGGAAGGGTCAGTCTACACACACATAAAGTTTGGTGAGTTTAACTTTTATTTTGTGGAAGTTATTCAAATTCAAGTTATTAAAATTTAAAGATAGGACCCTTATTTTGGCCCACCCTGTATGATTTCTCTTCATTAACGCACATCCTCAAACCTCACTTCCAAACACCATTACAATGCGTACACATGCCTTACAGACTGCGCAAAGATCTAAAAGTTCTCAAGATTCGTAGTAAATGGGAAATTATCGGTGAATAAAGCATCTCAGGCTAGTTGTTCTTATCTTGGATGTTATTCTCACAACGTTTCGGCCGATGTAACCTCCGATCTTCCTCAGGTACGTCTTGTAAAACTCGAAAATCTGTACGGAATTTCAAAGGATCCCTTTATTTAATCCACGGGGTTTTATTGTTGTCATTTCGTTAGCCATGAGCAGGTAGATTGTTCTTGTTCAGTCAACCATAACCAGGTAGAAGCCTGGTGATACCAGATCAGGCTGCCCTGTGGCTCCCTGAGACGAAATTCACCTACATTGACGTTTTTTTTTTTTTTTTTTTTTTTGTAAAACTTAATTATGTTCTACAAAACCAAAACCAAAAACAAAAACAACAGCCCCTCTCCCTTTCTCCCTCCCCTTTTTTATTTTATTTTTCCTACCCTACTCCCGGTCCTGGATATGACCTTAAACTACATCCGATGGTGAGATCCGGCTTACGGATATATAAGAAAATTTAAGGAAATTTAAAGTTACCCAAATATACTTATCCATGTATAAATACAACATTTAATTTCTTAGTTCGATTTTATAAAAAAGGGAGGAAAGGCTAAAAAAGTCTCTCCCCCCCCCCCAAAAAAAAAAACTCCGGCATTAAATGACCACATAGGTTGATATGCCGCAAAACCAACCAATCCAATCCAGGTAGAAGTCTTACGTAATTCTTTATGATATTCTTAGTATCGTCTGTACTTTGGATTGGACCTTCAACATCCAGAAGACTGTTACGCAAAGCTGATTAGCAATTAGTGCTTTATCCGTTGCGCCAGGGGTCTATGTGGACAAGATGAGAAGAGTAGTCTGAATAATCCAAATTATCAATCCTCATCTCAAAAATTCCTAAACATAATACTAGTAAATTTAGTTAATTTAGTTTCCGTGATCGAACGCAAATATTCGGGATTGTAAAAAAAATAATGTTCCGAATGCCTATCCCATGAATTCTCTGGATAATATTGGAAAGGGAGGGTTAAACCTGTTATATTATCCAGAGAATTCTTAGTATAGGTATTATACACACACACACACACATACATATATATATCTAAATATATATATATATATAGTCTCGGAAGTTTCTCAACCATTAAAACTATATAAAAAAAAAAAAATATATCAAAAAAAAAACAAAAAAACTTATAGTCTCAAGTCTTCCAGTGGAAAATCACTCATGTAAGTCAATTTATTTTTTACAGTTATTATATTAGTTAGTTTCTAACACTATTTTAAGGGATCATCAGTTGTTTACCATGAAAAACTGTTTCGGGAATTATATATATATATATATATATATATATATATATATATATATATATATATATATATACAGAATTGAAAGAAAAAATAAAATAAAAATCTAAGTTAATTTGTTTATTTGTAATTATGTCAAAAACTGTTTTATTCACATTTCTCACAGCATTAGTTTTGGAAAGTGAAATTTTACTTTTAAATAAAATCATTTACATTCTTTAGAAAGCCAATTAACTTTTTTCTCAGTATCCGTTTCAATTTGGAATTTTGAACACAATAAAGAAATAAACTAGTGAAAAAGTAGTTCGAATAACCAGAGTAATACAGGCTTACAGAATTCTGAGTATCAGCTAATATAGACTGTAAATTTAAAAATAATTAAATCATTTTATTTCAAAGAAAACTTATTTTTTTAAAATAAAACATTTAATTCGTTTTGCAAAATGTATCTTTTATTTAACTGTTTTTATAGATTAGAAAAAAAAAGTTAAGAAACACTGTGATTCGATCCTGAAGAAGGTGGCAACAATACTACGAATTTTGAACGCAATACAGAAATAAACTAGTGAAAACATTATCTTTTTCTCAGTATCCGTTTCAATTTGGAATTTTGAACACAAAACAGAAATAAACTAGTGAAAAAGTATTCTTTTATATTTTGAAAATCGTAACTAAAACACACCACAATTCTAAAAGAATATTAGCGACTGGTATTTAGAAATAAACATAAAACAAAACAAAAAAAACAGCGAAATTTATCGCAATGCACAAAAGAACTAAAAGTACTCGAGACTCATAGAAAATGGAGAAATTATCGGCAAACAAAACGTCTCGGTCTGGTAAATCTAGTTTGAGTGATCAAACGCAAATACTCGGGATTGTAAAAAAAAATGCTCCGAATGCCTGGCCCGTGAATACTCCGAATAATCAGGGAAGAGGTTTTTTTTTAATATTTTTTTTTTTAACATAGTTCACCCTAGACAAGGCAGGCCGCCACTGTAGACGTAAGGGGCTACTGAGAAGAAAGAAAAGGGAGAAGGTTGGAGGGGGGGGGGGGTCAACCTAAATTGGGAGATGCGCAGCGAGATGTCTGTTTACATTAGTTTTAAATTTCTGCATGTCAGTACCGTCGGGGAAACAGGGGGCAGGGAGGGAGTTCCAGAGGCCAGCAGCACGAGGAAAGAAGCTATTTGAGTAGAAAGCTCTCTGGCATCTGGGGACCTCCACAGTGAATGGATGGGATTCAGCGGATTGTCGAGTTGGTCTAGCGAACTTACGACGAGATGTTACTCACCAGTAATCAGGAAAATAGCGAAACCGAAATGGAAATACATACCACGTTTCTATTTTTTCCCCTTTCTGTTAGATGAAGGTTCTTTCCCCGTTTTGCGAAAAAAAAAAACTGTGAAATTCTTGCGTCGTTTTTCGGCTTAATATTACTTTACTGAAACTTTGCTTCCGCGTACACGATCGCAGTCGTCGTTAGCTGTGCGTCTATTTTCATGCCTTGCTCTGTTCCTATTAAGAAACATGTGACTATAAAAGGGAATAGGTTTTCTTTTGTTGTTGTTTATTGAAATCTCCCCCCCCCCTGCTGCTCCCCACCCCGGCGATCCCACCCCATCTGCATCCTGAGCATCCGAACTGGGGGGACAGAGCAGTGTGGCTGGACTTATGGATTAATTGATATTTTGTTAGCAAATACAAAACCAACAACGACATCAGACACCCCCACTACACACTGCAACCTCACCATCCACCTGATACATTACTCAACATTCCCCCCCCCCCCCCCGCCCCCTGACAGCTGTAAGGTAAATCCGATAAGCGGACATTTGGCCAACGGATGAAATGATAGAATTTATTATTAGGGGTGGGACGTAATGGGTGAAAATTTCAGATTCATGCGAATAGTATTTTTTTTGTGTTCATTTATACATAAATAACACTAAACAATCAAACATTTTGAAAATTTTGCAAAATTCAAAAGGTGCAGGCCAAAAATAGCCGTTAGGGCTCCACGGGACTCAAAATTTGGCTAATTTGGGCTATTTTCACTAGTTTTTGGCTATTTTACATTCATGAAAACCCTTTCACAGCCTGAAAATGGTCCTAAATTAAAGTACTATATCAGATTTAACCATCTATATCCATTCATAGCTTTTGAGGATGTTTTAGGACCTGCAATGTCGCATGAAACCACTTTTTCACCAAAAAATGATGGATTATTATTATGAATTAATTTTCATTTTTCAATTATTACCTAACTCCTGATGCAATTATTCCTGATCTTCATAAACGACCTCTCTGGTGCTACCAGATCAGGCTGTCTAAAGATACCGGCTTCTTAACAAAAAATGCACCAAACATTGTTTTTTTTTTCCTTTCCATTTGCAAAACTCAATCATGTTCTGAAAAGTCAAAAACAAAAACAAAATTTGTCCTTTACAAAACAACCAAACGAAACACCATTAATAAATACTTGAATATTTAAAGAACTTTATAAATAAAAACTTTTACCAAAATGACAGGATTCAGCATAAAATAACTCGAAAAGGGTTGATAGGCCGTAAAACAAAACAACCAAACCAAACACCATAAATAAATATTTGAAGGCATAAAGAACTTGAAGCATAAAAACGTTTACCAAAATGACAGGATTCGGCATAAAATAACCCGAAAAGGGGTGATGTGCCGTAAAACAAAACAACGAAACCAAACACATTGAATAAACATTTGAAGATATAAAGAACTTGAAGCATAAAAACATTTACCAAAATGACCGGATTCGGCATTAAATAACCCGAAAAAGGTTGATATGCAGTAAAACAAAAAAAAAACAATCATAAACAACCATCCCGATGCAATCGCATCTGAGATTGATGTTTTTTTCTATGACACCATGCTTTATTCTTGGTATGAGGGAAAATCGAATGGCACCACGTGCAAGGCAATGGCTGAATTCTTAGAAAATGACCCACAGTCTCTAGTAGAATGCGGCCAAAAAAAGTATGTCACATTTAATGCTACCAAGACAAAGCTCCTTTTCAAAAATGGATGGTCACATTTAATGCTACCAAGACAAAGCTCCTTTTCAAAAATGGATGGTCACATTTAATGTTACCAAGACAAAGCTCCTTTTCAAAAATGGATGGTCACATTTAATGCTACCAAGACAAAGCTCCTTTTCAAAAATGGATGGTCACATTTAATGCTACCAAGACAAAGCTCCTTTTCAAAAATGGATGGTCACATTTAATGCTACCAAGACAAAGCTCCTTTTCAAAAATGGATGGTCACATTTAATGTTACCAAGACAAAGCTCCTTTTCAAAAATGGATGGTCACATTTAATGCTACCAAGGCAAAGCGTATGCGAGCACAACAGGGCTATGTATTTTACTAGTAGGAATTTTTCTTCAGCGCATCTCACACACTTCATCCACTCATGCATAGAGATTTATACTGTAGTGATGTGATAATGAAATGGTTTGGTTGATATGTAGTCATACCCTTAATTAATGACAATAAAAGTGTAAAAATTTGGGAATTTCCTTGCTTTTGTACATTTAGTGTATATGAATTTTCATCTTAACCCTATTAAGGGCATATGATTTCAGTATACTGGTATTTTTCATGGAATGTCACTACTTTTGTAAAGGCTATGCCTCAAGACAATGGTAATTGTTAAGGTTTTTTGGAATTTTCTAGAAAACTAAGGTATTGAAATTAAAATGCCATCAACTAGACCCTAGAACCTCTATCTCTGCCAAAAATCAGCTGAATCCATCAAATAGTTGATGAGATACAGGGTGGCACATACGTATGTACGTACACACGGATAACACAAAATCACTCTTGACCTTTCTGGATCTCTGGGTTGCCTTGACTAATGATGCTGAAATTCTACACACTTACAGAACGTATGAAATGAAAATTTTGTGCAAAGTTTTAACTAATTTGGTTTATTGGTTTTTGAGTTATGACTGATCAAAGAAATGAGATTTCTAGCATAGGTCGTTTTTGAAGTCTATTAAGGGATAGAGCGCTATCACGCCTTCCTTGATTGGGGCTGATCATCAAATCGGCTACGCTATGCCGAGTTCAAATCCTATTGGATCTGTGGTAGGCAACTCTACACTAATACTCTCTGGAAACATAACACACCGCACTTTTCACATTGAATGCTTTAAATGGTAGGAGAAAAGAAGAATGAGACAAGAAGTAGTGGGAAGAAGGGAATAGCTGGAGGGGGCATGATGGGAAGACCAGAATAATGTAATAAAAGACGAATAAGTCAAGAACAAGTGGAAATGACGTAAATAATTAAACAACATAAATAAAGAAGAAAGGAAAGACTGTGATTGAAGTGAGTGACAGAGATTTTGTTTATTGATTCTGTTACAGTTGCTTCAGTGTAGTAAATATGGTAACATGTGGGATGTTAGTAAGTTGAAAGGGAATTTTTATTTTGAAATTAGATTATGTAAATAGGAAATTAAGGTTAGAAATTTAGTGAATGTGTCAGGGAAGTGACGTAATGAACAGGAAGTTGAGATAGAAAAAATGGAAAAAAAGCTAGTCTAATTTACTTTCCTTGGCTCTTATCTGTTGACCAGGACAGACGAGTTTTTTGGAGATCCTCTTTTATCCTCATTCCCTTATGAGAGATTTCAACTGCATCTACTGGGGAGTTTGAATTACCAACTAGAGTGTCTTCGGTCTCTCTGTACAAGGGTTTGTCAGGACAACCTGACATGAGAATACTTACCCCTAAAAGTAAACCTTGACCAAATATTCAAAATTACATAGAATTCAAAGTCAAAATAAGATCCCCTTGATACAGATATACACTGGCGTGTGAGGAATGGTGTACCTTCTCCTAGTGATGTTACCTCTAGTAACTGCACTTAGCTGGATACTCCACCAGACCAGAAGAATTCTTGTCCTAGAATCCAGTGAGATCAAAAGAAAGATATACTGTGACATAGTTAAGTAGTCAATTGGGGAGAAAAAAATTAATGTTCTTCACTTCTTTACTAACTAAATGTTTGAGAGGTAAAGAGAACTTTAATCGAACACATGGTTTGGTATGGTTTGGTATGGTTTGGTTGTTTTGTTTTACGGCATATCAACCCTTTTTGGGTTATTTAATGCCGAATCTGGTCATTATAGTAAAAGTTTTTATGCTTCAAGTTCTTTATATCTTCAAATGTTTAATCATCGTTTTTGGTTTGGTAGTTTTGTTTTACGGCATATCAACCCTTTTTGGGTTATTTAATGCCGAATCTGGTCATTATAGTAAAAGTTTTTATGCTTCAAGTTCTTTATATCTTCAAATGTTTAATCATCGTTTTTGGTTTGGTAGTTTTGTTTTACGGCATATCAACCCTTTTGGGGTTATTTAATGCCGAATCTGGTCATTATAGTAAAAGATTTATGCTTCAAGTTCTAAAAATAAAATAACAAAAGGGGAGGGAGAAAGGGAGAGGGGCTGTTGTTTTTGTTTTTGGTTTTGTAGAACATAATTAAGTTTTACAAAAAAAAAAAAAAAAAAAAAAAAACGTCAATGTAGGTGACTTTCGTCTCAGGGAGCCACAGGGCAGCCTGATCTGGTATCACCAGAATCGAACACATGAATA
>OY744547.1:54632381-54679881 GCA_963556195.1 Sepiola atlantica
CATTTCTTTAGCTATTTTCATGTCGGAGCGAAAGTAAAGAATCACCAAATGTTGGTACTAATTAAACAATTTGTTTATTAGTTAATATTTTCAAAATTAATCTGAAATAAAAATATTTTCCATTCATAAAAAACCCTGTTTTATTATTTGTTAACCAATTAAACTAATTATTATTTCCAACATGTGTGACGTCACGTCTGGCCGCCATGACCCAGTTAACATCTTCAATATCACTTAATTTTATTGATAAATAACTTAAAAAAAGAAGGGATTATTAAAAGCGGAGAAATTGACTTTTAACGTTGTGCGCACCTTTTCTGTCTTATTTATTTACTTTTTATTGTTCCTATTGCCATCCGGACTTAGGGTTAGTGGTAAGGGTTAAAGAAAAGACATGCGTTTATTTAATGACATTGACATTTTTATACCCAAGTTTAATCAGGAACATTAACTATTACACTTTTATATTTTTAGTGGCCGTTAAAAGTCAATTTCGCCATTAAAAGCAATGGCAAAAAAATAAATTAGTTTTTTTTTTTTTTAAACGGCAGTAACAAAAATAATTTTTTGGGGAAAAAAAGTCGATTTAAGCTGAAAACAAAAAAAAAAGATTTTTTAACGTGAAAGATTTTAAGGAGTGGTGGGGTAGTCCTAGGGTCCTAAATAAAATTATTGTATTATTGTAGATTAACGCCCTCGGATAAAAAAATAAGATTCTACTTTTTAGGCGATTACGTATGAACATCTCGACTAACTTAGTGGAAAGAAAAAAAATGAACAACAACAAAAAAAAAATAATTACTTTAAAATTTAGAGTAGAGTGATCAGCTTCTCATGTAAATTTAACGTAAAATGTTCGTTCCCCCATTTCCGAGTCACTCTAGCGTTTTAGGGCATTAAAAACAAAATTGCTATGCTATTTTGTGCTGTTTTGGGGGGGAGGGCGATTTCGTGTAGTTTTACAATCTTGTTACTCGGACATAGGGTTAGTGGTTAAAAATAGTAACTTGCCCTCAAATGTTAGAATGGCCGAAAAATGGGGATCATTTTACGTTAAATTTATATGTGAAATTGATCTCTCACTCTAAATTTGTGAAATAATTGTTTTTGTTTGTTTTGTTTTTCTTTCTGGCAAGTTTTTTCAGGGTGTTAACACGTAATCGCTTAAAAAAAGTAGAATTTCATTTTTTTTTTTTTTTTAAAGTAGAATTTCATTTAACTGCTTTGAAATGTTAGAATGACCCGGGAAACATGAGATAATTTTACGTTAAATTTACATACGAAACTGGTCCCCCACTCTAAATTCTAATTTTTAATTTCTTTTTTCCGCCAAGTTTTTCATAGTGTTCACAGGGTAGGGCTGATTTAGCTGAGGGTGTTAATCTACAGATTTACCAAAATCTGAATTGTACGGAGGAGCAAATGTTGACACAAAATAATCGTCAGAGATCTACCTTTTGAAATGTGGTTGTTGTGGTGACGACTGTCGCTTATTGTCGGCCATGGCGTTATGATCTTTCATAACAATCGCAATAATAATAATGATGAATGAATAATGCTGCTAATATGAGTAAATTAAGATACTACAACCAACGAATGAGAGACTAATGAATGGAAAGCTGTTTTTGTTGAGCGCGTCGCGTTGGCAACGGGCGCCTCCTCTTCCTCCTCCCACTCTCCGTTTTATTTTGGGGTATATTTATTTACTCCTCTGCAGGAGTTAGGCACAAGGCCAGTTTTATCTTACTCCCACAAGTAAGATGTGACCACAGCTTGGGTCGAGTAAGTGGGGTTAAAAGCCAGCGCTCGAGAGGTGAGCACTCTGGCCATTTAAAAATTGCCTGGGCAGCCCCGTCGGCATTCCCCGGTAGGGGCGCCTCAAGCAGTAAGCAATAAACTTACTCCTCCCCAAAGAGGGGAGGCGAAGCCTGGGAGGGTGGACCTCCTAGAACTGCACAGGACAGGCGTGCAGTATCCATCGGAACAGATACTAACTACACTTACTTCCTAGCGTGTGCCAGGTAAAATATTTTTTTTAAAAAAACAGCTTGAGAGAGAGAGAGAGAGAGAGAGAGAGAGAGAGATTAGTTCAATTCTTCACTCTTTTTTTTTTTTTTTTTTTTTTCAATTTTCTTATCTTTTTGTTTTTGCTGATAATAGAGCATACTACCGGATGTCAGACATTCACCCCGCTATTTCAGACACTCCAACCGAGAGATCTTTTTTAAGATTCTAACCGTCCCTTTAAGTGCAATTGTTTGTATCTCTCTTGCACTTGGTTCACCGGGTATATTCACCAGGTATTTTCGGCAGCACTTTTTTTTTGTCGCCGCCAGGATTTATCTCACATGACTCAAATGAACCAATCAATCGAAATCATTTTAAAATAGAGAATCATCTTCATTATTAAAAATAAGTACCGAATTGTCATTTTATCCCCCCCCCCTCTCCGAATAAATTTTTTTTTTCGGCTTATTTTTCTTTTGTTACTTAAAAAGAAAACAAAAAACAATATTTTATATATTTTTTGCTTTAATTGAAATTAAGGAAAATTATATTTAACTAAAGACACACTACAAACCGAACTGGTTTTTTTTTTATTCATTTATAATGGGTTTCTAAATAATAACGTTATTATTTCAGCACGGTCCGTAAACTGCAGAAGTACCGAGAAAAGATTAAGTATAACATAAAAGATACTACACTTAATAAAACGCCGAAAAGTAAAAAATGTTTAAATCGAGAGCAGACTTAGTAATGTGGAGAAAATCCATCAACGTTAATTCTATTTTGAAAAGTAACAAAATAAAAAATAAACCGAAAAGAAAAATAATATTTTTCTGTTCGGTTTATTTATGTGAGGACTAAAAGAGAAAATAAAGGAAACGAAAGTTTACGGGTAACTATGATTTTATTCAATTATATACGAGGGGCGTTCAATAAGTAATGCCCCTGACCCACTTCCAGTTGTCTGATCTAGATGAAATTTTGCATGTGTAATGACTTATATCTGTATGGGTTATGTTGCAAAAAACAGCTCTGAACTAATTGTGGTCTCTGATTTACAGGTGTTTGAACTGAGTAAGGTGTTAAATGGAGCCAGTTAAGTGTCGCGCCATGATCCGGTTTTTCTATTTTAAAGGACGCACACAAAATGAGACTTTTGATGAAATGAAAGAAACTTATGGTGATGATGCCCCATCATATGACCTTGTAAAACGCTGGCATCGTGAATTCAAACATGGCGGGAAGTCTGTAGAAACAGCTCCCAGACCTGGTTGTCCCTCTTCTGTCATTGATGAGGCATCTGTCCGTCAAGTTGAAGCTGCCATTTTAGAAGATCGACGCATTGCTATTCGCCAAATAGCCCAAGAGGTTAAGATTAGTACAGGGTCTGTGGAAACTATCATTCATGACCATTTGCATATCCATAAGGTGTCTGTCAGATGGATTCCCAGGTTGCTCACACCTTTCCAGAAGCAAGAATGCATCGAGTGCTCGAGGATAAATTTGGAGATGTGCCAAGAAGATGAGTCAAAGTTTTTCAAAAGACTGATTGCACAGGATGAAACTTGGGTCCATCACTATGATCCAGAGACCAAAGCCCAGTTTATGCAGTGGAAGCACCTGAACTCACCACCTCCAAAGAAGGCAAGGGTGCAGCCCTCCGCTTGCAAGGTTATGCTCACAGTCTTCTGGGACCAGGACGGAGTAGTGATTACAGATTTCCTGGCAAATGGTACCACAATTACAGGAGCTTATTACGCTTCACTTTTGATGAAATTAAGAGAAGCTATCAAAATCAAGAGGCGGGGCAAGATCAGCTAAGCTCCGGTCCACAACTCGCATGTCATCAGATAAGAAGCAAGGGCGTGTGGCTATGAAATCCTCCCCCATCTCCCTAACTCTCCTAACCTTGCACCCTCTGACTTTCATCTCTTCCCAGCCATGAAGTTGTTTTTGAAATGAAAAGCGTTTCCCAGATTATGCAGCCTTGATTTCTGAAGTTACAACGTGGTTGGAGGACCAACCTAGGGTGTTCTACAAATACGGTGTCCAGAGCTGCATCAAACGAAGGGAGAAATGCATAACTCTGGGTGGTTCCTATGTAGAGAAAGACTAATCATTGTGCCAAGTTTGATTAATCTACTGCTATGGTAAATGGGTCATGGCCATTACTTATTGAATGCCCCTCGTAGACCCATCACACATAAGTAACTATATGATTTTATTTCAACATAGACCCATCAGACATAAGTAACTATATAATTTTATTTCAACATAGACCCATCACACATACGTAACTATATAATTTTTTTTCAACATAGACCCATCAGACATAAGTAACTATATAATTTTATTTCAACATAGACCCATCAGACATAAGTAACTATATGATTTTATTCCAATATAGACCCATCACACATACGTAACTATATAATTTTATTTCAACATAGACCCATCAGACATAAGTAACTATATGATTTATTTCAACATAGACCCATCAGACATAAGTAACTATATGATTTTATTCCAACATAGACCCATCAGACATAAGTAACTATATAATTTTATTTTAACATAGACCCATCACACATAAGTAACTATATAATTTTATTTCAACATAGACCCATCAGACATAAGTAACTATATAATTTTATTTTAACATAGACCCATCACACATAAGTAACTATATAATTTTATTTCAACATAGATCCATAAGACATAAGTAACTATATAATTTTATTTACACCATAGACCCATCACACATACGTAACTATATAATTTTATTTTAACATAGACCCATCACACATAAGTAACTATATAATTTTATTTAAACATAGACCCATCAGACATAAGTAACTATATAATTTTATTTCAACATAGACCCATCAGACATAAGTAACTATATAATTTTATTTCAACATAGACCCATCAGACATAAGTAACTATATCATTTTATTTCAGTATAGACCCTTCAGACATAAGTAACTATATAATTTTATTTCAACATAGACCCATCAGACATAAGTAACTATATAATTTTATTTCAACATAGACCCATCACACATACGTAACTATATGATTTTATTTTAACATAGACCCATCAGACATAAGTAACTATATAATTTTATTTCAACATAGACCCATCACACATACGTAACTATATAATTTTATTTCAACATAGACCCATCAGACATAAGTAACTATATGATTTATTTCAACATAGACCCATCAGACATAAGTAACTATATGATTTTATTTCAACATAGACCCATCAGACATAAGTAACTATATCATTTTATTTCAGCATAGACCCGTTAGACATAAGTAACTATATAATTTTATTTCAACATAGACCCATCAGACATAAGTATCCATCACACATAAGTAACTATATAATTTTATTTCAACATAGACCCATCAGACATAAGTAACTATATAATTTTATTTTAACATAGACCCATCACACATAAGTACCTATATAATTTCATTTTAACATAGCCCTATCAGACATAAGTAACCATATAATTTTATTTCAACATAGACCCATCAGACATAAGTAACTATATAATTTTATTTCAACATAGACCCATCAGACATAAGTAACTATATAATTTTATTTCAACATAGACCCATCAGACATAGGTAACTATATAATTCCATGAAAAATGCCAGTATACTGAAATCATATGCTCTTAATAGGGTTAAGATGAAAATTCATATACACTAAATGTACAAAAGCAAGAAAATTCCCAAATTCTTACACTTTTATTGCCATTAAGGCGATGACTACATATCAACCAAACCATTTCAGTATCACATCACTACAGTATAAATCTCTATGCATGAGTGGATGAAGTGTGTGAGGTGCACTGAAAAAATTCCTACCAGTAAAATACATAGCCCTGTTGTGCTCGCATACCCTTAATGACAATAAAAGTGTAAACATGGAATGTCACTACTTTTGTAAAGGCTATGCTTCAATACAATGCCTACTCATAACTGATATAGTTGATAGTTTGACTAATCAATGTTTCTTCCAATATTCACAGGAAAATTTTCTTTTTAATTATGATGAGTGTATATTTACTCATGATACAATTCAAACTAGAACAAGTCTTGGTGTATTTTTGGTGACTCTTTTGGGCTATTTTTGTGGCAAGCTTGTTATGTGTTTCTGTCTGATTTGTGAGATAGTCTCTTCCAAAATGTTTGGCCAGTTTTGTGATGGAGGTTTTTCAGCTGGCTCTTGTTTCTTGATGTTGATGTACCATCATAAGGTTTGGGTTCTGGGAGCTCATCAGATATTGGCCGGTGTTCACAATAGTGGCTTGATGCTGATAGTCAATTTCTGAGAGACACATACCTTCTGCTCCTCTGGGCAGATACAGCCTTGGTAGACACTGGTTTCTGTACATTACTCTGTACATTGTCAATATTTTTCTTGTTAGAGTGTCTAGCCTAGTGTGTATATGCGTCTGATTGTGTGTATATATATTTGCCCTTTGTCAGTTGAGGGGGTCAAGGGGAAACAGAACATGATAATGTGCCACGTTCTGTCTTGTCTCTGAATCCTTCTGTTTCATATGTTGAAAAATCTGATCTTTTTATGCTTGGCGACTGCATTAAAGACTGAATTTACTTTTGGGCACCAACAATTATTTTGGCATACAGACGTAATCGTAAGCATGTCACATAATTTTCACTTTTGTTTTATCAATATCTCGCATTGAGCCGGTTTTTGAACCAAAATGTAATTACTTTTTTAGAGTTATTTTTTTTTTAACATGTTTGTATTTTTTCGCACATGCAGTTGGTCAATTACTATATAGAGGTTGGGATACATGACAATCCTATAGAAGATGCCAGACATTTACTTACTATTTAAGAGTTTCCAGTCAATATATCTTTTTAATATTCTAACCGTCCCTTTAAGTGCAATTCGTTTGGCTCTCTCTTGCACTTAGTTCACCAGGTATATTCGTTAGGTAGTTATTAAAGTTCTTTCTCATGAGCCCAGTGGCACCTATGATTACTGGAATTATTGAAATCTTCCTAAATTTCCAGTTTCTTTTCATGTCGTACATAAGACCTTGATATTTAATTCTCTTCTCCCTTTCAGCCCTGTTTAGGCAAGCATCATTGAGGACACTGACTTCAACAAAGGTTGATACTCTCTCCCTATTGTCCCATATCAAAAGAGTTCTCTTCCTTTGTGATAAGTTCTTAGAGTGATCTCCCTTGCTTTTTGTTCTTGTTGGTTATTGACTGGGAAAACAAAGATGGTGGTTTGGACAAACGGAGGTGTGTCCATGATTGGATTTATGTGATAAATAAACTACCAGTAGTAATCATGAGTGGGACACACTATCATATTCCTTTTGGTAATCTATCCCCACCATGCTTGGGTTTCTCTGCCTCTTCATACAGTCTTCAAGAATGGTCTTCATTGTAGCTCAGTTTGCTCTGAGAAATCAAGGGGTTAGCCCCTTCCTTTATGAGATACATAGATATACATCCGAGTGTTTATTTAAAGTTCCTCTCTATTTCTCAAACCTTGATTAAGTAATGCAGTGAAGAAGAAGAAGAAGAATTTTCTTTTCCCAATTGACTACTTAGCTATGTTATAGTTTATTTTTATTCTAGTCTTTTCTTTGTCTAGCTGTATTCTAGGAGAGAAATTCATCTGGTCTGGTGGAGTATTCAGCTAAGTGTTGTTACTAAAAGTTTCATCAGTAGCAGAAGGTGAACCATTCCTTGTAGAATCCAGTGTGTAGCAATGCCGAGGGGGATCTTATTTAGGCTTCGAATACTATGTTATTTTGAATATTTGATCAGGGTTTACTTGTAAGGCTAAGTATCCTCATGTCAGGTTGTCCTGACAAACCCTTTTACAGAGAGACTGAAGACACTCGAGGATGGTATCTCGTATGCATTCAATTTTTTTTTTTTCTTTTCTCTTGGTTTTTGTGGGGATAAGGCACCTTATGCAATGCCAGACATTCACCCACTTTCAGACAATCACACTGAGAGATATTTTTTTAGAATTCTACTCATCCATTTTAGGGCAATTGTTTGAATATTTCTTGCATTTGGTTCATCTCTCTTGCATTTGGTTTGTAATTAAAAAAATGGACAAGTAAACTTTAAAAATAATAGAAAGTGGAAGTTTATTTATTATTAAACGTTTTCTCTGCTAGCTGAATGTTGTAATCCCGTGCGAACGCACGTGGGGCTTTCTCTCTAGAAATTCATAAAGTCTAATATATGAGACATGGATATAAATTACCGGTTCTGGGATATAATGCTTTAATCCAATACTAGTTGTTCCAAGAGATGCATAATAAAAGAGACAAGATGTATGTAGATTGGCAGAACACGAGTATGTGTTTGCTGTCTTTTATTTATCTTTCATTCTGTGTTACACACGCCCCTAGCACCGGTTTTCTAGATTGCCGGTGCCCAGGTCTGAATTCCCCTATTAATATTATAACACTGAAGAATATGTGGTGTGTCTTGGTTCCTGATTTTGGATCGGGTATTTTAGACGACGGTCGCGTCTTTAGGGATTGCCAAGCACCACGCTAAACAATTAATATTTGTGTCGCTAAATTGGAACGAGACCGGCTCGATAAAAACATATATGTTTGGCATGGATCACCAGTTAGCAAGTGCCAACTATTAACAATAGAATGTTGTTAAAAAAATAGGAGAAACTGTAAAGTAAACATAAAACATTTATATATAAAACAATTTTGCAAAGATGTAAAATATAAACAATAAAGTTTGTTGAAGGTTGAACAAGTTTTTGCATATGAAAACGACACGAGCGTTAAATTTCTTTTCAAAGTTCCGTGTGTGCATGCGTGTATGCGTGTTTACATACTTGGGTTAAGCTGTTAAGGAAGAGACAGCAAGCGTGCTTAAAAAGTAGATGCTGGGCTTCTTCGCACATCAAGTAGGATTTGTTTTGTTGTTGTTGCGGTCTTCATCGAGAGAGCGAGAGAGAGAGAGCCGAGGCAAGCCGTTCTGTGTCTGTCACCAGCGAACTCTGATTTCTTTTGACTAATTTACTGTTTTTTTCATAAAGTTTCATTTTGCACCTACTTGTTACATTCAGATTAAGAACATGTGTGAACACTTTACACTGAGTTCAAACTTTGTGCCACATCTGTATGTACTTATTTTTTATTTTTTTTTATTTATTTATTTTTATCTTCCTCCCACAGCGATAAGATGTGACACAAGGTCGGGAAAGTGGGATTTGAAAAGCCAGCGCCCTAGAGAATGAAGAGCGCTTATTTTATTAGCAACCGACCGCAACATGATTCTCTCTTCAAGAAGAAAGAAAGAAATGGAAAGAAGAGGAAGAAGAGGAAATAAGAAAGAGGAAATATTAAGCCTAGAAAAAAAGAAGTAAATAAACTAACACCTTTCTTCAATGCCCGTTCGTCTCATCGATTTGTTGATCTGCCATAAATATACACTAACATGGCTGAGTGTCCTTCAAACCTTACGATCTTGGGCCAAGATGTTTGCTTGGTTTATGTTCATGTTCGTCCATTCACAAACGTTGTCTATCTATCTTTTCTTTTGTCTTCCTTTCGACTGGTATCCTTGTATTATGCCTTCAACGCATATTTTGCATAGCCCTACACTGAAACGCTTAACATGATCAAACAATCTTAAGACTTTACATTTGATGACAGAGATTATAGATGGGATGCCAGTGAGTTTCGGCAACTCTGCGATACTGATGTGATCAGATAGTTTATGATCAGTAATGAAGCGAATGATGTGGCTTTGGAAAGTTTCTACTTTTTTATATAAGTGTACAGTCCAGTTGACACATTCAAGTCCGTATAAGACTACAGGAAGGACATATGCGTTATAGATTTTTAAATGGAAGCGCATAGAATCAAACATCAGGCAAATATTTTTAGTAATTCATTTTTTTGTCAAGTCTAAGAGCAAATCAAGGATAAGGGTTAATGACTCATGACTATGATTTATGACATGTGTTTATTTACATTAGATTTGAAGAGGACCATATTGTACCCCTCAGGGAAAAAATTGTTTAGCAACGTATTCCACTAATGGGAAGTTCTTGGTAAGAAACTGTGTTCATGGAAATTCTGTTTAATGTTAGACACACAGAGGAAGAAAGGAAAGTTCTTTGCAGTGGTGGTAGTAAGGTGAGTTCAAGGAGGAACCAGAGATTGAAGCTCAGTCGAGCACCTTCTGTGGAAATAACGATAAAGTAGAGAAAAACTTGCAATGCTCCTGTTTACTTGCCTCCCCACGAGGGAAAAGTTAGACACAAGGTCGTTTTTTTTGTGTGGGAGATATTCAGCTCCCCAAAAAGGAGCACTTTGGATTGGACAAAAATTTAAATTGTCCCAGTCAAGAAAGATTTCTCCTCCCTTGACAGAACAGATACTACATTTTGATAAGACTAGCAACGTCTCTTCTGTAAGAACAGAAAGATCACCCCTCCCCACTAGATTGCGAAGTCGATTTTGAACTCTTTGGGAAATTTTATTTTCTTCCCCTTTAAGCAGTGCTGGGAGTGCGGTGGAATTTATTATTTGCTCCTTTTTAATGTCCTTGTTGTTTCCACCCTTTTTTTTTCATTTTGGATTATGACCCCTAAAATTCTGTCACTCTGTCAAGGCAAGAAAAGGGAGCTCTGAGCTGTACCTTCCCATCTTTTTACTTGGCCTTTTGGCTGGGAGCAAGGTGTAGTATCTGTTCTAATACATCTTCATATTTTCTGTCCACGGTCAGTGAGAAAGAGATCCTTCTAGACTGAGGCTATTTTTTTTATTTTTGTCTTAATCCAGAACACCCCTTTTGGGAAACTGGATTTCCCCCCACATAAAAAAACGACTTTGTATCTAACTCTGCCCGTCATGGGAAGGCTAGGGACTCTAAAATTTAAATGTAATGAACAAACATCTTGCTTCCTAGCTCCCCAACCAGGGTCCCCCCCCCCACACACACACACACACTAAAAATCTAACTCCTATCACAGTAGCCTCTTATGCTTCGGGGGCAATATGTCATATTTGGAGGTGAATTTAAGTAATAAAAAAAATGTTTAAAGTTAAAATAATACAGTTAAAGGATTGCATTAGGAATCAGGTACTTTTTGAATCGGTACAATGGTTTATTCTGATTCATGTAATCACTTTTATTCTAATTAAAAGTCCTTGTGTTTTACAAAAAAAAAGAAGAAATTGGCAGACTTTACATATAGCGAAGGTGGGGGCACAATAATATCCTAAGTGCTTAGGTTTTGTAGGGGGGGGGGGGTAATCTTCTAAGTGCTTAGATCCTTTGCAGTACTTAATGCGTCCATAGAAGTTACACAATGTCGTTTTAATGTGGGAGACCCGGCATCTTTTGAAAGTCAGGGGCCATTTTGAAAAAAAAAATTCGGTCCTCGCACCAATTTCATCAACACTGAGACTACAGAAGAAACAATACAAGACAAATATAAAACATATCGAAGACAAAAATATTAAATTCGCCATGAAATACAAGGGAGGCAACTCGTTACAAAATGTCAATTTGCATATTTATCTCCCCTGTACTATGATTCGTACTAATTGCGATTTTTTAATTATTTTTCTTCTTTTTCAAGGCGCATTAAGCGTAGGGAGCTGTTGTGATGAGGGCCAGATTTATTGGTAGGGAGTTGAGCGGCAAGATGTTCGTTCACATTACATTTAAATTTCTGCATGTTGGTACGGTCGAGGAACCAGGGAGGAAATTCCAAAGGCAAGCAGTCCAGATAGAATTGAAAATCTTCGGGCATCTAGGGATCTCTACAGAGAAGGGGTGTGATTTTGTTGCGTCGGGGTATTAACGTTGAGGGGGTACAAGTGCAGTATTTTCATCAGAGCACATTCTATGGAAGCACTTACAAAACAAGCACAGGGGAGGGGGCAACACTGGCAATGCGACAGGGGCTGGAGCTTGGTAGAACAAGCTACACCTATCTGGATGGCACGATGGCTAAGTGGTTAAGGACACGGATTGAGGACCTGGGTGTGCCGGGTTCGAATCCAGTTCGTTCCACAGAAACACTTTCATCAAAAACCACACCTGACCTTGTGTCTAACCTCCTGAAGAGGAGATAAATAAAATACCTATCTGGCGTTGCACGGAAATCTTTTTACTTTCATTTCTGTTTTGTTCCTATTTTTTTTTTTTTTCACTATTCCGCTTTTTTTTACCAAATTATTATAAAATATAGGATATTGAAAGTTATATCTAATTATTATTGTAGTGTTTAGTCATTAAATTATTAATTGAATCAAATTATTATAAAATATAGGATATTGAAAGTTATATCTTATTATTATTGTAGTGTTTAGGCATTAAATTATTAATTGAATCAAATTATTATAAAATATAGGATATTGAAAGTTATATCTAATTATTATTGTAGTGTTTAGTCATTAAATTATTAATTGAATCAAATTATTATAAGATATAGGATATTGAAAGTTATATCTAATTATTATTGTAGTGTTTAGTCATTAAATTATTAATTGAATCAAATTATTATAAGATATAGGATATTGAAAGTTATATCTAATTATTATTGTAGTGTTTAGTCATTAAATTATTAATTGAATCAAATTATTATGAAATATAGGATATTGAAAGTTATATCTAATTATTATTGTAGTGTTTAGTCATTAAATTATTAATTGAATCAAATTATTATAAAATATAGGATATTGAAAGTTATATCTAATTATTATTGTAGTGTTTAGTCATTAAATTATTAATTGAATCAAATTATTATAAAATATAGGATATTGAAAGTTATATCTAATTATTATTGTAGTGTTTAGTCATTAAATTATTAATTGAATCAAATTATTATAAAATATAGGATATTGAAAGTTATATCTAATTATTATTGTAGTGTTTAGTCATTAAATTATTAATTGAATCAAATTATTATAAAATATAGGATATTGAAAGTTATATCTAATTATTATTGTAGTGTTTAGTCATTAAATTATTAATTGAATCAAATTATTATAAAATATAGGATATTGAAAGTTATATCTAATTATTATTGTAGTGTTTAGTCATTAAATTATTAATTGAATCAAATTATTATGAAATATAGGATATTGAAAGTTATATCTAATTATTATTGTAGTGTTTAGTCATTAAATTATTAATTGAATCAAATTATTATAAAATATAGGATATTGAAAGTTATATCTAATTATTATTGTAGTGTTTAGTCATTAAATTATTAATTGAATCAAATTATTATAAAATATAGGATATTGAAAGTTATATCTAATTATTATTGTAGTGTTTAGTCATTAAATTATTAATTGAATCAAATTATTATAAAATATAGGATATTGAAAGTTATATCTAATTATTATTGTAGTGTTTAGTCATTAAATTATTAATTGAATCAAATTATTATAAAATATAAGATATTGAAAGTTATATCTAATTATTATTGTAGTGTTTAGTCATTAAATTATTAATTGAATCAAATACTTATAAAATATAGGATATTGAAAGTTATATCTAATTATTATTGTAGTGTTTAGTCATTAAATTATTAATTGAATCAAATTATTATAAAATATAGGATATTGAAAGTTATATCTAATTATTATTGTAGTGTTTAGTCATTTAATTATTAATTAAATCAAACTATTATAAAATATAGGATATTGAAAGTTATATCTAATTATTATTGTAGTGTTTAGTCATTAAATTATTAATTGAATCAAATTATTATAAAATATAGGATATTGAAATTTATATCTAATTATTATTGTAGTGTTTAGTCATTAAATTATTAATTGACTCAAATTATTATAAAATATAGGATATTGAAAGTTATATCTAATTATTATTGTAGTGTTTAGTCATTAAATTATTAATTGAATCAAATTATTATAAAATATAGGATATTGAAAGTTATATCTAATTATTATTGTAGTGTTTAGTCATTAAATTATTAATTGAATCAAATTATTATGAAATATAGGATATTGAAAGTTATATCTAATTATTATTGTAGTGTTTAGTCATTAAATTATTAATTGAATCAAATTATTATAAAATATAGGATATTGAAAGTTATATCTAATTATTATTGTAGTGTTTAGTCATTAAATTATTAATTGAATCAAATTATTATAAAATATAGGATATTGAAAGTTATATCTAATTATTATTGTAGTGTTTAGTCATTAAATTATTAATTGAATCAAATTATTATAAAATATAGGATATTGAAAGTTATATCTAATTATTATTGTAGTGTTTAGTCATTAAATTATTAATTGAATCAAATTATTATAAAATATAAGATATTGAAAGTTATATCTAATTATTATTGTAGTGTTTAGTCATTAAATTATTAATTGAATCAAATACTTATAAAATATAGGATATTGAAAGTTATATCTAATTATTATTGTAGTGTTTAGTCATTAAATTATTAATTGAATCAAATTATTATAAAATATAGGATATTGAAAGTTATATCTAATTATTATTGTAGTGTTTAGTCATTAAATTATTAATTAAATCAAACTATTATAAAATATAGGATATTGAAAGTTATATCTAATTATTATTGTAGTGTTTAGTCATTAAATTATTAATTGAATCAAATTATTATAAAATATAGGCTATTGAAATTTATATCTAATTATTATTGTAGTGTTTAGTCATTAAATTATTAATTGAATCAAATTATTATAAAATATAGGATATTTAAAGTTATATCTAATTATTATTGTAGTGTTTAGTCATTAAATTATTAATTGAATCAAATTATTATAAGATATAGGATATTGAAAGTTATATCTAATTATTATTGTAGTGTTTAGTCATTAAATTATTAATTGAATCAAATTATTATAAAATATAGGATATTGAAAGTTATATCTAATTATTATTGTAGTGTTTAGTCATTAAATTATTAATTGAATCAAATTATTATAAAATATAGGATATTGAAAGTTATATCTAATTATTATTGTAGTGTTTAGTCATTAAATTATTAATTGAATCAAATTATTATAAAATATAGGATATTGAAAGTTATATCTAATTATTATTGTAGTGTTTAGTCATTAAATTATTAATTGAATCCAATTATTATAAAATATAGGATATTTAAAGTTATATCTAATTATTATTGTAGTGTTTAGTCATTAAATTATTAATTGAATCAAATTATTATAAGATATAGGATATTGAAAGTTATATCTAATTATTATTGTAGTGTTTAGTCATTAAATTATTAATTGAATCAAATTATTATAAAATATAGGATATTGAAAATTATATCTAATTATTATTGTAGTGTTTAGTCATTAAATTATTAATTGAATCAAATTATTATAAAATATAGGATATTGAAAGTTATATCTAATTATTATTGTAGTGTTTAGTCATTAAATTATTAATTGAATCAAATTATTATAAAATATAGGATATTGAAAGTTATATCTAATTATTATTGTAGTGTTTAGTCATTAAATTATTAATTGACTCAAATTATTATAAAATATAGGATATTGAAAGTTATATCTAATTATTATTGTAGTGTTTAGTCATTAAATTATTAATTGAATCAAATTATTATAAAATATAGGATATTGAAAGTTATATCTAATTATTATTGTAGTGTTTAGTCATTAAATTATTAATTGAATCAAATTATTATAAAATATAGGATATTGAAAGTTATATCTAATTATTATTGTAGTGTTTAGTCATTAAATTATTAATTGAATCAAATTATTATAAAATATAGGATATTGAAAGTTATATCTAATTATTATTGTAGTGTTTAGTCATTAAATTATTAATTGAATCAAATTATTATGAAATATAGGATATTGAAAGTTATATCTAATTATTATTGTAGTGTTTAGTCATTAAATTATTAATTGAATCAAATTATTATAAAATATAGGATATTGAAAGTTATATCTAATTATTATTGTAGTGTTTAGTCATTAAATTATTAATTGAATCAAATTATTATAAAATATAGGATATTGAAAGTTATATCTAATTATTATTGTAGTGTTTAGTCATTAAATTATTAATTGAATCAAATTATTATAAAATATAGGATATTGAAAGTTATATCTAATTATTATTGTAGTGTTTAGTCATTAAATTATTAATTGAATCAAATTATTATAAAATATAAGATATTGAAAGTTATATCTAATTATTATTGTAGTGTTTAGTCATTAAATTATTAATTGAATCAAATACTTATAAAATATAGGATATTGCAAGTTATATCTAATTATTATTGTAGTGTTTAGTCATTAAATTATTAATTGAATCAAATTATTATAAAATATAGGATATTGAAAGTTATATCTAATTATTATTGTAGTGTTTAGTCATTAAATTATTAATTAAATCAAACTATTATAAAATATAGGATATTGAAAGTTATATCTAATTATTATTGTAGTGTTTAGTCATTAAATTATTAATTGAATCAAATTATTATAAAATATAGGATATTGAAATTTATATCTAATTATTATTGTAGTGTTTAGTCATTAAATTATTAATTGAATCAAATTATTATAAAATATAGGATATTGAAAGTTATATCTAATTATTATTGTAGTGTTTAGTCATTAAATTATTAATTGAATCAAATTATTATAAAATATAAGATATTTAAAGTTATATCTAATTATTATTGTAGTGTTTAGTCATTAAATTATTAATTGAATCAAATTATTATAAGATATAGGATATTGAAAGTTATATCTAATTATTATTGTAGTGTTTAGTCATTAAATTATTAATTGAATCAAATTATTATAAAATATAGGATATTGAAAGTTATTTTAAATTATTATTGTAGTGTTTAGTCATTAAATTATTAATTGAATCAAATTATTATAAAATATAGGATATTGAAAGTTATATCTAATTATTATTGTAGTGTTTAGTCATTAAATTATTAATTGAATCCAATTATTATAAAATATAGGATATTTAAAGTTATATCTAATTATTATTGTAGTGTTTAGTCATTAAATTATTAATTGAATCAAATTATTATAAGATATAGGATATTGAAAGTTATATCTAATTATTATTGTAGTGTTTAGTCATTAAATTATTAATTGAATCAAATTATTATAAAATATAGGATATTGAAAGTTATATCTAATTATTATTGTAGTGTTTAGTCATTAAATTATTAATTGAATCAAATTATTATAAAATATAGGATATTGAAAGTTATATCTAATTATTATTGTAGTGTTTAGTCATTAAATTATTAATTGAATCAAATTATTATAAAATATAGGATATTGAAAGTTATATCTAATTATTATTGTAGTGTTTAGTCATTAAATTATTAATTGACTCAAATTATTATAAAATATAGGATATTGAAAGTTATATCTAATTATTATTGTAGTGTTTAGTCATTAAATTATTAATTGAATCAAATTATTATAAAATATAGGATATTGAAAGTTATATCTAATTATTATTGCAGTGTTTAGTCATTAAATTATTAATTGAATCAAATTATTATAAAATATAGGATATTTAAAGTTATATCTAATTATTATTGTAGTGTTTAGTCATTAAATTATTAATTGAATCAAATTATTATAAGATATAGGATATTGAAAGTTATATCTAATTATTATTGTAGTGTTTAGTCATTAAATTATTAATTGAATCAAATTATTATAAAATATAGGATATTGAAAGTTATTTCTAATTATTATTGTAGTGTTTAATCATTAAATTATTAATTGAATCAAATTATTATAAAATATAGGATATTGAAAGTTATATCTAATTATTATTGTAGTGTTTAGTCATTAAATTATTAATTGAATCAAATTATTATAAAATATAGGATATTTAAAGTTATATCTAATTATTATTGTAGTGTTTAGTCATTAAATTATTAATTGAATCAAATTATTATAAGATATAGGATATTGAAAGTTATATCTAATTATTATTGTAGTGTTTAGTCATTAAATGTTTAATTGAATCAAATTATTATAAAATATAGGATATTGAAAGTTATATCTAATTATTATTGTAGTGTTTAGTCATTAAATTATTAATTGACTCAAATTATTATAAAATATAGGATATTGAAAGTTATATCTAATTATTATTGTAGTGTTTAGTCATTAAATTATTAATTGAATCAAATTATTATAAAATATAGGATATTTAAATTATATCTAATTATTATTGTAGTGTTTAGTCATTAAATTATTAATTGAATCAAATTATTATAAAATATAGGATATTTAAATTATATCTAATTATTATTGTAGTGTTTAGTCATTAAATTATTAATTGAATCAAATTATTATAAAATATAGGATATTTAAAGTTATATCTAATTATTATTGTAGTGTTTAGTCATTAAATTATTAATTGAATCAAATTATTATAAAATATAGGATATTGAAAGTTATATCTAATTATTATTGTAGTGTTTAGTCATTAAATTATTAATTGAATCAAATTATTATAAAATATAGGATATTGAAAGTTATATCTAATTATTATTGTAGTGTTTAGTCATTATATTATTAATTGAATCAAATTATTATAAAATATAGGATATTGAAAGTTATATCTAATTATTATTGTAGTGTTTAGTCATTAAATTATTAATTGAATCGAATTATTATAAAATATAGGATATTGAAAGTTATATCTAATTATTATTGTAGTGTTTAGTCATTAAATTATTAATTGAATCCAATTATTATAAGACTATACAAGAGTCAAATACATCAAATCCGTTGCTAAGACCGCTGGAAAAATGGTTGGATCATTCTACTGCTCCAGAAAGTATCTCACACCCGACGCCATCCTCTACGTGTACAAGAGTCAAATACATCCTAAGATGGAGTACTGCTGCCACATATGAGGAGGTGCCGCTCAGCGCAACCTTTCTTGCCTTGACAGAGTCCAAAACCGACTTCGAAATCTAGTGAGGGGTGTCCTCTTCTCTTCCCTACAGTCACTCTCTCACAGAAGAGATGTTACTAGTCTTTCTTTGCTCTACCGTTATTTTCATGGCAGGTGCTCGACTGAGCTCAAATCTATGGCCCCCCTTGTAAAACGTTCACAACTAGAACCTGCCTAGCTACTACAACTGTAAATGATTCCCCTCTCTTCCCCTGCGTGCCCAAGACGAAACGAAACTTCCCTGGGCAGAGCTTATTTCCTAGAACTGCCCGTCTGTGGGACGCAGAGCCGCAAGCCTGCTTCCCTACCGACTACAATATGGTCGTCTTCAAGTCAAATGTAAACACGTTCTTGTTGAACCGTCCCCATAAATCATCAATTTCTGCCCTGCTACAACCATCGTACCGATGAACGCGATGTTGTCTCACCGCCCACCAGTCAAACTCTTTAACCCTTATCCTCGAGTGGCCTTTGGGCCTTGATAAGGGATGACCTTTAATGTAAAAAAAGAATTATTTTTTTTAAACTATAACTAATTCCGACCCATTTAGCATAATGGTAAAGTGTTCGCTCATGAACCGGGTGAATAGGGTTCAATTCTCAGTCAAGTCATACCAAAGACTCAAAAAATGGTACGTGATGCTCCCTTGCTAAATACTCAGCATTATAAGGTTAGAATAAAGGGTTAGTGGAGCAACACAGAGAAATAAGTGGCGCCCTCCCCTACATCTCAGCCAATGGAAAGGAAACCTTTGGGTCGCCCTCAACTATGGTCGATTAATCCATAGGTAATTTTTTTAAGCTATAAATCTTATTTTGATTTCGATTTATAAAATTATTGGGTGTAAACAGCTTCCTAAACATTTAATATTCAAACATATGATGATTTGCCAAGAATTTTAAAGCCAGAAATGACAATTCTATTCGACAGTTTAAAAGCTTCCAAATTCCTTGCAAATTTTGATGGGTCACACACAAAGTTATTAATTTTCTTTTAAACTTTTAAAAAAGATTAAAATGGCTTACTTTTTTACAAAAGCAAATAAATCGAAATGCATTCTGGTGGATTTAATTTCGTAATTAAATTTTTTAATTTTTTAATTTTGCACTATTGCATTTTTTTATTTTAATAAATATTCAATTGATAGTAAATTAAAAATATAATAATGGCAAAGTCATGACGAGGCAAGAAACACACACAGACACACTAGAAGTGATCACATAATAATGTCTTCTCTTCTTCTTTTCTGAAGCCGATCTATTTCTCAAAGTTTGTCATAGATGACTTTAAATCTAAAAAAATTATTTATTTATTCTGACTAGGAAATTTTTCTTTTGTGTCCTTGCACCATGTTTTATACAATAAAAAATGTATTTTGCTAAAGTTTCTTTCTAAAAATACTTATTCCGGCTAGGAAATTTTTTTGAAATGGAGACATGTTTTAATAATGACCTAAACAGCTGCTGAGGTCATTAATAAATGGAATTCTACATTGCTCCATCTTGCTCAGATTTCAGAAAAACAATTATATTTGTTTAAAAGAAATAAAAATAATAATAGGACGAAGAAAAACTTGCCAGAAAACTGAAATTAATATGGAACATGAAGAAAGTCAATATAGTACCATTTATTATAGGAGCACTGGGAACAGTCTCGAAAACCTCCTAGTCAGGAGAAATTGGAATCAAACGGAAGATTGAGACCATACCAGGACAGCAATGATGTGAACAGACGAAATCTTAAGGAAATTCCTTGAATGCGGAAACCAATCTACATAAACAGCAAATGCTAACCAGTCACACGTGAGTTGAAATAGAAAAAAAACATAGGAAGATCACAAATGTCTGGGAAATAGCATCAGAACAGATACTACACTATCCCCTCTAAGGACGAGGTAATGCATGGGAGGATGGTCTCATGACAACAGGACAGATACTACACTACCCTCACAAAAAAGGAGGTAATGCCTTGGAGGATGGTATCATGACGAACGAACTGATACTCCGGAGAAAATATCACATGACGGGCATTAAACAGGAAGGAACCCCTAACTCTAACCCAAAGGATGTTGAGACCGGACTCGCAAAAGTAGGATGTGGGTGTGGGCGCGTATTGCTCATGACTGACGAAACTATTTTTTTTTTTTTTGCAAAACTCATTTTTCCATTAATGGCGAGGCTCTTTTACAAAAGGTCTAAATTTTAAATGGTTTCTTCATTCTTTACCGCAATAATTGAGAAAAATCGTTATTCCTCGCATATGCATGTGCGTCAGTGCCGCACAAAAGTTTGGTGATGTTCGGGGTCCAAGGCCAATTCATTTATTGTATGCTCCAAAAAACTTAAGTATAAGTCCTAGTACTGAGAAATATTATCAGAAAGGGAAATAGTCTGAATATGATTGGATGCTGCAACCCCCCTCCCTAATTTGGATGCCCTGGGTCCATCGCTCCATTGCCCCTCCCCGCCTTTGCATGCCACTGATGTGCATACATATATGTGTGCATGTGTTTGTTTATGTGTTTGCATGTTTGTGTGTATGTTGGCTTTAGTTATAACAAACTAATTATTATTATTATTATTCCGACGTTGAATGTGTCGGCTAATTACAGTCTGCCTTCGGTCGCCTCTGCCAATTTTTGTTTTCTTTTCTTTTCCTTGTGGTTTTTTTTTGTTGTTGTACCGAAAAAAAAACAAAATTGTCCTCATGTACAAAGAAAATTATGAAACCAAACATTGTTTGAAACTATCCTAGTTTTTAACCTTACAAGCATTAGCAGATCACAAATAGAATGAACCCGACAGTCACACCCAGGGCAGGATTTAGGCCTTAAGAGAAGATTCCTGAGCGGTTGCATGCAGAGGTCTGGATCCGTAAATAACAGTGTAATTCATATGAATCATCATGTTAGAACATTTTGACCAACTGGAGCAATATTGGGTTGTATGTGTAAAAATAATCTTAAAAACGGTATTTTATACATAATGTTAGAGTAAGTAGAAAAAGTGGAAAATTCCATTGGAAGTTGAAAGATTAGAATTAGACCTACGTGTCATTGTATGACATCATGGACAGGAAGTCTGAAGTGAGATATAGTCACGAAGATAGCAAAACTTTCCTCTTTGGCAGGTGAGCTGATTGGATTCGGACGTCTTTATCGACGCTCTGTGTCCAACACATGCTAGCATGTAAACCGGACGTTAGATCGAATATAATGATATGATGATGAGGGGGTTGTTATATTCGCACAAGCAGTAAACAAAAAATATATCAAATCAAGAATAAAAGAATACGAAACAAATAATATAGTGACTTTGTTGCTGTTGGGCTGAGGTACGGTCTTTTCAGTCTCAGTAGGCCCACCCTCCTAGGATTTACCTTCTCAATCGCCTGAGGCGCCCCTACCAGGGAATGCCAACAACATATTTTGTATGCCAAAGTGCGCCAAACTTAGTGGGATTGCTTTTCAACTTAACATCTGACCTTGTGTCTAATCTCCCTAACCCTAACCCTAACCTCCCTAACCCTAACGTCCCTAACCCTAACCCTAACCCTAACCTCCATAACCTCCCTAACCCTAACCTTAACCTCCCTAACCCTAACCTTAACCTCCCTAACCCTAACCTCCATAACCCTAACCCTAAGCTCCATAACCTCCCTAACCCTAACCCTAACCTCCCTAACCCTAAGCTCCATAACCCTAACCTCCCTAACCCTAACCTCTCTAACCCTAACCCTAACCTCCCTAACCCTAACCCTAAGCTCCATAACCTCCCTAACCCTAACCTCCCTAACCCTAACCCTAAGCTCCCTAACCCTAACCTCCCTAACCCTAACCTCCATAACCTCCATAACCCTAACCTCTCTAACCCTAACCCTAACCTCCCTAACCCTAACCTCCATAACCTCCATAACCCTAACCTTAACCTCCCTAACCCTAACCCTAAGCTCCCTAACCCTAACCTCCCTAACCCTAACCTCCCTAACCCTAACCTCCATAACCTCCATAACCCTAACCTTAACCTCCCTAACCCTAACCCTAACCTCCCTAACCCTAACCTCCCTAACCCTAACCTCCATAACCTCCATAACCCTAACCTTAACCTCCCTAACCCTAACCCTAACCTCCCTAACCCTAACCTCCATAACCTCCATAACCCTAACCTTAACCTCCCTAACCCTCCTGGAGAGGAGGTAAATAAAATAAGAAACAAATAAATTATATTTTTTTATTTTCATTTTTCTGAACCGATGGGTCACCACTTATCAAGGCCGACAGCCGATCAAGGATCGTTGGTTGGACGATGATCTCTGCCACAAAAGGAGTGGAAACAGTGGGTGGAGATATTTATCTTCCTCCCACAGCGGTAAGATGTGACACAAGGTCGGGAAAGTGGGATTTGAAAAGCCAGCGTCCGAGAAGATGAGCGCTCTGGCCGTCAAAAAGTGCCTGGGCAGCCCTCTCAGCATTCCCCGGTAGGGGCGCATCAGGCAATTAGCAATAAACTAACCCCTTCTCAAAGGGTGAGAAGGCAAAGCCTGGGATGGTGGACCTCCTAGAACTGCACAGGAGAAACCCACAGACTGGCGAAATCAAGGTCCAAAGGCCAAAGGAAACAGTGGGTGGAATGGACAGAGGATTTCTTAATAGGACATGATTTTCTAAAGAGCACGGCGCAACAAGTATTTGTTTACATTAGACTTGAAGATGACCATGTTGTAGTCGGGTGGGAAGCAGACTCGTGGTATCGTGTTCGACAGATGGGGTGTTCTAGGAAGAACTTGAAGTTCTGTTTGGTTTTTGGTACAGACAGACAGAGAGAAAAAATTGAAAATTCTTTGCTGTGGTTGCAGTTAGACGAGTTCTTGCTGTGAATGTTTTACAGAGGGGTCCAGGGATCGGAGCAGTCAGGCTAGAAAATTAATAGAGACTTTTTTTTTGTTTCGGAATTTTTGAGATAAGGATTGATAATTAGGATTATTTTCTTCTTCTCTGCACCCTCTCTCTCACAGACGTGATGTTGCTAGTCTCAGTCTTTTCTATAAATACTATTATGGCATGTATTGTTCAGAATTGTCTGATCTATTCCCTGCTTCCTTTGTACCAGCTCGTTTTACTCGTTGGTCTAGTGGTCTTCACACATTCGCTGTTTTGATACCTCGTTATAATAAAGCTTCCTGTTCCAGTAGCTTCTTTTCTAAGAACTGCAGGCTCGTGGAACCTTCTTCCTGCTGACTGTTTTCCTCCTATCTTTAACCTTGGTCTTTTTAAGACCAAGGTCAATAGGCATCTCCTGTCTTTGCAATAATCATCTTTCGTTATTTTTAGCTCCTTACATCAAGTGGCTTGATACCATTTCTAGAGCAACTTCCATAAAAATATATATATATTTTTTTAAATTTGGATTTTTCGGACTACTATTCTCAACCTGGTTGCTATTTTCACAACGTTTCGGTCGATGTAGTCTCCAACCTTCTTCAGATGCATCTTTTCGAACTTTGGAATCTCTATGTTGAACTCGAGAACCTATACTGAATATATATATATATATATATATATATATATATACAGGGTTTTACGGAGCCCTCCAAAAAGAAGCGCGCTCCAGGAGCACGCTCCTTTTTGCTGGAGCGAAAGAGAGGAGGGCTCATTTTATATTCAGTGGGAGTGGAGCAGGAGCAACTCCATTTGGGTATAAAAAGCATGGTTTTATCGCTCCGAGCGCCAAAATTATGTGATTTTTTTTTTTATATATTAGTTTTTTATTCAGCAATAAAAATGAAAAGAAAAGAGTCTCAGCTAAACTCTGAGTTATTTTTTTAAATAATATCTCTGGTAAATGTATATGAAATAGGGAGAGAGAGAGGGGAAGAGGAAGGGGGAGAGAAAGGAAGAAAGAACAAGAAAGTTACACATGAAAACAGAGCATTTCAACTTCTCAGATTTTCACATCGACATGTTACATTTTTGTTGGGACAGTTTTCTTAAGGCGGGAGACAATTTGGCAACAAATGTCTTCAAATGCACCAGTGAGTCTATAGATGTCTTTCAAGTTATTTTCTTACAGATTTGAACTTTTTTTGTATTTATGACAAGGATGTTTATTGCTGATTGAATAAATAAGCCAATTTTTCTTTTAATTCGTGTTTTTAAATAAAGAATTTTAGGTTCAATTGTACTATAGGGCTGTTGGATTTTCTCGCCCATTTCGCTCGGTATTCACCGAAATATTCGATAAAATCGATTTTGGGGATGAAATGGTACATTTTGTCCTGACAAAAAATTCTAATTTATTTTTTAGCATATATCAAATTGAACTTTTATGACACATTTTTACCTGTCGTCTTTTCGGCGACATTTTGTTATTCTTAAATTAATGACAATATGTTTTAACCTTTTCATGTTTGCTTTTAAATTTGTTAAATTCCGTTAAAACTTGTTTTTGTAAATAGAATGTTCAAAGTTTTTTTTTGTGTAATAAAATGTTAAAGCAGTAAAAATATCTTTAGTCCAAGGAAAAAAATATATTTAGTCCAAGGAAAAAATATCTAGTGCAAGGAAAAAACAATAAAAACCAACATGGCCGCCAGCGATTTAAACCTGGAATTAAAGTTAGATTCTCAACACTTTAAACAGTAAATGAGAATTTTATTTCAGGACCAAAAATACAATTAAGACTAATAATCAGTTTCATCGAAAATGTGGACGAAAACCAAGCGAAATGAGCGAGAAAAAAAACAGTGGTCCCTATTCTACAATTAAACCGATGTTTAAACTTAAGTAAATTAAAGAAAATATCTTAAATTTTAATTTTAAAAAAGCAAATAATTAGACTTTCTGACTAATTTGTTATTTTTTTAGAACCGAAAATAGATTAGATATCTTTCTTTATCTTGAAAAATCTATTATCGAATATTAGAATAGTAAACAGTTGTTTTTGTTAGAGATTTCAAATATCGACGTTTTTATCTTTTTATTCAAATTTTAAATTTTAATAAATGTTTTTTGCCCGACCTAGGAAAACTTGCTCCAGTTAATTTTTCGGGGAAGGAAAATTTGACCCGATATTTTTTACAACTACCAAGGTGTAGGCTAGATATTTTGTATAAAATTTTAAGACATTAAATGGATCTCTGAATTGTTTATTGACAATTTATTGATATTTTTAGGCCAACTTATGGAAAATATTTTTTTATTCAATCTTTAAAAAATAAACTCTATTGTTTTTTTTTTGCCCCAAATGGTACTATTGAAAAAAAAATGGATAAATCGATTTGTTTCAAAGTACTTGCGCGTTTCTCTGCTGTAAGTAATAATATACATTATACAATATAGTTACGTTCGTAAAACAAACAAAGATTAAACAACAACACGACGATTAATGTTGCCCTGGCTGTCTCTCCTCTCCCAGAGAAATGTTTTCTTTAAAAAGAAAATAATCGCTAATAATGTTTAAAAGTAAAACTTTATTTACTTAAAACAAATCTAAATTCCCTTCCAAAATAAATAGAAAAAATATCGGGTCAAATTTTCCTTTCCTGTAAAAATAGGTTGTTAATGAAATGAAAATTAAAATTGTTTTTAAATACTTCAGGGATTTTTCTATTTCTATTTATACCTCAGGAAACGAAAATTTACGTATAATCCTATACTTTGTCCGACATGTTCTTCTATAACCCTTAGCACATCTCAAACTATTAGCGAGATTTTGTCAAATATTATCTTATGGTCTTACACTTAATGTGACATCCCCACCAATGTTGACGAGATCTTTTAACCACTCATTGGCAGAATAGAACGTTTATGAAAGAAGGTACATTTTCATTATGGAGCGCTGAAAAAGAGCCGATCCTTTTTTATAGGAGTTTGAGCTGGAGCGGCTCCTTTTTGAAAATGGGGAGCGTGAGAGCTGTAGCAGTCACCAATAGGGACTACTTTTGAATGCGTAATCACTGTCCCTGTGAGCTGGCTTGTCCAATCAAATCACAGAGCGCAGTAATATCGTTAGTTTCCTAAGGGACTACTTATGTCCCCTTAGGGTTCGAGGAAAAAGAACAGACGATCTCCTGGCACCAGCTTGGACACATCGCAGAGAGCACCGGCGAGGAACGAGGAAACGCTCTCTCTCCTGCCGCCGTCGCCTCACTTGACGACTACTACCATCTTCACCTGAAGAAATCCACGGGCGGCCCTAAAAACTCTTATATTTTTCTTCTTCCTCAGACGGACACCGTCCCACTCTCTTCTACCTATACCAATCGGTATAGGTAACCTTGAGTTAATAAAACCCCTTTTTGTTATAGTTACAGAAATACTTTTCGTTGTTCCGTTTCTTTATGAGAAGATAAAAGGATAACCCCTTTCATCCCCACTCATCTCCCCTTACAGAGCCAGCTTCAATTTTGGGCGTTGGAGCAGGAGCAGGAGCAGCTCCAAAAGTAGTGGAGCACGTAAACCCCTGTATATATATATATATATATATATATATATATATATATATATATATATATATATATATATATATATACTAATGATAATAGAATTAACGATAAGTGAAATATTGTAGAGTGATCTATCTCGATAAAATAAAGCTCAATACGTTGAGTAGAGCAATCAATTTTAAAGAAAGAAAGATGAAGATAAAAAATTGTACAAAATTACATAAAGTTACATAAACTAATACAAATTTTATTACATCGAAAGTTCAGATGCAAGGAGTTACATTAATCCTTAAACCATGGTTTTTCAAAGATAAAACTCTTCTCGTCAGAAGATAAAATCTGGTAATATGGTATTTATAACAATTAAATATTACCTAGTTCCATTTCACTTTGAAAAATTGAAGAATAAAAAAACAAAAAAGGTTGGGGATAAAGAAATAAAAGGCCGGGAAGTAAAAAATTAGCAGTATTGCGAGGTGATTTTTGAAGACGAAAGGGACGTTATGGTGTAGATAGTTAATAGTAAAAGTAACAGTTTGTAGAATTGAAGAAAGTTTTTTAATAAATAAAAAGTGAAGGGTTCAAAATATCTCACTTGGTCCGTATGGATTCGTACTCCGTTATAGTATATTTCCGTGGAGTTACAAGTAAAAATCCTGTATTGGTATTTTAAATATCCAATTCGGCAAATCCGATGTTAAGATTGTCTGTTGAAAAGTGTTATGTGGAAAAGTTCATATCTGCCTTCAATTCCTGGCTTCCTTGGCAGAGAAATGTTTCAAAAGTTTTATATATCATCTTAAATATTCTACTTAGGGTAGGGAGCTTTGCCAAGGAAGCCAGGAATTGAAGGCAGATATGAACTTTTCCACATAACACCTTTCAACAGACAATCTTAACATCGGATTTGCCGAATTGGATATTTAAAATACCAATACAGGATTTTTACTTGTAACTCCACGGAAATATACTATAACGGAGTACGAATCCATACGGACCAAGTGAGATATTTTGAACCCTTCACTTTTTATTTATTAAAAAACTTTCTTCAATTCTACAAACTGTTACTTTTACTATTAACTATCTACACCATAACGTCCCTTTCGTCTTCAAAAATCACCTCGCAATACTGCTAATTTTTTACTTCCCGGCCTTTTATTTCTTTATCCCCAACCTTTTTTGTTTTTTTATTCTTCAATTTTTCAAAGTGAAATGGAACTAGGTAATATTTAATTGTTATAAATACCATATTACCAGATTTTATCTTCTGACGAGAAGAGTTTTATCTTTGAAAAACCATGGTTTAAGGATTAATGTAACTCCTTCCATCTGAACTTTCGATGTAATAAAATTTGTATTAGTTTATGTAACTTTATGTAATTTTGTGCAATTTTTTATCTTCATCTTTCTTTCTTTAAAATATATATATATAGAGAGTATTAAGTAGCTATACTGCACATTTAGACAAGATTAGGTTTAAAGCTCCCAAAATTCATACTAGAATTGTCCACAGGGACACACGGTACAACAGTTAAAGGCGTTGATTAACAATTAACTCTAAGTAACAGTTTTAGAAGGTTAGAGGTTCAATCCTTAAAACAGCGATAAAAGAAAGACTGTTGGACATCCATGACTGAAACTTGGTGGACAAGTCAGGCATAGACTGATGGTTTATTTGTAGCAAATATGGTTGGATTGCAGAAAGCATATTGTGTTTAATTTTATCCCTGAAAGAAAGTTCAATTCTTGCACGTGAGAATGTAGGAAAATGGCTGGAGTAAGCATCGAAACAGAAATGTGGCGATACCAGCTTTTGTGAGAAGGAACACAAGAATTGTACATAATTTTGGAGCAATTGTACTTGGCAAGCAATAAAGGATTAGTGTTCGGACAGTTCATCGGAATCGGTAATCAAAAAAATCAGAACTTTTTGGGTATCAGAATCGGATGCCAAAAACGATTCTTTTAATTGTATTTTTTTTTTTTCTTTGATTTTGTTTAAAACTTAATATTCCTTTACTGGTACTAATTATAAAATGATTAATATTTTTTAAATTTTAAATTACCAGTAAACTAAAATCTATAGACTCCCCTCCCCCCCACCCCCACCAGTCTATTTTTACATTTGCGAAAATATATGCACGTATTACATGGATTTTTACGGTGATGTGAAAATTAAAAACAGACAAACAACTCTATAGCTAAGTATTTAGAGGTATTAAAAGAATCGGAATCGGTAATTGCATCAGAATCTGGAATTTCGATCAGAATCGGTAATTGTATCGGAATCGGGAAAAATATTGGAATCGTCCCATCACTAGTGTATGTATGACAGAAAAGCGGTGATTGTACAGAAAGGAGGATAGATTATGCTTGTGAATATGTTTATTTACCTCCTCTCCAGGAGGTTAGGCACAAGGCCAGTTTTATCTTACTCCCACATGAAAGATGTGACCCAAGGTCGGGTCGGGAAAGTGGGGTTTGAAAAGTCAGCGCCCGAGAAATTGAGCACTCTGGCCATTAAAAATTTCCTGGGCAGCCTCGCCTACATTCCTCGGTAGAGGCGCCTCAGGCAGTAAGCAATAAACTTACTCCTCCCCAAAGAGGGGAGGCAAAGCCTGGGAGGGTGGACCTCCTAGAACTGCACAGGACAAACTCACAGACCGGCGGAATCAAGCCCCGAAGGACAAGACGCCACCGGTCTATAGGATGCAATAACCATCAGAACAGATACTACACTTACTTCCTAGCCAAAAGTGCCAGTGTTCGAGTAACTGCTTGCACGTTGGGGTCCCTCGATTCTGGCTCTTTTCATGTGGAAGTAAAGGTTTTTCTGCATGAACCGGCTTCGTGGGCTTCTGTTGCAATGCAGTCAGGCCGATAACAACCAAGTTTGAAAATCCGGGAACGAGTAATGGCTACCTTCGAAATGCTGTCAGAGAGCTTTGTCAAGATGTACGCAACCCTAGTCCAAGATGGTGGGTAACAGGGAAGGTGAAGAAGAAGTGGGTTGGCTCTAGTGACCCCTAAGGGAGCAGGAATTGGGTTACCTGTTGGCCAATCCATGGGCCCTAAAGGAACAAGGCAAACAACCAATCAGTAAGTGTGACAAAAATATTCCAATAAAGATTGTGAATTTTATTAACGATTCCATAGGAAGGACAAATCCCGCTTCCCGGAGTGGAGAAAATGATTTAAGCAGTGAAAGTTGATCCCCCCTTTTTAATACCAGTTGAGAATACATTCTTAACAATCAGTCCGACATATATTGGCCATTTCGGTGGCCTTTTATCTGTCGGACTGAGGTATTATGTCTTGGGTAGTCCTAGGAGGTCCACCCTCCCAGGCCTTGCCTCCCCTCTTTATGAAGGGGATTTTCGACCGATCTGTATATTCTTAACTTACTGAAACTGTTTTTACTTTATTCCAAAATACTTTGCACTATACCGAAGATCTTGACATCACTTTTTGAATCCGTTTTTTACAAGTATTCGAGGCAACGATATAAAATCTATATATTAAAAAAAAAAGTCGGTGCTTCTGTAGTTTCACAATGACATGTTAGGCCTCTCTTTTTAAAAAAAATAGCTAAAGAAATGTATAAACGTTGTTATGTACTTATGTGGCAGCTGAAAAGAAGACTGTACACCACAAATTACGCAAATTCATCCAATATTTATTAAATAAAAAATAAAAAACGATGTTATCTTACGGTCGCTATTTTTCTAATATTCTGATTTATTCCGAAAAAAAATCGAGTTATTTCCTTAGCCTAATACGTGAGTTGAAATGTCTACCGATACGTAAGATAGTTTTTTTTTCTTTTTCTTGTAATTTAATGAATACTGGATGAATTTGCGTAATTTTTTCTGTACAATCTTATTTTCAGCTAACACGTAACTACATAACAAAGTTTATACATTTCTTTAAATATTTTAATGTTATTGTGAAAGTACAGAAACACCAAAAAACACTTTAAAATGTGCTAACCCTGAAAAGCTATGCAAGTTGATAAAAAATTTTTTTAAATTTTGCGTTTGATAAAAGTTATCTGTTGTAAAATTTTTTCACTCCTTTTTTTTTTGTCTTGTTAACTACACTGCACAATCGGCAAAAACTTCCTTGAATCATCTTTCCAAAAATGTAGATATTTTCTCACAAGCAATTAATTAAGAGAAAGGAGAAATGGAGGAGGGGGGGGGGGCAAAAAGCGAGAAAAAAATGAAAGTAAAAACACTCCTGGGTAAGTGTAGTTAGTATTTCTTCTGATACTACACTTCACATATTCAGTCCTCGGTCACGGTCAGTGAAGGAGAACTCCTTCTAGACTGAGGCAATTTTTAAAAATTTTTGTCCCAATCCCGGGTAAACGTAACTATTGGCGACATAAATTATTTTAATGGAAATACAGTTGGGAAATTAGTCCAAAACAATTTATTTTGGCTTGCCTACTCATGTTTTATGTAATTGCGTTAAAAACAAAATTAATATTTAATATAAAATATAAGCAATTAAAGTTACCGTAAATATTGGTCGTAAGTAAGTAAAAATGCGTCAGTCATGTTATTTCTTCTGGAAATAAGGTAACCTGCTTATGTTTATTTAGGGTTTAACGGTTTATATCGCCCAGAGTGCCCCTTGGGGGGGGGGGCTGGATTTTTCCCCATTAAAAATCCGACCTTGTGTCTAACTCAGCACTTGTGGGGAGGCAAGTAACGAGGGACTCCCGGGCAACGCCGGATCGGTGCAATTAGTTACCTATAAAAAGTGATGACGCAATGATAAGAAAACGGATACTATAGAGGAGGGGGGGGTGTCGAAAAATGTTTAAGTTCATGATAGATTCAACACATTAAAAAAAAATGATGTCATTTTAAAAAAGACGATTACATCACATGTTAAAAAAGATGTGTAAATAATAAAAAAAAAATCTGAATGGTTTTAATTGAAAAAATAGTGCCAATGGCTTCACATATAGAAAATCACGTTTGTTTTTTCTCTCCTTTTTTAAAACTAAGCAAGCATATTAGAATCAGTTGAAGCAAAACTGATTTTTTTCTTTACATTTCTTTATTTCTTTAAAAGGAAAAAAATAGCATAAAACACAAATAAAGCTTTGTATTTAGAAGACAACAAAGGACATGTTTTCATCTGACGCAACCCTTTTTTTTTCTTTCTAAAGAAAACTGCTAATGTTAACGCTGACGTCTGCGAGTTAATTTTAAAATTTTAATGATTCATTCTGATTGGCTAAGAGCTCGTTTCATTCCGTTCATGAATGTGAGTGTCTGTGTGTTGTTGTTCTGTGTGTGTGTGTGTGTGTCTGTGTGTCTCTGTGTCTGTGTGTGCGTGTGTCTGTGTGTGCGTGTGTGTACGCGCATGCGTGCGTGAGTGCCTGCCTGTGACATTTGCATGAGTGATTGTTAGCCTAGGGATTTAAGCATAAAAAAATCAGCCATCTATTATTATAGTTAATCAACATTTGTTTCCCTAAGACTTTTTTCCTGTATATTTTAATCACACAAAATACATACTAAAATATTCCTCAGTTTTTGGATGGGTTGAGTTATGTTTGAAAAAAAAACTTTCATTTTAATTGTTCTAATTAGTCGCAATGTTCAATTAACTCTTCAAGTGACCCATATATCTTATTAAGTGTCTATCTATCACTTTCACCCTCTCTCTTTCTCTCTCTCTCCCTCTCTCTCTCTCGCTCCCTTTCTCTCTCTCCCTTTCTCTCTCTCTCTCTTTCTCTCTCTCTTTCTCGCTCTCTCTCTCTCGCTCTCTCTCTCTCGCACTGTCTCTGTTTAGTTGATATAATAAAGAAAGTAGAAAAAAAGAGATTGGCATAGTACATTATAAACAAAAGAAAATATCATCACGAGTAGTAATACTATTTAACCCACACAGTATAACCGGAGATCAATGGGTGACTCAACAGGCCACATATTTTTCTAGTGTGTATATATATATATATATATATATATATATATATATATATATATATATATATATATATATATATATATATATATATATATATACAGGGCTTTACGGAGCCCTCCAAAAGAAGCGCGCTCCAGGAGCATGCTCTTTTTTGCTGGATCGAAGGAGATGAGGGCTCATTTTATATTCAGTGAGAGTGGAGCAGGAGCAACTCCATTTGGGATAAAAGAGCGTGGTTTTATCGCACCGCGCCCCATCGCTCCAAAATTATTTGATTTTTTTTTTGTTTAAACATTATTCAGCAATAAAAAGGAAAAGAAAAGAAAGTCTCAGAGTTTACTCTGAGTCATTTTTTTAAATTATATCTCTGGTAAATGTATATGAGAGAGATAGATAGAGAGAGAGAGAGGGAGAGGGAGATAGGAAGTGAGAGAGAGGGATAGAAAGGGAGAAAGAGGGAAAAAGAACGAGAAAGTTAAGCTTGAAAACAGAACATTTTTACATCGACATGTTACATTTTTGATGGGACAATTTTCTTACGGCAAGAGACAATTTGGGCAACAAATATCGAAGTTCAAATCTCTAAGAAAATAACTTCAACGACATCTATAGACTCACTGGAGCATTTGTTGCCAAATTGTCTCCTGATGATGTTTATTGCTGATTGAATAAATAAGCCAGTTTTTTTTTTTTTTATTATTTCGTGTTTTAAATAAATAATTTTAGGTTCAATTATACTATAGGGGCCGTTGGATTTTCTCGCCCATTTCGCTCGGTATTCACCCAAATGTTCGATAAAATCGATTTTTGGAGTGAAATAGTACATATTGTCCTGACAAAAAATTCTAATTTATTTTTTAGCATATATCAAATTGAACTTTTATGACACATTTTTACCTGTCGTCTTTTCGGCGACATTTTGTTATTCTTAAATTTACGACTAGTATGTTTTAACTTTTTCATGTTTGTAAGTTTAAAGCAAGTTTTAACGGAATTTAACGAATTTAAAAATTCGTTAAATTCCGTTAAAACTTGCTTTTGTAAATAGAATGTTCAAAGTTGTTTTGTTTTTTTTTGTAATAAAATGTTAAAGCAGAAAAAATATCTTTAGTCCAAGGAAAAAATATCTTTAGTCCAAGGAACAAAACAATAAAAACCAACATGGCCTCCAGCGATTAAAACCTGGAATTAAAGTTAGATTCTCAACACTTTAAAAAGTAAATGAGAATTTTATTTCAGAACCAAAACTATAATTACGACCAACAATCAGTTTCATCCCAAATTTAGGCGAATACCAAGCGAAATGAGCGAAAGAAAACAGCGGTCCCTATTCTACAATTAAACCGACGTTTAAACTTAAGTAAATTAAAGAAAATATCTTAAATTTTAATTTTAAAAAGCAAATAATTAGACTTTCTGACTAATTTGTTATTTTTTTAGAACCGAAAGTAGATTAGATATTTTTCTTTATCTTAAAATATCTATTATCGAATATTAAAATTGTAAACAGTTTGTTTTTGTTAGAGATTTCAAATATAGACGTTTTTATCTTTTTTATTCAAATTTTTAATTTTAATAAATGTTTTAGCCCGATCTAGGAAAACTTGCTCCAGATAATTTTTCGGGGGAGGAAAATTTGACCTGATATTTTTTCAACTTCCGGTCTAGGCCAGATATTTTGTATGCAATTTTAAGACATTAAATGGATCTCTGAATTGTTTATTGACAATTTATTGATATTTTTTTGCCAACTTATGGAAAATATTTTTTTTTATTCAATCTTTAAAAAATAAACTTCATTGTTTTTTTTTCGCCCCAAATGGTACTATTGAAAAAAAAATGGATAAATCGATTTGTTTCAAAGTACTTGCGCGTTTCTCTGCTGTAAATAATAATATACATTATACAATATAGTTACGTTCGTAAAACAAACAAAGATTAAACAACAACACGACGATTAATGTTGCCCTGGCTGTCTCTCCTCTCCCAGATAAATGTTTTCTTTAAAAAGAAAATAATCACTAATAATGTTTAAAAGTAAAATATTATTTACTTAAAACAAATCTAAATTCCCTTCCAAAATAAATAGAAAAAATATCGGGTCAAATTTTCCTTTCCTGAAAAAATAGGTTGTTAATGAAATTAAAATTAAAATTGCTTCAAAATACTTCAGGGATTTTTCTATTTCTATTTCATACTCCAGGAAACGAACATTTACGTATAATCATATACTTTGTCGGACATGTTCTCCTATAACTCTCAAAATATTAGCGAGATTTTGTCAAATATTATCTTACGGTCTTACACTTAAAGTGACATCCCCACCCATATTGACGAGATCCTTTGACGCCCACCCCTGCACTTCGACCACTCATTGGCAGAATAGAACGTTTATGAAATAAGGTATATTTTTATTATGGATCGCTAAAAAAGAGCCGCTCCTTTTTATAGGAGTTGGAGCAGGAGCGGCTCCTTTTTGAAAATGGGGAGCGTGAGAGGAGCCAACTCCAATTTTGGGCGTTGGAGCAGAAGCGGGAGCAACTCCAAAAGTATTGGAGCGTGTAAAGCCTTATATATATATATATATACATATATATATATATATATATATATATATATATATATATATATATATATATATATATATATGAGTTCTTATAAAAATATCTATATTTCAGTATATATTCCTTATAGTATCCGAAATTGTTTCAAATTGCAAGCTCAATGGGGTTGTTTTACAAGCTTCAGAGCATATATACTTTTTAGTTGCATTCCAATGACCAGAGGAAAAATCAATCCAAAACAATAATTTTTTTTAATTTATTTATTTATTTTTGTATTTTCATATTTCAACGAATACTTATATTTTTTTCGTCGTCTTACAATCAAAATTTATATTCATTGTTTCTAAATTTTATACTTTTTTCATAACTTATGCGCGTTTCACAGCTCAGTTGAGAGAAATATATAGTCTTAAGTTTAACATTGCTGATCGTCAGAGTACTAGTTCATTTAATGGTAATAGGAAAACATATTATTAAAAAATAACAGGAGAAAGGAAGATGGGAAAAGTTTAAGAAGTCTTGGTAAAAATAGCGGCAGATTAAAATACATGAAAAGACTCACATGAAAACGGTGACAAATAGCCAGAATCTCCCCCCCCCCCCAAAAAAAAACATTGCTCTCGAAACTTGAAACGATTTTTCAAACCGTCACTTAGAACTCAGAACTAGTTCAGCTAGCCTCAACCAACTTCTAATACAAGAAAAAAAAACGACGGAAAAAAATTCTTATGAAGAAATTGAAAATGCTAGTTGATAAACTATTGTTAATCTTGAAGTTGAATAATAACGATTAAAAAATATTCCAAGCTAACTGTATTTTCGTATTAAGCTTTTATATAGACTTTAAATTTTTCTATCGTTATTATTGCTATTTTCATACTTGAAACAAATGCAAGTAGTAAACAAAAATCTCTCATCGTCAGATGAAAAACGATGCAATATCAGAGTCATTTTCGATATGCAAACGATTTTTTTCTGAACATTCGAATCTGAATAATCCAAATCGAGTGTAAAGTGTGTCAATTCCCATTTTTGTCATTGTTTTTTTTTTGTGCGTTTTTTTCGGTGTTGTTTTTCATGGACATTTGAGGAATTTTTGCATTGAATTTCACTTCGATGGTGTACGGTTTTCATCTGACAACAATTCTCTGACGACGGGAGATTTCTGTCTACTATTTGAACTTGTTTCAAGTATGATTTTGATTTTGATAGAAACACGTGTTAGCTCTTCTTTGCTTCGAAAATGACAATAAATCAAAGTATGACATAACTTTGATCTGCTAATTTATTTTATTTTAGCAAATCTATCACAAATTTTGAAACAACTATTTAACAGTTTGAACATTGAGCTTCATTTTGCTCTGGAAATTGATTCTCACGAGAATCGATCTAAACTATATAAAATAACTGTTTGTTTTTATATTACCACACACACACACACACACACATACATACATATATATATAGTAGTGGTATGAAATATATTTATGGCAATTAAGCTACACAGAGGACTCCTCGTTTCATCCCCACAACGAATCGTCAGCCTAGGTGCACAGATTTTTGTTATTGATTCAATTAGGAAAATCGGTTTACTGTGAGGATGAAACACGGACGCCTCTGTGTAGCTTAATTATAAATAACATTGGTTCTTTCTAGTGGTTTTTGAGTTGGGGAGAAATTGTTTTTTTACTATTGTTGTTTATAAGTTTAAATGCCCTTTGGGAGAATGTAACTCCCATAATAATAATAATAAAGCTAATAGCTACATTGGTTTTACAAGCACTACCCTATCCCACCTCTAGCTCAATTGACCAACATCTACAAAAACATAACTGCCCTCCCTCTGATTTAAGACAAATTCTAGTTAATAACACTAAAATTATACATTCCAAAACCAATTTTAAACATTTAAATATACTCGAAGCTATCTACATCAAAACACAATAACCTAAAATTAACAACATCACGTATGAAACCAGTGGTAACATTTTAAAAATGCTTAACATGATGCGATTTTGTTCTGTGATGCCATCACGCATTGCTGAATTTAAATCGTCAACAACTTCCTGGAACAATGCGAAAAACGTTCTCTGTGCGTTTTCTCCGCTGTCTTTTAAAAAATTCTCTTCTTTCTCCAGCTTTTTTGTTCATTTGCTTTTGACATCTGAGGATGATTCGACGAAGAATCGAAAACGTTCGTGAAACCTGTGAAACCTATGGAACATTTATTAATTTTTTTGATTTTAATACAAGAAAGACGATCAGAAAAACTGAAAAAATAAAAAAAGGTATGATTAAACAGACGAATTCTGTTATATTGAACAATGTTTGTGTAGTGTTACTGCACCGACGATTCACCGGTGAGGGGACGAGTTACGGCCCCTGGCAATGACTCAGTTAGAATGTATTTTTGACCGCCAATAAACCTTATTACTTATCCTATACTTCTCTCCGTCTTACTACTTACTTAACCCAGCCGATAACATTACATGGTGTCAGATAAAGGATACAATTTGTGGAGACCAAAAAAACAAAGTAAAAGATCGGATATCGTAGTAAGAAAAACAAAAGATTTCTAAGAGAAAGAAAATTCTACTATCGATAAACAAACGACTTACGGAAAACGGTCCCATAAAAACAACAAAAAAAAAGTAAGAAAAGAGAGAACAGTGAGTACAGAAATTTGTTTTTCTCATATATATCGTATACTTTTGAAAAATGCCTCACACGGACATAAAGCAATATTCTGCTAATATACCACCCCCGAACGAATGACTCTCGTTGGAAATGTTGCTAATAACTGGCAAAAATTTAAACGAAATTTTCTCAATTATTCGATCGCTAGTAGATTGTCTAAAGAAGCAGATACTTCATATCAGACATCGGTATTTTTAGCAACTATCGGGGAGGATAGTTACGATATATATGAAGGGTTGAAGTTTAACTCTGAGGAAGAAAAGACGGACCTAGAGAAGGTGATGAAGAAGTTTAAGGATGTTTTCGTGGGCGAAACACACGAAGCTTACGAATCCTATACATTCCATCTTCGCAAGCAAGAAGTATCGGAAGGTATCAAGACCTATATAGCTGCTCTTCAACAACTTGCAAAGAACTGCAATTTCGGACAGCTATAGGATAGGCTTATTCGAGACCAAGTCGTTGTCGGACTTCGAAGCAATACCGTCAGAGAAAAGTTACTGTCTGATAAACAGCTTACTCTAGACAAGTGCCTACAAATAGGTAGAGCCTACGAAACTTCGAAACGACAGACGCAGACCATTTCCTCTGGTGCCGATGCAGCGGATCCTCAAATCAACCGGGTTACGAAGCGAACCTACAAGACAAACTTCACGAAACAACCACATCCGAAATCGAAAATGCCTAGCAAATGCACACGCTGCGGGAAATTTCCATTCCACAATAGAAATGACTGCCCAGCAAAAGATGCACGCTGCAGAATTTGTTCGCAGAAAGGGCATTATGCAAAATTTTGCATAACCGATAAAGTGAAGGTTAGAGAAATAAGAGAGGAAGAAGAAAATCATTTTTTAGGTTCTGTCACTCTCGAAAATATAGGTACAATTACCACTGAGGATAATACAAATTGGCAGGCTAAAATTAAGGTCACCACTAAGACCTGTACCAAAATTATAAATTTTAGGCTGGATACAGGTGCAGATGTGACCGTAATCCCGGACCGGTTCTTCAGGAAAAATTCCCCACTCATCCAACCCACAAACAAAAGACTGTACGGACCGTGTTATCATGAGATAAACCTCATAGGATGTGTGAAGGCCAAACTGACCACGGAAAAAGTAAGCTCACAACAAGACCTTAATGTTATAGAGAGTCTGCAAGAACCTCTACTGGGAGGACCAGCAATCAAAGCCCTCAACCTGCTGAAAGCAGTTAATAGAGTGACAAGCGAAGGGCACCAGTATAAGAAAGAGTTCCCAGAACTGTTCACAGGCTTAGGGAAACTGGAACATGTGTACCAGATACGTTTGGAGGCAGGAGCTCAGCCCTTTTCCATTGCTACCCCTAGAAGATTGCCGTTGCCTATGAAACAGAAGGTTCAGGAAGAACTGAAACGTCTGGAGAACGAGGACATAATCCGTCCAGTCAAATCACCAACTGATTGGTGTGCCCCAATAGTCGCCGTCCAAAAAGCTAACGATAAAGTTAGGTTATGCGGCGACTTTACCAAGCTAAACGAGAGCGTGAAACGGGAAAAATTTCCTTTACCCATCACAGACCAATTACTGGCCGAGCTCGATGGAACCACAGTGTTTAGCAAGCTCAACTGCAACAACGGTTTCTACCAAATCGTCCTGCCTTTGGAAAAAGACAACCAGTCTGAGTCAAAATACCTAAGACTAGTACAGCTGTAGTAAGTAAAACTCTGTCACCAAGGTCAGTCCTAGTTAAAACAGATTCAGGACTACACCGACGCAACAAAAGTAATCTGCGCCTAAGGAATGGAGAAACCAGCTTCTCTCAGGTGGCTACCACACAGGAAGCAAACACCTTACCACGTTCCCCTCGATATGGATATATGTATAGCTGTGATGATGACTCAACAGATCTTCCCAGTAACCAAAGAAACATCCCACTAGAGAGTTCCAGAGGTCCTGACCAAGGGAAATATACAAGAAGCGGTCGACAAGTTCGACCACCTAAAAGACTGTCCTTATAAAGAACTTTACAACCGAAAGGGGGATGTAGTGTTACTGCACCGACGATTCACCGGTGAGGGGACGAGTTACGGCCCCTGGCGATGACTCAGTTAGAATGTATTTTTGACCGCCAATAAACCTTGTTAGTTATCCTATACTTCTCTCCGTCTTACTACTTACTTAACCCAGCCGATAACATTACAGTTAACACATATATATATATATATATATATATTTATAAATAAATATTACATTATCTATAACCTACAGACGCTAGCGTTTCAAGCTTATTGCTCTCATCAGTGCAGGAAAGTAACAATTTCAGACGGTCGGGAGGCGCAGAACCCGGTTCACTGAGTCAGCCTAGAATGTGCAAGCTGTCGCCCTATCGTTGCGGCCACCAGAAAGTTTCACGTGATTAAGGGAAATTAAGATCTATATGTATCTAGAAGCAGGCACAGACAGAAGACTAATCGAGAAGGTTTGACGAACGTATCGGAACTTTGCATTAGAGCTTTTTGGCAGTCTATTTTCAACATTCCCGAGAGTGTTCAACAAGAAACGTTTGTTTTTTGTTTTTTAATTTATATATATTTATTAAATGAATAAAATCATTTTTCATAAATATATGTCTCTGAGACTTTCGCCGTAACACGGCCTTAACGAAGAGTTATTTACTTTCTTTCTTTCTTTCTTTTCCTGGTGTTAAAATCGCAAGTAAACCCAGACGTGGTTCCAAGAGAGAAAGTTTCGTCTGGTCTCGTTGACGTCCTGAAGAAAGTGAATATTTAGATGTGTGTATTAGCGCGGCAATGCTTATATGAATTTGAAGGGGTGTACTCATCATGGGACGAGTGGTTATAGCACTTGTCTTTGGGCTGGACGACCCGGGTTCGATCCCACTCACGGCATGCAAATTTTCGGGTCTGAAAACTCCCTCTGTCCACCCAGCAGTAAATGGGTACCTGACTAAAACTCAGGGAAGGTTCAAGGCAGCGGAAGGAGAGGGATGGGCTCCGCCTTCCATATGCTGTGCCCTAGACACGGTGATTCTTAACAAATCACCGCCACTACAGCCATGGGCAGTGTGCGATGTCGGCAACGACACTCGTGCGCGTCCAGGCTATGCGACCTTTACCTTTACCTTTTTACTCATCTTTAAAAAATATAGTTTTTGGCTAAGATCAATGTGTAGTATCTGTTCCGATGGATACTGCACCCCATAGACTGCTATTGTCTTGGCCTTCGAAGCTTGATTTACGCCTGTCTATGGGTCTGTCCTGTGCAGTTCTAGGTGGTCCCCCCCCCCCCCAGGCTTCGCCTCCCCTCTTTGGAGAGGAGTAAGTTTATTGCTTACTGCCTGAGGCGCCCCTATTGGGGAATGCCGACGGGGCTGCCCAGGCAATTTTTAATGGCTAGAGTGCTCACCTACTCGGGTGCTGGCTTTTCAAGCCCCACTTTCCGACCCGACCTTGGGTCACATCTTACCTTGTGGGAGTAAGATAAAACTGGCCTTGTGCCTAACTCCTGGAGAGGAGTAAATAAATACTAATCTTTAAGAAAACGCTTTTTGAAATGTATTATACAATTTTGAAAAAAAACAAACAACAAACATCATTTTTATATATATATATATATATATATATATATATATATGGTACACATATTGTATTAGTTTCTGTAGATGTAAATCCGTTGAAATTCAAGTGTTTATAAAAAATGCTCAATAAGTAGAGCTGTTCTTAAGTATAAATATTTATTCATACAAACATTATTGGTTACATATGTGCATACATGTTTCGGTTGTACTCTTCACAGAGAGTCAACCTCTTCAGACCAAAGAAGAGGTTGACTCTCTGTGAAGAGTACAACCGAAACATGTATGCACATATGTAACCAATAATGTTTGTATAAATAAAAAGTTATACTATATATATATATATATATATATATATATATATATATATATATATATATATATATATATATATAACGTAACGCAATTAACATAGCAACAATATTTATCTCTGAGAAAAACGTGTTGGAAAGTGTTGTGCATTGCAGGTGCATGCGTATGTAAAATGAAAGTTAAATCTAAGGGGAAATAATTCAGTAGACGATTAGGAAAGTTATTATCCACTTTGGTAATAGTTGAGTGCCGAATGTATGAGAATAAATCAGTTATATGCAAGGTATTGCTGGTAATTTGTTGCTCCTTTGTAGATGTTGGCGATGCTGATGCTTAGGTTTCGCCTATTATGGTGAAATATAGCCATACTACTGCCGCTGTTGTCGTTATTAAAAAGAAAGAGTAAACGAAGCCGGTTGCTTTCGTAATTCAAATTTGGCATTACATCATTTTGGGCGGATGGAAGAAAAATTGGCTATAATCCAAGCGTTTTTTGGTGGTGTGGAAATGCCAGTCAAGCCTGGCATTGTTTTGTATGGCAATCTAGACATTTTGGATCAATCTGTTCTTTTTCCTTTCCAAATCGGTGCTTTTATAGACAACTTTGTAGAAAGTTCTACATTAGACTACTTATTCGTGCAGATACATTTGGTTGGTCAGTCTGTGCATAGGTGATTAGGTTGCACATGTTCACTTCGTTCAACTTTCCATCCTCTACATTAGAAAAACTCAGAAAGCTAGTTATATAATTTAGAAAATAAAGGGAGTACCGACAGATATATATGGGGAGTGTTGATAAAAGTTACCCATCTCCCAAGGACGTATGAATGTCACATCTTATCAGGTTCAAAGAACCTGTGAAAAGAGAAGGATGTTGAATGAACGTCCTTTCGTCTCGGGTGTTCACGTGAAAGAGAGGGAAAGACAGAGTCACGTGATTGAGGTCACACCGTGCAGAGTTAGGTGTGGAACATTCAACCTTGTGCGCATTTTCGTATTTGTCCCCTACGAGCTCTGCGATGTTACATTCTTTAATTTGGAGAAGAAGTTGAGAAGGGTCAGAAAAATGTGACGATATCTGGCAATTAACAAGACTAGTTGCTTAGTGACACAGTTATGTAAAATAAGAGATCTTTCCGATGGGAATTGCGAACAAAACAAACAAAAAAGAAAGAAAAACGTCTATGAAATCGAAAACCGCAACAAGCAACTCCCAACTGTCTATGAGAATGAGTCACCGATGGAGATAGAAAATAACAAAAAGTATACAAAAGAACGGATACACCTATATATATATATATATATATATATATATATATAGATTTAGATTTTTCACTTATAAAATAGATCATTCAGTGAAGACCGGGGTTGTTCCAATAAAAACAAGCTCGATGATACTCGATTACAGAGTACAGAGCATTTATATGTGATTTTATGAAGGCTTACCAAAGCATTCCTTTCGGGACACCAATGATCACCATTAAAGATATTTTTTCTTACAAATATTATTTATTCAAATTAAATGTTAAATTTAATTTGAATAAATAATATTTGTAAGAAAAAATATCTTTAATGGTGATCATTGGTGTCCTGAAAGGAATGCTTTGGTAAGCCTTCATAAAATCACACATATATATATATATATATATATATATATATATATATATATATATACTAGAAGAATACCTGTCTCAGAATGGGTAAAATACATTATCTGACCAATCATCCTGACGAAGTCTTGAAATAAAGACGAAACTTTGATGAATACATAAATAATATTTTGGGTTTTCCTTTTTTCATTTTCCATTATGTTGGAATGTTAGTTCTATTTTTATCATAAATATATAAACATATCCCCTATACCTAACTTAATATAAATATATTTTTTAGAGTATATATCGGGTATCTTTAAGAATGATCAGTACAGTCGCAGACGGGGTCCAAAAAACGAACGAGAACGGGGTTATAAAAATAAATATGCAACAAGTGAGTTTAACCTACGTCGAGAAGAGATATTTGTCTACTTACCTATGATATTTGTTTGTATTTTTACGTACTATAAATGGGTTTTTATTAGATGTAAAAAAAATTCTTGTTCATTTTTTACTCGTTTTTTTTTTAGACAAAATGGCGTCTTCTGCTCACTTCCTTACGAGCAAGCGCCATTTTTTTTTCAAGTTCGTGTGACAAAACTATTGATTTCTAATAAATAGCAGTTGGAACGGTTTTAAAATACAAACAAATATCACAGGTCAGTTTTAAATTAACTTTTATCGACGACAGTTACTTTTATTTGTTGTATATTTGTTTTGTTTTTTTTAGCGTTTTCAGCGTACTGATCATTCTTAAAGATACCCCGCTTTGAAATTAATTAAATCAATTTTCAATTGATGGGTAAATTGAAAACTCATGACTGCTAAACTATTTCTCAAATTGCTATTTCCACTGAATCTAGTAAACATGGCACCGGTAAAAATGGCACAAGTTGATAAATAAGGAAAAATGGCGCAAAAGAAAAATATAGATTAAAATCTCACAATTAATTTATCAAAATCTTGGATAAAATACGTAAAGGGAAAATATAAAAGTACCCCCCAATGAGATTCTATATCTTTAGGCGATTACGTGTGACTACATTGAAAATAAAACAATTATTCTTTTAATTTAGAGTAAGGGATTAGTTGCGCATATAAATTTAACGTAAAATGATCCTCCCCTTTCCGGACCATTCTAACTTTTTAGGGCAATTAACTAAAAAAATTACCACCAACCCTAAGTCCGACAGACCAAGTCGTAAAACCACACGTAATCGCTTTAAAAAAGTAGAACCCGCTCACCCCGGAAATGGTTTATCATTTTATGTTAAAAATTATATGCAAAATCTGCATTCTAAAATAATTGTTGTTTTTTCTTTCCGCGAAAGTTTTAAAAGAATGCAGTATTTACAGGAAAAATGTTTAAAAATGAAATAAGAAAATGTTTGTCAAGAAAAAAAATTATAGACAAAGAGTTATTTATAATTGTAAAAAAAAAAAATATTAAATATGAAAAAATTTTTTAATTATTTTTGAAAATTAATTTATTTTACGTTGGTGGATTTTTGTCCGGGTTTGAATTATTTTGGTGGGCTTTTATCCGGTGGGCTTTTGTCCGATGGACTTTTGTCCGATGGACTTTTGTCCGCACGCAAAATATGCGAGTTAATAATTTCAGAATAACAAATTATCCAAAAGAAAATGGTCGCAAAAAGTTCAATTTTATGCACGTTAAAAAGTTAAAGTAAACATTTATTTTGTTGTCCTCTTATTTTAAATAAAGTTATTATTTTTAATAACCAAAAATATCAGAGGAAAATAAATAAAGTTTTGAATAAGATTGCAACAGATCTAAAAATAGACGAGAGAGCGTTTTTAATAAAAGCTGCTGCTGCTGCTTGTTGCTTTCTGTTTCTTTTACTTTTTCTTCTGTTTCTTCTTTATCCTATCCCCCCCGTCCCTTAGCTACTTCTTCTTCTTCTTCTTCTTCTTCTTCTTCGTTTACTTCTTTTTCTTCTCCTTTTTCTTATTCCTCTTCTTCCACCTCTCTTCTTCTGCTACTGCTTAAACTTAATCCTTCTTTTCCTTCTTCTTCTTCCTCTTTTTTCTGCTGCTTTTCTTCTTCTTCTTCTTTTTTTCTGCTGCTCTTCTTCTTCTTCTTCTTCTTCTTCTCTTCCCCCTCCCTTAGCTACTTTTTCTTATTCTTATTATTCTTCTTCTGCTTTTTTTCTCCTTTTACTTTTTCTCCTCCTTTTTCTTATTCTCCTTTTTCGTCTTCTCCTTTTTCTCCTTCTTCTACCTCTCTTCCTCTGCTGCTCCAACTTCTTCTTTTCCTTCTTCTTCTTCTTTTTCTTCTTATTCTCTGTCCCTCCTCCCCCCTACCCCTCTTCTCATTTATTTTCTTCTTCTCCCCCTCCCCCTCCTCCTTTCCCTCCTCCTTCTATAATCACTTTAACAGGCACTCCGGCCATCTTGACCTTGACATATACCGAGCATCAACTTTCGGTCGTCTTCCTACACCAGATAAGTTTATTTTATCTATTTAGCAGATTGAAGTTTCGGTGTGCTTATGCAATTAACCCGTTCATTCCTCACCTTGACAGATGCCAATCTTTGAAGTTGCGTCTCACAAATAGTGTCACTAAAAACTAGATCCGGTGGTGAGAACCGATCTCGGAGCTTTGGAGAGTGTGGGATGAACCGTTAGTTTGTTAGAAGCAACAGCGACAGTGAATGTTGTTTTTACTTATCGATTTTTGATTGGACAAAATCTCCAATCAGCAGGGTTTTTTTTTTTCAGCCAACCAGAGAAGCGAGGTCATGATTTTTCTTTTCAGGACGCAGTATCAGATCACGTTTGAGCGTTGTCGTCGCTATATGTTCTTCAAGTCAACAATTAAAAGCCAATCATCGGCGGAAGATAATTGGCTCGTTCCATTTCTCTTCTTTCGGTGTATTAACTCCAGCTTTGTATAAAATTAACCCAACTCAATGCCCTCCAAGGCTGATGTTTGCTAGCCCTTACAGATTTCGTCATCTCGTTGGCGATTGCTTCCGGGATCTAATCATGTCCCTAACGGTACCGACCGTCATCCAAATGTTGGCTAATGGCCCTATGGGAATGGACGTATCTGCTGGAAGTCGTTGGTTTGACTTGCGCGAATTAGCGCGGGTGCAGTCGAGTGCAGAATAGGACCTGTTCTCACAGTCGGAACTAACAGACGTGAGAAGGTCACCGCATTACGAGATCTCAGATCAAGGGTCAATGTGCACCTGCGAGAAGTTCTGTGACGTCATAGGCCTCTGCGTGGAAAGCAGAGGGGTCCGTGACGTCACTCGTTCTTCGTGAGAAGTGAGTTTTAGAGTCTGGGTTTTGGAGGCGAACCTATCAGACATGATTTTGATGTAGT
>OY744547.1:54687381-54714881 GCA_963556195.1 Sepiola atlantica
TCTGATTGGAACAAGAGACCACAACGCTCTCTAGCGGAACTGACATCAGATCCTGTCTTCATCAAGGTAAAACTTTTGACCCAACAGCCGTCAATCATCCTGCTAGTTTTTCACTTTTGACTAATTCGTTATTCTTAGGCTTTCACTATATAACAGTAGTAGCTGTAAAGATTACCATCTGTGGATTGGATAGAAGCTATTAAATTGATGGAGGAGGTGGCACACTGTACATGGCCAAACCACCTGAGGCGCCGAGCGCGTAAGACATCCAAAATCCTACCAATACGAAGCTTCTGGTAGAGCACGGTTGAAGGTATTCTTTTCTCTAGTTTTCTGTCATGCATCCACCTGATAATGGCACAGTCATTACGCTGAACAGTATGTGTAAATTGGGTAGACATTGTAGATGTGTGTGTATATAAGCTTGCCTCTGTTTTGTCAGTGAGAGAGAGAGAGAGAGTGTGTGTGTGAACTTTTGTGTATGTGCATTCGGAGTGCAGTATGTATGCGTACAGTAGTTTGTGAATCTCTCTCATCATGTGTGTGTTACTTGCCTTTGGCCCAGAGGTCAAGGTAATTTTAAAGGACTTTCTCACTTGCGTCGGTTCTGAAAGAAAAAAAAAACAACGGAAAAACAAGAAAGCTGTGTTTTGGTTTTTACAATATGCGCAAAATTAGCAGGTGAATATTCTTGCGCCTGTGGTTGGTTGAAAGAAACTGCTGATTTGAGCCTTTGTCTAACTGAGAGTCGATATTTAAAAACAACATTCTCTGCTGTCGCTTGTTGTTGTTGTTTTTAAGCATTGAGCTTATGAAGATTGTGCCTCATGATTGTCTGTTCTGCGTGAAGTCCTCATAGTTGATCGCAGCTTGCGCTAAACCTGCAAGATTACAGGTTTTTATCCCTGACACCTGGTTTTGGTCAATACTGGTTTTGGAGGCAGGCACTGCCATTTCTTTATACTTCGGACTGATAATCTACTGACATTTGTTGAACTTATGGACATTGCTCGTCTTTTTGGGTCGCTTCGAAGTGTTTGGTAGAATTCGGAGGTAATAATAAGTATTACATGACAGGGATCGCGATGTGAATGCTTCTACCTTGATCCCTAACTGTCGTATGACCACATGCTTCAAAGACACGCAAAGACGAGGATCCCTAGCACTGAGAGTAGCAAGGCTCAGTTGTTGCATGCGAAGTCGGGCAAAGTTTCGCCCAGAACGCACAAAGGAATAAACAACGGCGGATCCTCATAGATTTTTGTCAGAGTCTGGCGAGCCAGGTTGCGACCCTAATACCGACTGGTGCCAAACAATCCCACCATGGGTGACCCTGCCATAGCTCTGACATTACCACGTGGAAAAAAATAAATAAAATAATAATAACAAATATATATATATACATGTGTATGTATACATTGTATTAAGGGTGAAACTATTTAATTTGTTCCACCATTATATGTCTTATTTGCTCCAACTTGTGTCTATCCGTCACACCTCTGCATTGTATTGCCTTCTAAGTATCACATTTCTATATACTAATAAACAATGCTTCAAGCAAACTACATAAACCTCTTATATATATATATATATATATATATATATATATATATATATATATGTATTAATAAAGTTTATACCATCGGTTTCAAATCCTAACAAAGGAGACCTATAAAGGCCTCTTTATCGGACTCTCTTCAGCCTTCGTTTACATATATATATATATATATATATATATATATATAGTCATCCACATACAGACTGTTTCGCTGTATCACAGCTCTTCAGTGCGGCTACACCAACTAGTGCCTCAAGCTGAGATTGAAACTCAACCTTCGAGCTGACAGTCGGCGATTCTACCTCTACGCTATCACGCGACACTCGCTGAATGCATGTGAATTTTCCAGGTATTTCCAGGTTGTTGACATGAAAAAAGAAATCAAATCTCATTTTTATTTTTTATGTTGACAGCATGGGAGAAAAGTATAAACTTGGTATTATTGTAGATTAACACCCCCCCCCCTCCGTTAAATCACCCTCCCACCTCAATCTTTTTCTTTTTGTTATTCAAGATGAATCCTGTACGTTTTTTTTTGGGGGGGGGGGGGAGGGGGGGTTGGAATGTCTTTTTTAGGCGATTACGTGTGGTTTTACGATCTTCCTTGCCACTCGAATTTAGGGTTAGTGGTAAAAAAAAATTGACTAACTGCCTTAAAAAGTTAGAATAGGCCGGAAATGATCATTTTATATTATACACGAAACTTATTCCCCTGCTCATAATTTTAAATAACTGTTTTTTGTTTTTTTTTTTGGGGGGGGGGCTAAGTTTTTCAGGGTGTTCACACATAATCACCTAAAAAAAATCAGAATCTCATTTGTGTGTGTGTGTGTGTCTTAATCTACACATTTACTATAAACTTTTTACCCAAATAAAATAAGCTTTGAACATTTTTGACAGACAAAAAATGAATTTTAATGGAGTTTAACTCATTTACATGAAACAATGAAGATGTTAAAACATACGAAGTGAAATAAAAAATTAAAAATTAAAGAAAATAGCTATCGTCGAGAAAACTTTTGAATAAAATTTTTATTTTATATAAGTTTAAAAGCAAAGAAGAATTTTGTTTCAGAGCAAGAAATAAAATATGAAACCAAAAATCAATTTTAGGTAATCATGGTTACGTGGAAAAAAACAAAATATACAACAAATAACTATTACCAAACGCAATATTTTAAAAAACTTTTCTACCGACCTGCATCGTTTTAAACTTCTGAAAGTTTTTTAAAGTTGTCGTTTTTTTTTGTTTTTTTTTCTATATAAGATTTCGTTGATATCCTGTTTTTCGCAGACAGTATAAGATCCAAAATGGTCGACCATGTATTAGTGTTTCATTTCTTACAAAAATAATTGCCAACTGTGCAGTATAGTCAACAAGAAAGGAGATTAAAAAACAAAAAACAAAAAACAAATAGACCACAAATAACTGTTAACATAGGCAATAAAAGTTACTTTCCTACCTACCTGCCTATTTTTTGTGTGTGTATTTTAAAGCGTTTTTTTTTTTTTTCAATTAAAAAGTTCGATCAAATATATTACGTTCGACTCAAAATAAAAAATGGCGGACAGACGCTTCGCCAAACATTTCCAAAGTCTCCTTTAAATAAGGTAGAAAAATACATTTTATTGCGTTTGAAACAGTTAGTTGTAAGTAAACTCTTTTAGTGGACTATATATAATTTCTTGAAAACAATTAAAATATTTATAAAAAATATTTTTATTTTAATTGTTTTCAATAATTTATTTTATATAAGTTATATAAAATAAATTATTGAAAACAATATATATATATATATATATATATATATATATATATATATATATATATATATATATATATATATAGGGTGGCCAAAAATAAGGGTCCTATTTTTAAAAATTCATAACTTTTTTATTTATTGATTTCTTTTTTTTTTCTTTTTTTTAGAATAAGTAAAGGACCCCTTCCGAAGCAAGCATGAGTCGTATTAGCCCTAAGGAACGTACCCTCATTTAGAAAACATTATTTTTGCTTAAAAAACTCAAAACAGTGTAAAAAACAATACTTTAGTTTTTGTAAGTTTTAAGAAGTGTTTTTCGGCTAAAATTTGTTTTGTTTATTTCAAAAAATCTCGGAAGGGTCAGTCTACACACACATAAAGTTTGGTGAGTTTAACTTTTATTTTGTGGAAGTTATTCAAATTCAAGTTATTCAAATTTAAAGATAGGACCCTTATTTTGGCCCACCCTGTATAATATAACTCACTAAAAGACTTTACTTCTTTTCGCTTGATATTAACCATTCGCCGGTCCAAGTTTTAGATCGACTAGCTTACAAGACGTCCATGACGGATTTATGCCAGTGCGTCGGCTAATTTACTAATTTAAAAAGTGTTTTGGTGCTTAAATATCGTACTGCTGAAAGAAAAAAATGTATCTTTAATTTTGAAGAGTCAAATAAGGGGGAGACAACTCAAAGTTTTCAACCACAACCTTGAACTTGCAAGATATTTGATATTTAACCAGAGATAGGACACTGTAATGGGAACTATTTTCGAACAAATTGCTGAATTTTACCCAGTGTAAAACTTTCATTTATTTCAAAAACTTTATTTCTCTTGTTTCATATTTTTCCCTTCCATTTACGTATTTTTTCTATTTTTTCCTTCTTCTTCTTTGACAATTAATTTATTTGAATAAATCATTTTGCTTTTCATTGATGCCGAATACCATAAAGCGTTGTGATTGTTTTATTCCTAAATTATCCTTTTACGTATACATTGTTTTAACTTTATTTTACATTAATTACAATAGTAAAATCCATTTCAAGATAAACCGTGATTGAAAACTTTGAGTTATCTTCCCCTTATTTGACTCTTCAAAATTAAACATAACATCTTTTTTTTTCGGTCCTACGATACATAAGCACCTGTATTTTTTCTTTCTTATTTCATACGTAATATTAAATTGATTTTAACGCCAATACGTTCAGCATGTCATAATCTTTTCTTTCTTTTTTAATACAGTTTTAGAGCTACTGCATATCGTCTTTCCGATAATATTACATGGGTCGGGAAACTACGTAATAACCACACTTTTTATTTCATATTATTTTTTTTAATCTGTCTTCTCGACAGGCGACATTTAATGGCGGCCATGAAGTGTACTTGGCGAGAAAGCAGATTTTAAATGAAAAAAAAAAAAATTAAAATTAAAATTGTTATAAATGTAAACAAAAAATATTTTTAAAAAAACATGCGAATTAGGTAGAGAATGTCATTCTAATGCGTTCGATATAAATTATGTTTGTTCTCGAGTGTTAACTATTATGTACTTTTTACCATATAAAGATTTGGCGAAAAGTAGGTGACATATTCCAACGGTCCCTATTGTACAATTGAACCTAATTATGAATTAATGCATTTGAATGAAACTGATCTTTGTGTGTGTATGTGTGTGCGTGCGTGCTCGTGATGTTGTTAGCAGAAGTTGCACTAGTTACCAGGGAATGCATTCAACTATTTAGAGACATCCAATAATTTGATCTTTTTCTCTCTTTTTGCCAAATACTAGTTTATTAACACCACTAGTAGTAATAGGAGGAGGAGGAGAAGGAGGAGGAGGTGTGGTGATTGTGGTAGTAGTAGTAGTAATTGTAGTAATAATAGCTACCGTGGTTGTGATGGAGTGGTTTAGGTTGGGAGAGACGGGGAGGGGGGGGGGGATAAGTGAAATCAATCAGCTGTGGTGGCTGCGTAATAAGTAGTAAATCTCTTGCCTCCCCACGAGGGCAACGTTAGACACAAGGTCGCTTTTTAATGCGGTGGGAGAAATCCAGCCCCCTAAAATGAGGCACTCTGGAGTGTACAAAAATAAAAATTCCCCCAGTCGAGAGTGATTTCTCCTCCTCTGAGCAAGGACAGAACAGAGACTACACTTTGAATTATTTATTTGCAATAAATTGAAAAAAAAAAAAGGATTACAAATTAGACACAAGGCCTTAAAATGTGCTGAGAGGAGTTCTGTGATCATCCACACTCTATCCTAGTCCCTATTTACATGCCTCCCCAAGAGGGCAAAGTTAGACATACAGTCGGGTTTTAATGTGGGGGGAAATCCAGCTCCCTCAAAAGAGAAACTCTGGATGGAGACAAAAATAAATAAAAAATTGCCTCAGTCTAGAAAGATTTCTTTTCCTCCGACCGAGGACAGAACAGATACTACGCTTCTTCTTCTAACGTCACTGTTCCCTTGTTCAAGGGTCATTCTTTCTCTAATATTAGGCAAGCTTACTCTCCAATTCACACGGTTCAGCAGGTCAGCAGTCGCCAAATTCCACTCTGTGCGGTCTTGTCTAATCACTTGCTTCCAAGTTTTCCTTGGCCGGTCAACCTTCCTGCGATTTAGGTCATTCATGCTTCCGCAACAGTTTATCCAGAAGGATGAACGTTCCACATGACCATACCAGCGTAATCGATTTATCCTTAGTATAAACTCCATGCTGGGCAAGTGTAGTGTTTTCAGCAAATCCTCTGATCTGATGAGTTGGGTTTGGTCAGATTTCACAATGTAGATCCATCTGATCATGGCTCTGTCATTGAACTGCAGTCGGGCAAGAGAGGGCTGGGTGAGGACCCAACCCAGCATTCACTGCCATAAATCATGATGCTCCTGACACAGCTGCTGTACAACTTACCCCAGATATAGATAGGGATAGCTCGCGATGTTATCAAAGACAACAATTAAAATTTTGCCCATGTTGCCTTCACTCTTGTGGCCGTACGAGTTCACATCCACCACCTGCACTCAGCATATCGCCTAGATAGTATGAAGAGTTTACTACCTCCAGGATCTAGTGTCATCTAGTGTCATCTCTTTGTGGGGACGACCGTTAATAAGATGTACCTGTCCCATGCATCTCCAACAATTGAAGTTGGAGTTAAGGGTTAACTTACCCTTCAGGTCACTGCACTTTTTATGGACCCACAATAGGCACAGGTTACACTATTGCATTGCTTCTAACACTTTTCCGGCACACAGAACAAGGATACTGACAAGAGTTCCTTAGGGATTGTAGACCAGAGCCACGCACCATCACTTTGGTTTTAGGCAGGTGCACCCTCAAACCTTTGACCTCCAGACCGTTTTTCCATATTTCCAGTTTATCCTTTAACTGTTCCAAGGACTCAGCAATGATAACTAAATCATCAGGATAGAGTAATTCCCATAGACAGTCCAACCAAAACTCTACTGACAGTGTCTCCAAAACTATGATGAAAAGTAAAGGCTTAAGGACAGATCCCTGTTGAACTCTGACCTTGACATTGAAGCTATCACTGTAAGTGTCATCTACCCACACTCTACTACTAGCGTTCATGTACATACATTGTATGAGACAGAGAAGCCACTCCTCTACGCCCACCTTTCGCATTGCCCACTATAGCACCTCTCTGGGGACTCTGTCGAAGGCTTCCTCCAGCCTCCTGTCTGCACAGACATATCTCTCCTGTAGTGAATATAGCATCAATTGTGCCCCTGCCAGGTACTAAGCCAAACTGCATCTGATCTATGTCCACCTGCTGTCTGATAATGTTGTCTGCTACATGCTCAATCATTTTCATTCCTGTTTCTAGGTGCTTCAGGCCTCTATAATTACCTCGTGACCATGCGTCTCCTTTTCCTTTATAGCGATTAACAATGTAACCCTAACTCCAACACTTTAGCACACGCTCTTCTCTTATGATAGCATTCGCTATATCTGTTAGGGTTAGGATTAGAATGCCGACCTGCTGTCAACATTTCAGGGACTATTCCAGAAGGTCCTGCAGCTTTGTCATTCTTCATTTTGCTTAAAACATATCCTATCATGTCTGAGGTGATCTGTTTTGCTGGGCCTTGCACTGATTGCTCTAACATTAGATTGTTCGGGTTTCAAGAGAATACAACATTAGCAATGTTTCATAATGCTGTTGCCAGGCTCTATGCTTGACCATGTTATTTCGGCACAGCTGCCCATCGTCATCCTTTATGCATTTCACACCTATAAGATCCGAGTTCTCCGTTCACATCAGCTTTACCACTTTGTAGATGAAGTTAATTTTCGGGTCAGTGTAACTGAACTTGGCTGAGGCGGCATCATGCTTGGCGGCATCATGCTTGGCGGCATCATGCTTGGCGGCATAGACAACCTTTTTTGCAAGGCTTCCTGCAATTGTGTACTCTACTGCCTTCTATCTCCTAAGCCTTGTAACAGCTCCTCTTTCACTGTATCGCAGTGTTAACTCCATCATTCCACCCCCAAGTTATTTTCCTCCATCAGCACTTCTTCGTATAACCAGATGCAAGCAGCACTGTTGTTGCCAGCATCCTTCCACATTCGTAGCTTGGTAATTCGTAGCTTGGAAATTCGTAGCTTGGTAATTCCTTGTGCATTCAATGAAAGCATCTTAGAATTTGTGCTGCACCTTTTTTGTTCTTGCGCTTCCAAGATCTGATTTTAGGATGAAATTTGTGGCGAGTATCAGGATGTGATGTTGTAACAGAGAGTTAATCAAATGAAGACTGAGTTCAAACGGGACGCCGAATTGTCTTTTTTGGTCTTTTCACAACCAACAGTCCAAACACGCACGAGAACGACGCGACGTTTACAATCAAAGTTTTCGTCCAGAATTTGATTCCTTTTTTCTTTTCTTTTTCTTCTTTCTTTTTCTCTTTGCACTTGACGTAGTCACAACGTCAACCTTCTTCGCTCTCTCCCCAGAACAAAGTGTCTAAGCTTTTTATCATGACTAGAATTAGCCCATGCAAAACAAGGCTCATTTGCATATGTGAAGTCTCGTCGCATGATAAAAAGCACACGTTTCTATTTGGTGACTAGAACACTCTGTATTCAATCCCAGATGGACAATGCACGGTGCAACCCTCACCTTTTTCCTTCTGGACCTGCATGATGGCTGCTACAGATGTTACTCTGAAATCACACACAAGAAGCCTGTGCTGGGTTGCACATTCCTCTCTAGGGATGCCTTTGATGATTCTTTATGCATTTAAGCTCCCTCCTTCTCAGCAAGATGTTGTCAACCTGCGTTTTCACTCCTCCAGAGTCGTATGAGATCAGGTGATTGTCACTTTTTCTGAACCAAGAGTCACCAATTACCAAAGCGTTGGTCATCACATACTCCAGTATGCTCTCCCCTTCAGTGTTCCTGGTTCCAAACCCAAATCCACCATGGATCTCTGCATAGCCATCCGGATCTTTGCCTATGTGACCATTCCAGTCACGATAAGGGAAGAAGAGATCACTGCCTGGTATTTTTGAAGAGACCTCTCTCAGTTTTTCATAAAATGAGTCCTTTGCGGCATCGCTAAGGTCAACTTGAGGAGCATACACAGACATGAATGTGACTAGAGTCGCCTACTATTAATTTGATCAGAACGATTCTGTCAGTGATGCGCTGAACATTAATAACCTTGTCCAACCATTTCTCTGCCAGGAAGACACCAACTCCTGCTGTAACTTGTACCTTGAGTTCTTTCCCTGTATCATTGAAGCTGAACCACCTCTCCATCTAGTCTCCTGAAGGCAGCAAAGATCACTCTTTCTGTGAGATACAGTTCTTCTTCAGTTCTTCAGTTCTTCTTCAGTTCTTCAGTACTTCAGTTATTCTTCAGTTCTTCAGTTCTTCTTCAGTTCTTCTTCAGTTCTTCTTCAGTTCTTCAGTTCTTCCTCTCATTGCACCAACATTTCAAGATGCAAGTCTAAACATATTCTGTGGGATTTTGCTTCATGACTATCTGGTCAGCCCATTTCCGACCCTACCATTCACGACACCGGTTCTGCAGCTTGTTTATCGCGTGCTGCTCATCATTCTTACATGGATCATGCTTTTATGCTTGGATGCCCTTCCTATCACCAACCACAGTTGTAAGCGGTGAGCCTAGCCTTTGCCATTCCACAGACAAAACCTACAAGGCAGCAGGTACTTTCATGAGGTTTAGCCCGCCAGCTGAGACGGTTTACCAGGGTATGACACTTGGAGCCACACATGAAAGATTTAGGGTATGGGTGAGGACCAGGCAAGACCACCTAGCCATATACTCTCTGGATACAGCTGGTGAGTCTTGACAGGTACTACCACGACACACACACTGAAAAATTTCATTGTAAAAAGTCAAAAACAATGTACAAATTAGACACAAGGCCATCAAAAGTAGGGGAAGGGGATCTGTGGTCTTCCTGTGTCTATCCTCCTCTTAACTAGATGCAGTTTGACCTATTCGTTCAAGAATTGTTCCTTTCAGTCTTTCACCATTTGTTCATCACTTTCACTTCAGCAATCACCACAATACCACATCTACTCCATGAACTACTTTACTTAAAATATCCGAAATCGTTTTAAATTAATTTTATTTACAAAAGATATTTTATATTTACAATTACATGAAAAATATTGGGGAGTGGTTCTAAAAAGATCAAAGTAAACACAAATAAAAACAAATAAAATCAGGGGCAGGTTACTAAGACCCTCCCAACCCTTTCTAAGAGAAGATCGTCTACCGTTTCATGAACCGAAAAAACAACCAATTCGATCTCTAAATAGGAGTAAGATTTTTTTTTAATTAAAATTTTTTTTTACAAATTTTATTCACCCCAAACAAGGCACATTGCCACTGCGACATACGGGGCTACTGTTAATTAGGGATCAGATTTATAGGGGGCATACTAAGTGGGGAGTTGTGCAACGAGATGCTTGTTCACATTACATTTACATTTCTGTATGTTGGTAAAGTCGGGGAAACGGGGAGCAGAGAAGGGATTCCAAAGGCAAGCAGTAGTACCTTGTTTAAGAGGGTGAGGCTAGTCGTTGGTGCACCAGCCCAGATGTGACAACAATACTCCATGCATAGGTGAATGGTGGCTTTGTAGAGATATTGGATACTGGTGGTTGTGAGAAGTTTTCTAGTCTGGTAGAGGGAGCCCACCTTCTTTGCAGCAAACTTGGCAATATCTTCTATGTTTTTGTGAATGTTAGGCTGAGAAGATTGAATGTTGGACTCTCAGGAAGTGTGCTATCAGTCATGGCAATCGGTGGGTGGAAAGGTTTCTTATAATTGTTAAAGGAAAAGAACTTTGTCTTAGTAGCATTAAATGTAACCATCCATTTTTGTCTCCGTTTCACTACAGATTGGAGGTCATTTTCCAAGGATTCAGCCATTGTTTTCGATATGTGTGCGTTCAATTTGCCCAGATGTCAAGAATAGAGCGTCATCAAATATACCCATCTCAGACGCAATTGCATCAGGGAGGTCGCGTTTATGAAAATCAGGAATAATAACGGTCCAAGGTTCGACATATGAAGTAGGGTTGGAATATGGGAATGGATTATGCCCCTTCAAGAAAGAAAAAAGAACAAAATAAAATTGGAGAGTGGAAATCTTGGAGGATGTCTATTACTAAAAAATAAAAAGGGAGCAGGACTCATTCACTCAACTGGCTACTTTAACCGAACTTGGGTCTAAAATGACCAAGAACTGTGTTCACCATGCTCAGGCAGAGAACACATACTCATTCTTGACTCCCTTTCATATGTACAAGCTCACAACTTGTACCCAATTTTTGTTGAATTCTATGGAATGGAATCTTTTCCAATCACATCTAATTGTAACCTTAAGCTGATGCTTAAAAATAAAATCTTAATGAGAAAAAGATTCAACCTCATTCAATCCCTTCAAATATGTCTATTGCACCACCATTCTAACTATAGCCAGGATAACGAGAAACACTTTTTTTCTCCTTAGACTATGGCAGGATTACATTGTCAATCACATATTCAACATCCAGCAATACTAACTGTTTGGGATCGATGTGAGCCGTCACCTTGTTGACATATCTCCAGAACAACTGAAGTTCAATACAATCAAAGAAGGCATGCTCAGCCATTTTTTCTTCAGCATTGTCGCAGTGCAGACAAACAGGAATTTCCACCATACTTGAACTGAAAAGTATGTTATTATGAGGTAACGCGTTTTGGACAAATTGAGCACTCAGATATTCCTAACCTGGCACCCTACTCCATCGAGAGCGGATCTTCTCCATTGACCATCCCAGCCGATCCGAAGCAGAACTCTTTACTAAATATCTATACAATACCTTTCTAGACTGTAAAAGGTCACTGGACTGAAAAAGCTTTCCTAGCGCAACAGGACACTCAACGAAGAACTCTGATTTACCCCTCGACCTATAACAGCCCTCGGACTAAAGGGCTGAGATGAGATCAAGAAAGGTGCTCTTGACTGTAAAGCCCCTGCAGACTCCTCTGTCAAGATTCGATTCAAGAAAGCCATATCTAGTATGTCAATAACTTTTCAAGTCATACATCCCATCCCGCCCTCACACGGACATTTAATACAGACCTGTCTGCAAACCCACGGACTTCCTCTCATTTAAAGAAATGTGAAGAGAAGGCACTGTTAGACCCTTAAGTAGCACGCAGGCAGTTAGTAAAGGATAAAAAGAAATATGTACACAGCGCACGTCTCAGCTTTACCTTTTAATGGAAGATTCCTTCCAAGCTAAGCTTGAATTGATGCTTTGACCTTTGACTGTGTGAACATGCATTTGTGTGCATTCACTGCAGAGACCGTGATCGTCTGGATTCTGGGCTCAATTCCAACACTGATCTTAGTATCAATCGTGTGGTCTTTCTTAGTATCAATCGTGTGGTCTTTCTTAGTATCAATCGTGTGGTCTTTCTTAGTATCAATCGTGTGGTCTTTCTTAGTATCAATCGTGTGGTCTTAGTATCAATCGTGTGGTCTTTCTTAGTATCAATCGTGTGGTCTTTCTTAGTATCAATCGTGTGGTCTTTCTTAGTATCAATCGTGTGGTCTTTCTTAGTATCAATCGTGTGGTCTTTCTTAGTATCAATCGTGTGGTCTTTCTTAGTATCAATCGTGTGGTCTTTCTTAGTATCAATCGTGTGGTCTTTCTTAGTATCAATCGTGTGGTCTTAGTATCAATCGTGTGGTCTTTCTTAGTATCAATCGTGTGGTCTTTCTTAGTATCAATCGTGTGGTCTTTCTTAGTATCAATCGTGTGGTCTTTCTTAGTATCAATCGTGTGGTCTTAGTATCAATCGTGTGGTCTTTCTTAGTATCAATCGTGTGGTCTTAGTATCAATCGTGTGGTCTTTCTTAGTATCAATCGTGTGGTCTTAGTATCAATCGTGTGGTCTTAGTATCAATCGTGTGGTCTTTCTTAGTATCAATCGTGTGGTCTTAGTATCAATCGTGAGGTCTTAGTATCAATCGTGTGGTCTTTCTTAGTATCAATCGTGTGGTCTTAGTATCAATCGTGTGGTCTTTCTTAGTATCAATCGTGTGGTCTTTCTTAGTATCAATCGTGTGGTCTTTCTTAGTATCAATCGTGTGGTCTTAGTATCAATCGTGTGGTCTTTCTTAGTATCAATCGTGTGGTCTTAGTATCAATCGTGTGGTCTTAGTATCAATCGTGTGGTCTTTCTTAGTATCAATCGTGTGGTCTTAGTATCAATCGTGTGGTCTTAGTATCAATCGTGTGGTCTTGGTCAGTGCTGCAACAGAAGAATTCTGCCTCCAAACAAAACCACAATTCCAGTTTAAAACAAGTTTTATTTGATACTTTTCCACCGAACGACAGACTTGCAATCAGAACTCTGAGCTTGACCAAATCAAAACACAAGCCCAACCGAACACAAACAAGCCATCTGTCCCTGAAAATCACAGAAACTCAACTGAGCCCATCTGTTAAAATATATATAGATATCACTTGGACCACACAGAGAAACCACTCGAGATTATCAGCTGTTAATCTACGGGCATAAAAAAATGACTGGCCACAAGGTTTACCATCCGGTATGAACATTTCTTTTTGAAAATCTCAAGTGCATGGAACCTCGTATCTGAAGAGACATTAATTTTTCAAGAACTTTAAATGGTTTGATTTCTCAACATGAACCTCCACTTAAAGGGGCACTAACTTTTCCAAGTGGAGAAATCAAATTCTGGGTGGTCAAACCCCGAGCCAGATATATTTATCATAAATGACCCGTCGTCGACAGGCTTTGCAACTCCAGTAAGCATGCATCATTATGTATGTTTATGACTTTACTTTCGATCAATTCCTCTCAAGCTGGAGATCAAGTCTGAACCACATCCATTCAGCAGAAAAGACCCAGAAATAAAGCATTATTGCACCAGACAACCAACCGCAGACCGATCGTCTATGAAGTAGCAGGTCATACACAATAACCAACTTATTTCAGTTCATACCAGTTGAGGATACGTCCATGACAATCAGTCCGACAGTGACTTTGTTGAGGTATGTTCCTGTTCAGTCTCAGGAGGTCTATCCTCCCAGGTTTTACCTTCTCCTTGAGAAGGAGTTAGTTTATCACTAATCGCTTAAGGAGCCCGTACCAGGGAATGCCGACGGGGCTGCTCAAGCATTTTTAGGGCCATACTGCGCCTATCCTAGTGCACTAGCTTTTCAACTCCCTCCTTTGGTCTAACCTCCCGGAGAGGGAAATAAAATAAAGTAGGGATGACAGCGGACAACAATGACGTACTTCCGGGAGACAGCAAACGACTCCGAATGCTTTCCATTAACCTGCACCACTGTCGTCATCAGACATGGATATGGATATCCATTTGTGGAAGTCAGGTCTATGTTAATAAAATTGTGTGACAACTTCTCGTGTGTCTGTACGCGTTTCTCGTTACTATGTGACTCACGCATTATTACTTTTTATGAACTATTCATCAATTATTTGTTGAAATCAAAAGTACAATAACGTAAGTACGAAAACAAACTTTTTAAAAACCCTATTTAAAAAAATAATGCAGTGAAATAATGCTGAGTAAAAGATTCACTACTACATAACAAAGAGAAAAGGAGAGAGAGAGAGAGAGAGAAAAGGAGAGAGAGAAAAGGAGAGAGAGAGAGAGAGAGAAAAGGAGAGAGAGAGCGAGAGAGAGAGAGAGCGAGAGAGAGAGAGAGAGAGCGAGAGAGAGAGCGAGAGAGAGCGAGAGAGAGAGAGAGCGAGAGAGAGAGAGAGAGAGAGAGCGAGAGAGAGAGCGAGAGAGAGAGAGCGAGAGAGAGAGAGAGCGAGAGAGAGAGAGAGAGTGCCTGATTAGCATTTTATTTACCTCCTCTCCAGGAGGTTAGACACAGAGTCAGGTGTGGGTTTTGATATGAGGGTTTTTCTGTGGAACAAACTGGATTCGAACCCGGCACACCCAGGTCCTCAATCCGCGTCGTTAACCACTTAGCCACTGTAATTCACTCCTTTCTCCCGCACACCAGATAATAAGTATTTGGTTGGGTTCCCCCTCCCTTAATTTGTCATATAATCAGCCTTCTCCCTCCCTTGTCGGCCTGCTTGCTCATTTGGTACCTGTGACTCTTGACTTGTAACATTGCAGGAAAGAGTGGTTCACCAATACTCACCAACTGGATTGCTGTCTTCTTCGTTAACAGAAAACAGCCGAGTCTTTTGTTGACACGCTGTAAGTAGTTGCTCAATCGGTAATCACGTCTAGGTGGCCATAATGGTGATGTAGCAGTAAAAGTTTCCGTTTCTTTCTCTTTTTTTTCTAGCTGTATTACTACTACTACTACATAACTAAGAAAAAGAGAGAGAAAGAGAGAGAAAGAGGGTGAATCCCTAATTAGTATTCGCGCCTTTCTCCCTTTTCCTGTACACCAGATAATAAGTACCTGGTCAATTTCCTCCTCTCTGAATTTGTCACATAATCAGCATTCTCCCTTCCTTATAAGCCTACTTGCTAATTTGGTACCTGTGGCTCTTGGCTTTATAACATTGCAGGATGGAGGAGGTTTCTTTAATGCTCACCAAATGCCTTGACATCTTCATCGTTGACAAAAACTAGCTGAGTCTCTCGTTGACACAGTTGGCTCAATGGGTGGTAACATCTAATTTGTAAAAGTAGTCATAGTGGTGATGTAGCAGCAGAGGTTTCTGCGTCTTCCTCTTTCTTCTTGTAGCTGTAATCATGCAATAAATAAAAATGAACAACAAATAACTCCATTATTTCCTCTGGGATTTTGTTGGAAGCAACAGCAGTGAATGTTGTTTTTACATATCGATTCTTGATTGGACAAAAGCTAAAGTCAGTAGTTTCTTTCAACCAACCACACTTCAAAGAGCGTTTCTTTGCTTCTTCCCTGTTTCTTTCAGAGACAACACCTGCCTACAACATATCCTGCCTAGGTGATTTAAGGCCAAAGGCCCCTAACATATGCAACGAGAAACACACACATACTACTAAACATAGCGACAGCATATATACACACTGCTAATTGAACTCATGTATACAGTTCATTAACAAAACTGTCGCACATAAATGCACACGGCGCCAGCCAAAATGAAGATGCCTACTTAAATTCTCCTTACAGATCAAACAACTTCTTTTCACTTGAAACGTTCTAAGACTCTCTGAACATTCGTATTCTGCCAACTCTTTATCTTTCGTTGTCTTAACAAGTTGTCAATAAAAATTAATTATTTTCGTATGGATTCTTTCTTTTGATGTTGTTGTTCCCTTTTCATGCTTCTAAACAAAAAGGAAAACATAAGCTTTTGAACGCGCCCCTGTCGTATCAATTTACTTTTTACAGTAAATACATTTAAATGAAATACATCTCCCCCCCTCCTTCTAATCCCTGCAGGGGTGATGGAAGTATCAAAAACAAGCGTTGGGTCACTTTAATGCTTCTCTGCCACTTACTTCCTCCCATGACGCAACTACCTGGACACGTCAGCCTAACTTCTAACTTTACTTCCAATGGAGAATTCCTTCATCTTACTTAATCTAACCTTACATGGAATTTTCATTTATAAACTTAGCTTTAAACGTCTGAGTCCAATATCGCTACAGCTTCTCATCTGTATTTATATAAAGTTAGGTATGTGTATATGTTTATATATTTGTATGTACAATATTCACTCCTAAACTAATCAACTGATCTTTATGAATTTTGGAACACAGCTTTAAGCGTAAGGGGTCGTAATGTGGGCTATATTTATTTTTATTTAGTTTTATGCAAAGCAGGTAAAAATAAGGGGTGGAAGCCCTTCATAAAAAAATACAGATACCTCCAATGTTTGTGAAATTTTAAGAATAGGTATTAGACATCAATTATTAAATATTCCCCAAATTTCAGTTTCTTTGGTGTATTTTAAAGAGTTTTTAGGGGCATAATATGGGCATGGTTGAGATCAAAGTGTAGTATCTGTTCCGATGGATACTACACCCCATAAACTGGTATTGTCTTGGCCTTCGGGGCTTGATTTACGCCGGTCTATGGGTCTGTCTTGCGCAGTTCTAGGAGGTCCACCCTCCCAGGCTCTACCTCCCTTCTTTGGGGAGGAGTAAGTTTATTGCTTACTGCCTGAGGCGCCCCTACCGGGGAATGCCGACGGGGCTGCCCAGGCAATTTTTAATGGCCAGAGTGCTCACCTTCTCGGGCGCTGGCTTTTCAAATCCCACTTTCCCGACCTTGTGTCACATCTTACCTTGTGGGAAGAAGATAAATAAAATGGACACAACCTAGAATTTGAAAATTTTAATATATCAGATTTGCATTATATGTTATTCATCAGATACGAATTAGTCATTTGATCCATAGTCGTTAGATACCAAATTCCTTGAATTTCAATTTCTTCTTAAGACCCCTTAAGCTTAAGCCTTAAATTTTAGGCATTTGCTAGAATCAAAATAATTTAATGGAGTTTGATCAAAATTTGAATAAGGATTTTTGACATAGGGCTTAGTATCATTCTATGTTGATTTTAACCTTTGTCAGGAGACATAAAAGTGGTGCAAAACGGTTCTGTTCAAAGGAATTAATGTTACCCGTTCTGGGACGCTATTCTTTGGCTTATTTATAAATTTAAAAGTAAAAAAAAAAAAAAACTTTATAAGTATTTATGCTATTTAAAAAGAAAGAAAAAAAAAGCGAACCAAAAATTATAATAAAACGACTCCCGGGCAACGTTGGATAAGTACAGCGAGTTGTTACTATTTTTTGTTCTGTTTCTGACTGACCGAACAATCGAGATTATGCCAATACATAAGTAAAATAAGTGTCCGGTCACATCACTGCCACGGTACAACGAACGGGTACGCTTTTAATAGAAAATGCGCGATAATCAGTACGCGCTACTTAACCCATTGTGCGCAGTTCTTTTTTTTAAGACAGGATCAATTGTACTATAGGAACCATTGGAATATCTCGCCCATTTAGATTGGTTTTGTAACGGCCACATAGCCCCACCCCTCCCATCTGTATCTATATAAAGTTAGGTATGTGTATATGTTTATATATTTCTATGTATAGGATTCACTCCTAAACTAATTAACCGATCATTATGAACTTTGGAACACAGCTGCTATAAGGGTGGGTAATGTGGGCTATATTTAGTTTAATTTAGTTTTATGCAAAGGAGCCCTTTGTGAAAATTTAGATGACTTCGATTTTTGTGAAATTTTAACAACAAGTATTAGATATCAATTAATAAATATTCCCCAAATTTCAGTTTTTGGTGGGTAAGCCTCCTCCTCCCCCTCCTCCTCCCCCCCCCTCCTCCTCCACATCATCATCATCATCATCATCATCATCATCATCATCATCATCGGCGGTTTAACGTCTGTTTTACATGCTGGCATGCGTTGGACGGCTTTTAGAAATTGACTTTCAAACTAACCTATCTCTGACTATGTCTTTATTTATCCCTCTTTCTCTCAAAGTCCATTCTTATCACTTTTATTTTCTTTGGCCTTCCCCTGTGAACTGAACCTGTTACTTCAACTGTTCTACATCTACTAACCTAAGAACTCTCATCCATTCTTTCAACATGGCCATACAATCGAAGTCTGTTCTTCTGCACATATCTCTCTATACTGTCTAGATTTAATCTTCCTCTGGGGTCATCAGAACTAAGCCCGTCTTTAAGACTCACATTACACATCTATCGTATGATTCTCATATCATTTCTCTCCGTGCAACGCATGCCATAAATCCTCACCTTCGGGCTAGGATCAAAGGATCTGTTCTGTCGGACGAGAAGGAAAAATCCTTCTTGACTGGGGCAATTTTAATTTTTGTCCCATCCAGAGTGTCTCTTTTTGGGGAGCTGGATATCTCCCACATAAAAAAAACCGACCTTGTGTCTAACTTTGACCTTGTAGAGAGACAACTAAATAAGGATAATTAACATGTCTTCTCAAAGCTCCTTTCCTTGAACAATTATAAGAAACCTTTCCAAACACCGATTGATATGGTTGATAGCACCCTTCCCGAGAGGCCAACACTCAAACTCCTCAACCTAACATTCATAGATAACATAAATTGGAATAAATACATAGAAGATACTGCCAAGTCTGCCGCAAAGAAGATGGGCTCCCTTTACCGGGCTAGAAAACTTCTCGCACTTGCCAGTATCCTATATCTCTACAAAGCCACCATTCACCCATGCATGGAGTATTGTTGTCAAGTCTGAGCTGGTGCACCAACCACTAGTCCCTCCCTCTTGAATAGGGTCCAAAAAAAAGAGTCTCTAACCTAATAGGTCCCACACTGTCTCCCAAGCTGCAGCCCCTGCCCCATCACCGCAATGTTGCATTCCTGTGTTTATTTTACAAGTACTTCAACGAAATGTGCTCCAACGAGTTTGCTGCAATTGCGCCTCCTCAACATAAATACCCCCGGACAAGCAGCAAAATCACACCCCTTCAGTGTAGAGGTCTCCAGATGCTGGAAGGCTTTCTATTCTAATATATTCTGTCCTCCAACAGCTTGCCTTTGGAATTCTCACCCTGCTCCCTTTTTTCCCAACTGTACCAACATGCAGAAATTTAAACAAGTGACGTGAACACACATCTTGCTACCCAACTCTCCATTTAGTATACCCCTAGAAATCTGGTCCGTAATTCACAGTGGCCCCTTACTTCTCAGTGACAGTGTGCTGCCTTATTTGGGGTGAATAGGAGTTAATACTAAAAATAATATTTCTTTTAAAGCATACGGGAATCCCAGGAGTATTTATTTACTCCTCGCCAGGAGTTAGGCACAAAGCCAGTTTTATCTTACTCCCACAAGTAAGATGTGACCCGAGGTCGGGTCGGGAAAGTGGGGTTTGAAAAGCCAGCGTCCGAGAGGTGAGCACTCTGGCCATTAAAAATTGCCTGGGCAGCCCCGTCGGCATTCTCCGGTAGGGGCGCCTCAGGCAGTAAGCAATAAACTTACTCCTCCCCAAAGAAGGGAGGCGAAGCCTGGGAGGGTGGACCTCCTAAAACTGCACAGGACAGACCCATAGACCAGCATAAATCAAGCCCCGAAGGCCAAGACAATACCAGTCTATGGGGTGCAGTATCCATCAGAACAGATACTACACTTTGATCTTAGCCAAAAGGCCAAGAAGGAGTAGAAGTGTTTTCTTGCTTCAGAAATGTTCCTGTCTGCGACAGTGAAGATTGATCATTCAGATGCTGAAAACAGGATGATCATGGGTCATGGGTCATGGGTATGACCTTAAATGTATATGACCTTAAAAGACATCCAGTGGTGAGGCCTCCATTTGGGAGCTGTGGGAAATGTGGAGTTGCCCCTTAGTTGCTATTACTCCCAGGTCTAGTACTAGTGCTAGTGCACTACAGTGCTAGTACCTATGAGGGCCCCATCTATGGGTCAATAGCACCTACTGGCGCTACCAAATCAGGCGTCTGGAGTTATTGACTTCCTGACTCAAAATGCACCAAACATTGATGTTTTATTGCTTTTTTCATTTTCTACAAAATCCAAAACAAAAAAGCAACAATTTCCCTCCCTTCCCTTGTCCCTCCCCTCTCTCCCTCTTCCCTCTCTCTCCCTTTCCTCCTTCCCCTCCCCCTTTCTTTCCCCTTCTCCTTTTCACTCAGCGAAACACCATGAATAAATACCTGCACATATAAAGAACTTGAAGCATAAAAACTTTTACCAAAATGACCGGATTCGGCACTAAATAACCCGAAAAGGGTTGATATGCCGTAAAACAAAACAACCAAACCAGGATGATCATGGTTGACGTTGCCGTGAAAAGTTGCAAGTTTCGCATGATCGCAGTTCATACGCCTGGCACTGCATTAGAGCGGGTTTTATTTTTTAGTCTTCTTCTTCTTTGCGTGCTTTTGAAGTGTCATGTGGTCATACGACAGTTTCCCAACTTTTTTATGCAGTCCTTTGCATTAATGTTGTACTCTGCAAGATCTTTCAAGCCGCACCGGTTGGGCAGTAGAGAACAAACAAGGCAGTGTTGCATCATATGGTTCACCCCTCCACATTCACAGATTTCTTGGTCAGTTTTGTAGCTTCATCGATTCATAGCAACTTTTGATCGCCCCATTCCCGTTCTCAGGCAGTTTAGTGCTTTCCACTGGAGTCAGGGTGCCTCTGAACCGGGAGGGAGTTCCTCAGAAGCAAGGATTCCCATGTCGTTATAAGGGGGGCCATCTTCTAGTCGTCTGGTCCACAGCTGTAGTCGGATCTCTTCCTGAGATGTTATTATGGGTTCGACATGGCTGAGGAAGGTAGAAGTGTTCACGTCGCGATCCCTGCCAAGTAATAATTACTATTATCTGCAAATTCTACCCAAACACTTTGAAGCAAGCCAAAAGACAAGCCAAAAAGACGAGCGATGTCCGTTTTTTAGTGGTTAGATGTGTTTCTCATGGACCCAAAGCGAATAATCTCAATGAGTGATTGGAATGTCATCCTTGAACGCAAGATACCAAAAATGGGAAGAAGTGCTAGTTGGTCAGACAGATGTGAAATCAATCTGCTGGATTAAATAAGCGGATTCGATCTGCTTGCTAGATTTCGTCATAATCACCGAGGTGGGGAAGGGGCCATGAACCAATAGTTAGCCTTCTCGTGCAAGTACAAAATTGGACAGAATGTAAGTTAAAAGAGGCGATGTAGATGTATGGGTACCGGAAGTTGAATGCCTCCTTAATGGAGATATAAGACAATCTAACCAGAGTTCACTAGGTCACGTTTTGTTTCGTAATGTGTAAAGATTACACAGCATTAAAAAGGCAATTTATCCTTTGCACGAACTATTAAATATTCACGCCCGGGGGGGGGGGGGGGGGGGGAACAAAGATTTGTTAGTTTGTTTAAAACTTAAAAAAAAAAATGATGTAACGTATTTATGTGTGTTCTCTTTCCCGTATTCTGTTATTTCCTTTCAGGTTTAATCGATAAAAAGTATTTGCGATTTATTTTTGTTTTAATTTAATTAATTAAAGATTAAGAAATACTTCATTTTTTTTAAGTGACAATAAAAAAAGCAATAATGAATTCATAAAAGCCGGTTTCGAGCGAGGGATCAATACGGAAAACATCACATAATTTTTCCCCGAAACAAAACGGTGATACAATTACCTTTTTAATGGACATAAAGTTTTTCAAAAAATTTTTGTTGTTGTTGATAAAACATCAAAAGAAGAAAACGTAAACAAAAGTTTGAGGAACTTTAAAAATGTATTTTATTAATATTCAAATATCGCATTAAATTAATCTTTATCTGTTACGAATGGAGATTTTGGTATCTGTCTGTCTTGTTGCGGGACTGACCGACCTACGGGTTGATCGGTCTCACAACTAAGAAGGTAGACACAGGCAAGTTACGGCAATGACAAAGAAGAGAGGACAAACACTGGTGATCAGTTTAAAGAAAAGTATGTTTATTTACCATAAGAAATGGTAATAACAATGAGTGATGGGATTTGAGATGACGTCACTGGAACAGGAGAGACTGGAAAGACTGGAGTGGCGTCTCTGGTGACAGCAAACTGGAACGACAGGAGTGGTGTCGTTGGTGAGAAACGGCTGGATAGCTGTTGATGGATGTCGACCGGGTACCCTTGCTGTTGCTGGCTGGCAAAAAAAATATTGCAGTAGTTTGAGTGAGTAGTAGCCCTGATAAGGGCTGTTGGAAAAAAATATTGCAGTAGATTGAGTGAGTAGCCCTGATAAGGGCTGTTGGAAAAGGAGTTGGAGCCGCTGGTGCAGGAGTCAGAGCTGCAGGGTGCTTTTGCAGTTGGAGCAGGAGAGTGCTGGTGCAGGAGCTCAGGACTGCAGGGTGCAGGTGCGATTGGAGCAGGAGAGTGCTGGTGCAGGAGCTCAGGACTGCAGAGTGCAGGTGCGATTGGAACAGGAGAGTGCTGGTGCGAGAGCTCAGGACTGCAGGGTGCAGGAGCTCAGGGTGCTGGTGCAGGAGCTCAGGACTGCAGAGTGCAGGAGCTCAGGACTGCAGAGTGCAGGAGCTCAGGACTGCAGGAGCTCAGTGTGCTGGTGAAGTTGGAGCAGGAGAGTGCTGGTGCAGGAGCTCAGGACTGCAGAGTGCAGGAGCTCAGGACTGCAGGGTGCTGGCGCCGAAGGGAGCTGGAGCTGGAGATGCGGGCTGATATTTTATTAAATAAATAAATTTATTAAAATGTTTTAATCTATTGGTCGTTTCGTTACTTCCGGTTGATTATCTGTCTGTCGCTTGAATGTGGATGAACGCCGCTGTTTTGAATGTAACTCTTCAAAATTGAAAACAAATAAATTCAGCTGTTTCCTCAAGTGCACAAGTGCCAATTTTTCAATTGAATCTTTTTACATGTAATCAATACTAAAAGGTTATCAAAACCGGATGTCAAAGTTCAAATTTGATAATAAATGAAAAGGAAACTAAAAGTGTCCATAATATTTAACAATAAACTTTTTTTTTAATTGAATTCGGAATAGGGGCGTGTGATCGAGATTTTTGAGGGCAGAAATTTGGCACTGTTCAAAGACACCAGTACCGAAAAAATAAAAGTTATACAAACTTTTTTTTATCAACCCATTAGCGACCATGTTTTTTTTTGTTTTTTGTTTTTTTTTAGGACCAACCTCTCTCTACTGCATTAATATGTTCATCGTAGGTGCTCGACTGAGCTCCACTGCCTTGACCCCCCCCCCCTCCCCCGTAAAAAGATCACAGCAAGAACCCGCCTGGCCACACCCACAGCAGAGAATTTTCCTTTATCTCTCTCTATACCAAAGACCAAGCGCAACTTTCATGAACAAAGTTTCTTTCCTAGGGCATCCCGTCTGTGGAACAAAATACCACCAAGCTGCTTCCCAGCCGATCACAACATGGTCATATTCAAGTCTAATCTAAACAAATACTTGTTGAGCCGTCCTCTTGGATAATCAATTCCTCTTAAGAAAGAGTAATGCCCATTCCACGATTGTTTGAATCCTCGCGTGGTGGTACTCAAAGTCCAACGGACGATCTATTTAACCCTTATCTTCGAGTGGCTCCCGATCTTTGATAAGCAGTGATCCATTAGTATATATATATATATATATATATATATATATATATATGTCAGGTTCATATTATATTCCAATAACCATGTTTTTATTTTATGATTTTTATTTTTATTTTTTCACATTTCCAAAAAACATAACATTTCTGTGAGATTTATTTTTTACGGTCCGTTTCATTTGTCTTGTGCCAAACAACATTTTTATGTCAATATATATATATATATATATATATATATATATATATATATATATATATATATATACTGTTTTTAAATCTCCGAAACAGTTACATGGTAAACAGCTGATGATCCCCGTGTTAATATTAGATGCTTACGTTAAGGTCTCCTGTTTCACTGTTAGATACTTAATCCCCCTTTTTATTTTATTTACTTACTATTATATATTTTATTTATTTATGAATTTTCCAACGAATGTTAAGTCTGCACTATTTTGGATTTAGTTAGTTTCTGTGGGAAATTAAAACTGCATTTTCCTTCTTTTTTTTTTTTTGTCTTTTTGTTTAAAATAACTCAACGCTTCTTTAGACTATATATATATATATATATATATATATATATATATATATATATATATATATATATATATATATATGTCAGGTTCATATTATATTCCAATAACCATGTTTTTATTTTATTATTTTTATTTTTATTTTTTCACATTTCCAAAAAACATAACATTTCTGTGAGATTTATTTTTTACGGTCCGTTTCATTTGTCTTGTGCCAAACAACATTTTTATGTCAATATATATATATATATATATATATATATATATATATATATATATATATATATACTGTTTTTAAATCTCCGAAACAGTTACATGGTAAACAGCTGATGATCCCCGTGTTAATATTAGATGCTTACGTTAAGGTCTCCTGTTTCACTGTTAGATACTTAATCCCCCTTTTTATTTTATTTACTTACTATTATATATTTTATTTATTTATGAATTTTCCAACGAACGTTAAGTCTGCACTATTTTGGATTTAGTTAGTTTCTGTGGGAAATTAAAACTGCATTTTCCTTCTTTTTTTTTGTCTTTTTGTTTAAAATAACTCAAAGCTTCTTTAGACTATATATATATATATATATATATATATATATATATGTATATATATATATATAGAGAGAGATATAAAAGGATAATTCACCATATTTCAGCAACATCTGTACTTTTCAGAGATATTCTATAGTTAGTCAAAAAAAGATTGGAGTGTCTTTCAACTATAACACCTACTGTCTGATATATATTTCTAACACTTAGTTTTCAGTATTCTGTGAAAACTAGAGTGGAAGGATACAATCATCTATTATTCAATCCAAACATTTTTGGCAAGTAATCCTTATAACCAACCCACATTTTTATAAAGTATAAATGAATGTTCTAACTATCCTATAAAGTCAAGTAAATCTTTGAAAGTAATTTTGCTCAAATATAGTATTGTATTTTCAGAAGATTTAGGGGGAATTATTTATTGAAGTCAACAGAACAAAAAAGAGGTAAATAACAACTATGCAACAAATAAATGTTACCAAAGGCAAGATAAGTTACTCTTCTACCTACCTAGATAAGTTTTTTTGTGTTTTAACTTATTTTAAAGCGTTTCTTACTTCCAGAAAAAAAAGAGGTTTGAAGAGTTCACGTTAGAATGAAAAAAATAAAAATGGCCCTGGGTGACCACGTGATGCTCCAAAATAGATAATTAAACAAAAATACAGCTAATAAAATATACAGTTCGGTTGAACATAAGCTTTCCGCCCGATTGGTGAACGTTATTAGTTGTATTTTTGTTTAATTTTCGAGTTTTAGGCGATTCTCGAGGCATCACATGCCCCCCCCCCCCCACGCCATTTTTTTATTTTTTTCATTCTTACATGAACTCTTCGCACCCTCTTTTGTGGGGTGGGAGTAAAAAACGCTTTAAAATAAGTTAAGAACTTATCCAGGTAGGTAGAAGAATAACTTAACTTGCCTTTGGTAACACTTATTTGTTGCATAGTTGGTTTTTTTTTTTACCCCTTTTTTGTTTTGTTTACTTCAATAAATAATTCCCGATTTTTTGGTGATAAATTAAAGAAAATAAATTATGCTACTAATGGGTTACTACCCATGTTGTTGTTGTTGTTGATGAATCATCATCATCATCATCATCATCATCATCATCATCATCATCATCATCATCATCATCTTCTTCTTCTTCTTCTTCTTCTTCTTCTTCTTCTTCTTCTTCTTCTTCTTCTTCTTCTTCTTCTTCTTCTTCTTCTTCTAACGAAGTGAACCCATACTCTGGTCGACACTATGCGTTGTTAGGAGCTGAAATTTCTGACTTTACACTGGAAAAAGGATCGAGACGAAATAGCACTTAGAAGATAAACTGTCTAGGGTGGTGGCTGGGGGTATTTCCTATCCACAGAACTAACTAAGGAGGCAAGTGCGCGTTATCAAAACCAAGTGGGTTAGGTTAAAGAGCGTACCCCCAAAGGTCATACCATGCTTATTTACTTTACTCTCTAAAATTCCCATAAATTTGCCCACGACCTATCCACTTGAATCTATCTTAGATTGACACCATATACTAACCCTAACCCTAACACCATATACTAACCCTAACCCTAACATCATATACTGCAAAACTCCACCTCCAATTCTTTTATCCCTGATTCTTTTGTGGGAGTAAGATAAAACTGGCCTTGTGCCTAACTCCTGAGGAGGAGTAAATAAAATCCCCAACTCCAATGTCCGATTCTTATCTGATATCAGAAACATAACCTGGCAGACAGATGACCGTCTATGGGGTTCAATTGGTCATAAACTATGACATACATTGGGACACATTGCCAAGGAAGGCCCAAAGAGACGACACCGAGGGGGGGGGGGAGTTATACAGCCGTTGACTAGATCAGCTGCTTCTGCTAATTTTCTGGCAACTTCGTCCAGCTGTCAACTAACTCCACTTGTCCATTCGTTAACTCACCAGTCTCTTGAGATTACATCTTCTTTTCAGGACACACTTTGTCCTCCTCAGGTCAATGCCGAACTACAACACTTATAGATACTTCAAGGAAACTTTCAGCAGTCTCGTAACTCCTGCTTCCTTTATTTTGTCCTTTAGTCCTCACATTCCATCGGCGATGTTTCTGACAAAGGGAGAAGAATTGCTGTTTTCTGTGCCCGAAGCTATCCATCTAGCACTTATCGTTGACTAGTTTTTGGCCATGAAGTAGTATTTTTTTAGCTCTTTACATCAAGTGGCTTCATGCCTTGTCTGGAGCGATTTCCATTAATAAAAAAAGAATTACAACATTTATGAATGCATCTGTGCTTTCAATACACACTCTGTCCTTCTCAGGACAATAACGAATCACACTATTTGTGAATACCTCGGGACAAAACCTGTTCTTTTTCAGAACAATTTCTCATTCAGTCAGCCTAGCTGTTCCTCAACTGAAATGCGATGTTAACACCAGACCTTCATCCTTACTTTTGCTTAAACTGTCATTCCAAACACAAATTACTTTATATCTGCCAATTTAA
>OY744547.1:54719881-54737381 GCA_963556195.1 Sepiola atlantica
AGAACCGAAAACAAGCAGGTATATCTCTAAATGGAAGTGGGATCTAAGTGGGAGTAAAAAGAAAACGGGGATGGGTAGAGTTTAAAAATAGGTGGTGTCCTTCCAAGATAAATACAATTTGGGGAAGGCCAAGGACAAATAATTGAAAGTGGGGAGTTTGCATCTTGGAGAATTTCTATTACTGAGTAGGCGCGGGGGGGAGGGGGGGTTAACTCATTCACTCGACTATCTAAGACGCTAAACTTACCCAAAGGGCTGAGGTTCGAACAGGACCAGGAACTGTGTGCGTTATGCGCTATGCTGAGGCAGGGAACACGTACTCATACTTGACTCCTTTTCGTACACACAAGCTCGCTACTTGTATCCACCTTTTTTCAAATACCGAGGAATATAATATTTTTCTATCACATCTGATCTTGACCTTCAGCTGGTGCTTGAAGAAAGCGATCAGATCCGGATCAGCAAAAGATTCAACCCCTTGCGTTTCTCTCAAACGCAACGTCTACACCACCATTTGCGCTACGGAACAGAACGCAAGAAACACCATTCATCTCTCGTTTAGCGGCAGAGGATGCTCAGGATCAATATGAGCCGTCACCTTGCCGACATACACCTAAAACCGCCGGAGTTCATGGCATTGGAAGAAAGATGTCAAAATTGACGTGTCCTCAAGAGACACTCGGGCGAATCCTTCATTCTGGAACTATATTGTATGGCATTGAGGGGCAATGCGTCTTGCGCCATCGCCAGGTCAGAGGGAACTCAGAGTTGTTGAGATGACTTATACCTGGCGTCCAACTCCATTTGGAGCGGATCTCCTCCTCTAATCACCTGAACCACTTGACGAACAGATCCTCAGCTGCCCCCCTCACTAAACCCCTGTGAAATTCCTTTCTAGAAAACTGAGAAAGGTCACTGGACCAAGGAAGCTTTTGAAGCACAGCTTGGCACGTTTTGAAATACAGCGATTCGCCCCTCGGCTTACGATGGCCCTCGACCGAACAGTTAAGAATGAGGTTGGGAAAGGCGCTCTCGACCGTGGAGTTCTTCACAGATTCCTCTGTCAAGATTTGACTCAGGAAAGCCAGCCTTTCAGCATGTCGATGACACATCAATTTTGGCATCCCCAGGCTTCCCTCACATGGACGTTTAATACAGACCTGTCTGCGAACCCAGTACCCCCCCCCCCCAGTCCCAGAGAAGCAAAGATGAAGGCGCCGGAGGACCTTTAAGCGGTTCGCAGACAGGGGAAGATATAAGTGGCGCCTGCCTCAGCTCTAACTATTAAATGGAGAGTTTCCTTCGAAGCGATATCTTAACTGATGCTTCAACCTTTGTACCTCCGACCAATTCCTCCGGTTCCTACAAATCGCCGAGGATTCAAACTGGGCCGTCAGTCCAGCAAAAAGGAGACGTAAGGGTAGTGTTACCACTACAAGCACGCAACCATAGACCATTTGACTTGCTGCAGTTGATTTTTTGCTATTCTGGCCGCTGCACGCAATGCCACCGACGTCTACGGGGAAACGTTAGTTTTAAGGCCCTATAAAAGAAAGATGCATCAAAATTGGGACCCTTTCCTTGCATTCTGGTAAAAGTCTATCCAGAGAAGGGTCTCTGTCCTTGGTAAGTATTGTTCCCAGTATGACCCCCTCCACAGCTTCCCGCATTTGCCAGACAGAGTTCTTGAAACCAACATGAAGTCTGCGAGGGGTTTTAAGTTACTTCTCTGACGGTAGGATAAATCAGTGCTCACAAAGACAGGGGGTCAATTCCACAAATGTTCTTCCCAAATTTAAAGTTTTTTTTCTTTGTCCCTCGAGAAGGAGAAATTGATTGGCTCCTTTTCGTCCCAGGCTCAACTTGGTCTCGTCTAGAGGATTTAGAGCGGGGTGGTGGATGTGTGTGTGCAGGTGCCCGTTTTGATAAATGGTGGGGGTTTCGTTTTTAACTTACAATTTAGAAATGGGTTGCAACTTGTTGAAAATCCAGTCAGTCCCCCTAAATAAAAAGGCCGGAAAGGGACATTTGAGCACAGATGCTAAACATTTGTCCACAAAATAAAACGATATTCCTAAACAGAACTATTGTTATATTAAAATCATAACAATGATTTTATAAAAAAAAGCAATAACAAAGAAATCTTTTATATACTAATAGGCCACCATTATCAAGGTCAAAAGCCACTTGAGGATAAGGTTTAATGAGATGGAATGGTTGTAAGTTGAAAGATGAAGAACCTTATGAGAGGATTGAGTATGATTAATAAAATGAACTAAGTTTGATTATTTGTGGTGGCGGTTTATAACAGGATTCTGCTGACATTAGACGACTATGTTATAATCTGCAGAGAACCGGGGTAATGTGTTCTACAGATAGGAAGCCCTCACAAAGAACCTCTGTTCATGGAAATTCCGCCTGATGCTAGGTGTGGTACAATGATAAGCGCCCTTTTTGGGGAAGCTGGAGTTCCCCAGATTTAAAGGCCTTGTGCCTGACTTTTATTGTTCTCGTGGAGAGACACGTAAAATCAAGAAAGTCTTATTATGACATTAAAATAGTCAACTCTTTGTTCAACTTAGGTTGACAGCTTGTTGACAAAACGCTACAGCTGCCGGGTTAAGGGTCAAATCAATGTTGGCTGACACTGGCTTTGCTAAAGGTTAAAAGTTAACCTGTTAACGTAATAAAAATGCAATGAGTAACTATTGCTCTCTCAGTCTTTCTCTCTGTTTCTTTCTTTTTGATATGTATTCATATTTCTTTCTTTCTCCTGTGGGACTACAAGCTCTCTCTCTCTCTCTCTCTCTCTCTCTCTCTCTCTCTCTCTCTCTCTCTCTCTCTCTCTCTTTCTCTCTATTTTGTTACCATGAGGTAGAAGGATCAGTTGGAATTTTCTTTTCGTACACGACAGTCATACGAAGCCCAGCTCAGCCGACTTTCGAGTTTTATAAGTTTCTTTGGAATGTGAAAATAAATAAATAATATATTTTTTATGTATAAAATATGGTTCGCTTCTTTTATACAAGCGTTCAATTTTCAGCTGATGGTCCCAGCCCAGATAATTAATTCTCTGGGAAGAATTATTGACGCCTCAAACCCGTCAGACATACAGACGGGATTAACCACTTCATTGGAGCAGATGTGCCTATCATTTACCCCCTCCCAAAGACGTCCCCACAGTGCGGACACACCAAGTTACATTCTGCCGGAAAACGATAGTACCACAAGGCTCCCAGAGGAAGAATAGAAAGTCTTTTTTTTCCGTTGTGGTAGAAAACGAGTGTAGTTAATTAATAAAATGTCCTTTTTGCAAAGCAATATGCAAATGAGATAACCGCATGTCCATAGGCCATAATTTACCCACCAGGGAAGAAAGTACTCAATGAGGTATGGTTCGGTTTGGTCCAAAAAGGCCATCCTCCCAGGCATTACTGTAGCAGTGATAAATATTGGTGTCTATTTCCTCTGGCGGAGAGCAAACCTAATGAGGTTGTTTGGTCGCACGTTGACCAATTGGATTATTTGGTGTAGCCATTTCTACCGGACATTGTTATGACTTAATCGTGAGATCTTTAGGGTTACCAGAGCAGACAAAGTTTTCAGACAGCCATTGAGTAAGATCCCTACACTCTCTCCAACCACCTTTCGACTAGACACTCCAAACATGACTTTCATCGCTTGCTGATATACAGCTCCAAAAAGAAGAAAGAAGCAGGTTATATATATATATATATATATATATATATATATATATATATATATATATATATATATATATATATATATATGGTTATTTTTATTTACACAGACATGTACAAAATCTGCGACACTGGCATGTCGATGTTATCGATCAACAGTTATTATAAACTGAGATCTCATCAGGCAGAGTTAGAATCCGATCTTAACCTTAGATCATATTTGGTTCTTTCCAAATATGATCTAAGGTTAAGATCGGATTCTAACTCTGCCTGATGAGATCTCAGTTTATAATAACTGTTGATCGATAACATCGACATGCCAGTGTCGCAGATTTTGTACATGTCTGTGTAAATAAAAATAATCATATATAAAAGCTCTATTTGATATTGAGCACTTTTTATAAACCCGGTTTAAATTCTTTGGATTACTACACTGTGGATGTTTTACCTGGATTATATATATATATATATATATATATATATATATATATATATATACAGGGTGGGCAAAAATAAGGGTCCTATTTTTAAAAATTCATAACTTTTTTATTTATTGATTTTTTTTAAATTTTTTTTTTAGAATAAGTAAAAGACCCCTTCCAGAGCAAGCATGAGCCGTATTAGCCCTAAGGAACGTACCCTCATTTAGAAAACATTATTTTTGCTTAAAAAACTCAAAACAGTGTAAAAAACAATACTTTAGTTTTTGTAAGTTTTAAGAAGTGTTTTTCGGCTAAAATTTGTTTTGTTTATTTCAAAAAATCTCGGAAGGGTCAGTCTACACACACATAAAGTTTGGTGAGTTTAACTTTTATTTTGTGGAAGTTATTCAAATTCAAGTTATCCAAATTTAAAGATAGGACCCTTATTTTGGCCCACCCTGTATATATATATATTATAGAATATCAGAACAACGTCGATACCGTCGGTTTCAAATTCAAACAAAAGGGACCTATAATTGGTTTCCTTCAGCCTATGTTTTTGTCTGCCTTCCTGGAATATGGCAGTTCGTGCATTGACAATATTTCAATCCTCTGTTTTGTTTTCACTAGTTCGGCATTTCCATAAGAATTGATCTGATAAATAAGAATATCCCCACCCTACGAACAGAACAGTTTTGCACCACTTTTATGTCCCCTCACAAAGATTAAAATCAAGATATAATGAGACTAAACCTTATGTCTAGAATGATTTTTCCAATTTTGATGAAATCCATTACATAATTTTTATTCTAAGAAATGTCTAAAACTTATGGGTTATAGTTAAGGGGTTTTAAGAAGAAATTGAAATTCAGGGAATCTTGCTTAATTGGTGTCTAATGACTATTCAATGCAAATCTGAAATATCTGAATTTTCAAAAGGGAGCTTGCGTCCATATTATAACTCTTTAAACTACTACAAAGCAGCTGCAATTTGGAGAATGTTTATTAATTGATGTCTAATATTCATTGTTCAAATTTCACAAAAATCGGAGGAATCTGAATTTTCACAAAGTTTTCCATCCCCTTTTTATCCCCTGTACATCAAACTACATGAAACTAAACATTTGGGCCTCTTATGGCGAGCAGATGTGTTATAACATTCATAATGATCGGTTAATTAATTTAGGAGTGAATCCTGTACATACAAATATATAAACATATAAACGTACCTAACTTATATATATATATATATATATATATATATATATATATATATATATATATATTAATGACAATATAAGTATTAGCATATACTATCAGTGCCCTTTTACTTTGCAGTCTCCTTAAAAGATTCAGCTCCGTGATTGTCAATTAGTGACAACAGAGAAAATATTATTACAAAAAAAAAAAATTCAAAATGGCGTATTAGTGGGTTCCCTCACGTGTGAGTTTGCTCTTTTCTTTGTTTTTGTTTTTTTTGTTTCACCCAAAAATGAACCACTGTATAGTGTAGGCTTTTTTCAAGACACTTTGATCCAAGAACTTTTTACTCGTTGTGAATTTTTCTGATGATTTTGTAATGTTGCAGAGACGATATTGGCATAAAAATGTTGTTTGGCACAAGACAAATGAAACGGACCGTAAAAATATATCTCACAGAAATGTTATGTTTTTTGGAAATGTGAAAAAAATAAAAATAATAAAATATTAACATGATTATTGGAACATAATATGAACCTGACTAGAGAGTATTGATTTACTCCTCTCCAGGAGTTAGGCACAAGGCCAGTTTTTATCTTACTCCCACAAGTAAGATGTGACCCAAGGTCGGGTCGGGAAAGTGGGGTTTAAAAATTGCCTGGGCAGCCCCGTCAGGATAATACTTTAAACATATAAATAATATCTTTAACCAGTTGACTATCAGGATAAAGCTTAATATAGTGTATAGAGCAATAATAACTTTTTCGTTTTGGACTACCATTCCCCAGGTTGGATTGTCTTTTTAATCGACTTCTTTGACATCTTTCTTGAAATTGTTTTGAACTTTCTGACTTGGATGAACTGTATAAGTTTAACAAAAAAGTGTGTTTGTGGCCAATATATTTTATATACTTTTATGTATTTTAAAAATATTTTTTATATATTTTCAAAGCTTAATTTTTATTACCTGCAGTAATGTCATTGCGGTAATGGTCCTCTGAGGAGAATATTTTCTTTGAAAACTCATGATTTAAGAACGCAGTATCACTCCTTGTTTTTGAACTTTAATAAAATCTGATTAATTTCTCATTTTATTATGTCATTCAATTAATATATATATATATATATATATATATATATATATATAATGTAATTTTATTGCCTGTAGTAGTATAACTGCGGTAATGGTCCTCTGAAGAGAAGAATTATCTTTGAAAACTCATGAGCTAAGGACTTAAGGATGCTTTGCATGAACTTTGAATTCTAATAAAATTTGATTGACACCTTATTTTATTACTTCATTTTATATTATAATATTAATGCTCTATCCAGTATATTGAGCTTTAGTTTTTTATCCGGATGTTTCACTAATTATAAGATATTAGTTGACGCTTATATCTTTTGTTGGATTGCTTCATATATATGTATATATATATATATATATATATATATATATATATATATATGTATATATATATATATATATATATATATATATATATATATATATATGTATATATATATGCATATATATGTATATATATATGTATATATATATGTATATGTATATATATATATGTATATATATATGTATATATATATATATATATATGTATATATATGTATATATATATGTATATATATATATGTATATATATATATATGTATATATATATATGCATATATATATATATGCATATATATATATATATATATATATGCATATATATATATGCATATATATATATGCATATATATATATATATATGCATATATATATATGCATATATATATATGCATATATATATATATATTTGTATATATATATATATATGTATATATATATATATATATATATGTATATATATATATATATATGTATATATATATATATATTTGTATATATATATATATGTATATATATATATATATATATATGTATATATATATATATATATGTATATATATATATATATATATATATATATATATATATATATATATATATATATATATATATAAGCAGTAGCTAAAAGAGATAGGGCGTTGTTCTTGTATAAATAGCAATTAACATGAAACTGTACTTTTTGACCTCACTGCTAGTGCGAGAAACGGGCCCAACTTTCGCATTTTTGCATAAGTCGATGGAGATTTCGATGTAGCAAAATATACAGGTCTGATTTGTCAACTTTCCCTGTTTTACAATTGAACCGAATTAATTTATAACATTAATAATTAACCATTATTATTACCGACATAAATTATTTTTAAAAGGAAATACAGTTGGGAAATTAGTTAAAAATAATTTATTTTGCTTTAACTACTCATTAAGGAGTTTTTTTTAAAAAAACAAGCATTTTTAAGTTCCATAAATATCAGATCTGAGGAAAGTGGCCATCTTTCCTCAGTTCCGCTATTTAGATAACTTAAAATGCTTATAATTTATATTAAATCTTCATTTCGGGGTGCAGTTTAGTAAACAGGGGCAGATAATCCACAGGAAATAACGAACAATAGATGAAAACATTTTAATAAATTTATTTATTTAATAAAATATAGTTTCTGAAAAAAAAAAAGGTTCTTATTTACAACAGGGTCCCTGGAAAAAATTATTTTCATGTAAAATCAGTATTTTGTACTTACTCAGGCATAGTTTCTCACTCACGGTACGCAAAAGAATTTAAAAATATCAAGTAGAACTTTAATTAGAACGATTTTTCCATTTCCATAAGGGCGATGTACAACGTCTATTCGCCGACATTTTGGGTGTGAACGATCGATGGAATAGCCAAGGGCAATAAGCACCTACATTTTATTAATCTATAAAATTATATCGTGGAAAGTACCCCGGTGAAGAAATCAAAAATAATTATTTAATTTTCATTTTTTTTATTTAATAAATATATATTTTATTATTATTGAATATGTGTTTCTTTCTTTTTTAAATTCTAACACTAACAACGGAGTTATTGCCCTTGGCTATTCCATCGATCGCTCACACCCAAAATGTCGGCGAATAGACGTTGTACATCGCCCTTATGGAAATGGAAAAATCGTTCTAATTAAAGTTCTACTTGATATTTTTAAATTCTTTTGCGTACCGTGAGTGAGAAACTATGCCTGATTAAGTACAAAATACTGATTTTACATGAAAATATTTTTTTCCAGGGACCCTGTTGTAAATAAGCACCAAAAACTTTGTAATAAAATAAATTTTATTTTCAAAATGTTACTTCATTGAAAATAAACTTTATTTTATTACAATGTTTTTCTTTCAGAAACTATATTTTATTGAATAAGTAAATTTATTAAAAATGTTTTAATCTATTGGTCGTTACTTCCTGTAGATTATCTGCCGCTGTTTACTAAACTGCACAAGTGCCCCTATTTGTTATTTACCCCCCTCCCCCCCTTTTCACTTTTTTACGGACCAATTAAAAAAGAATTCTGTGTACAAATATCTATTTTGTCGCTAGAGAATTCCGTTTTTTTTTGGGGGGGGGGGGGGTGTGGAGGAGGAGAATTTTTTTTCAAATATTTAAGATTTTAAAAGGGAGATCAGTTTCCTATTTTTGTTGTTGAATAAAATTAGCGTATTTTTTGTTAAAAGAAAAACATTTGATATGATGGTTTTATGCAACAATAAGGTGTTTTGAAATAGTGCCGAGCTGCATTTTTTTTTTAGGATTCCCCAAAAGTTAATATGGAGCCTAAGCCAACTTTTAGCAGAAAGATGTCACACACACTTTTTAAACTCTTCTATTTTGTTACCCAGGGGCCCAGGCAACGTCGGGTAGCCCTACTAATGTACTATAGATCACCCCAATGTATTTCGGTCGTGTCAGAGGTCACCAGCTGGCTTAGGGCGTAGGTACGATGGTAGAATGCCAGGGTGTGTGTACTGTGTACTTCCTTCTGTCTGTCGATCAGATGAGTGAGAGGGGGGGGGGGAGGGAAGAGAGGGGGGATAACTCGGTTATTCAGGTATAATCAGCTGATAATATGTTATATATATATATATATATATATATATATATATATATATATATGTGTGTGTACACACATACACACGCATACATACACTTATACTAGAAGGTCTTAGCTAATTCAAATCGACCGCTGTTCCACATACCAATTTCGTTACATAACATAAAAAAGCCTTTGAGAATAAAAAAAAGTTACTGAATTCGCCAAGGCAGAATATATATATATATATATATATATATATATATATATATATATATATATATATATATATATATATATATAAGTGTTTAAGGTTCATAATAAAAAAAATTGATATCGCATCTTAATGCTTCAAAAGGTATTTATTTTACCTATTCCTTCTTAAATTTAACAATAGATGCTTTAAAAAAAAAAATATGAACCTTAAATCACTTATACAAATCACGTGCTGCATTCACGTTCTTCATATTTGATGATGGGAAACAACAACTTGCCCATTTGGCCCGGCTATAATAACAAGCCGGTAAAGAGACAAAAAAAATACAAATCATACTATTATTTCGATTATCTCACTTCCTAAGTGATTAAGATGCAGAAAATGGCATTATTAGTCACCCTTAACTTTATAGGACGTATTTTTCGTTTATATATATATTTTTATTTATTTTATACGTACATAAAAGTAATTCATGGACACGTGTAAGTTAGCCATGCTGATGACGGCTGTGAGCCAGAAACACGTGTCCATGGATTACTTTTATGTACGTATAAAATAAATTAAACAAAAAAAAAAAAATATATATATATATATATATATATATATATGATGATGATTGCCACTTCTTTACAGAAAAAGGCCATCCCTACGAGATTATAATGCCCGGTTGTGAGCACGCAGATGGCTCAGCAGGCCGGACTTATTTTTACAAGTCTTGTTGCAGATATGACATAAAAGGCCACTTCCCGTTTATATGTAGCTATATTAGACTCCTGTTTGACACTTGTTTGTTTGGCTCCTTCCATGGGATCTCATGTGACTCAGTGAATCAGCTCTTGACAGACAGACTCTACCACATAAACCACACACATGGGAAGGTTGAAATGTGGCTGGAATGTTTGGCACTGATTGCTTCTGCAAAGTACGTTTAAAAATGGAGTACTCTATATGCATTTTTTCAAATCTGCCACAGCCATCATAGATACACTTGCGCCAGATCGATCACTCCAGACCCATCCTCTCCCAGTTCTCTACGTTCATATCAAGTGTTTTCAGGTTGTTTTTTTATTACATCTTTAAAACTGAACTTAGGTTTGTGTCTCGGACGTTTTCCATGCAGCAGTTCCCCATAAAACAGTTGCTTAGGGAGCCTGTAATCTCCCATCCTAACTAAGTGCCGTGCCCAGCGCATCTGACTACGTATTATACGCACTTCTATACTCTGCACTCCAGCTTGCTCTAGAACAGGGGTTCTCAACCTGGGGTTCACAACAAGATTTCTAGGGGTACTAAGATTGAGAACCCCTGCTCTAGAACATTGGAGTCTGGTGTATATGATTGCCACCTAATATTAAGGATCCTCCTGAGACACGTTTGGTGGAAACGCTCCAGAACCTTGATGTGCTTACGATACGTTGTAAAAGTGTTTACGAAGGTCACGACCCAACTCAAAGTCAGCAGCAAACGGTGTTTGGTCAGATTTAGTTCCTGATATTAAACTTTATCTGTAATACAACTTCCGGTGAGAGTTTCAGTTTCGCAAATTTAGTCATCCTCAGACAGACTGTTTCGCTGTATCACATCTCTGCAGTCTTACTAAACAGGCCAGTGCCTCGAGCCAAGATCGAACCTCAACCATCTAGTTGACAGTAGGTGCTTCTAACGATGAAAGGAAGTATGAATCTATACATCTTTCAAGCCTTGGTTGTGCAACTCGTCTAGGAGAAGGAAAACTCCAAAATAACACCAGTCTTTCTCTGCTCATCCCGGCATTGTTTCCAGTCGCCGTGGACTTCTGGTTGACACTGGACTGAAACAATGTCAGTTCAAGTGAGATTTCGCAAACATTGTTTATAATATAGCCTCCCTGTGCATATACCCTAACAGGCTTCATCCATTGTCTTTTGAGACTGCATAAAGAGTCTTTGGAGCCCATGAAGAATATTTGAAATTATGTTTTTCTTTTGGCTTCTGTATATCTGAAGCAGACATATTGTATCGAACAGTCATGTGAACCTAATAAAGTCTATTTCACGCGCACGCGCGTATTTATACAGTAAATAGGACATCAACAGGCTAGACACTAAAACGAGAAAAAGGTTTACACCAGGGGTGGGCAACCTCCGGCCTGCGGGCCACATCCGGCCCGCGACGGCTTAGTGTCCGGCCCGCCACCCTGCTATGCTTTATTATTGCAATCCCAGTAAAACTCATATCATTTTGTGACATAGACGTAAAAGTAGGTTTCAATTAAGATTTACAGTGGGATAAAAATGTATGAATATCAGCGAGCGATGATGCATGTATATTTCATTTTTCTTTAACTATTAAGAGATAAAAATAGAAAAAGAGAAAGAGAGAGGCAAAGAGGAAACGTGAGACGAGGAAAGGGCATAAAACATCGAACATATGTGAGGTGTGTTAAAACGAATGCTGAATCAACTTGCTACTTCCCCCGTCATTATTTTTTATGATTCCAAAATGGCTCTTCGTCGGTGTCTTTTATAACATTACATACAGAGGTCTCTTGAGAAAAAATATCAGATTTGTAGAGTGTTCAATGCAATTTTTGTACAATTTATTCATGTAAACAAAATATAGTAATTCTGAGATTTCGTTTTTCACTCCGCCCCGCGACCTCCTTCCAAAAGTCTCATCTGGCCCTCACTCTGAAAAGGTTGCTCGCCCCTGGTTTACACTGTATAGTGTAATGTACATAAACCAATGTCTACCAAGGCTGTATCTGCCCAGAAGAGCAGGAGATATGAGTCCTTCAGAAATTGAGTATCAACATTGAGCCACTATTGTAAGCACCGACCAATATCTGATGAGCTCCCAGAACTCAAACCTAATGATGGTATATCAATATGACGAAACAAGAGCCAGTAGAAAAACCTCCATCACAAAACTGGCCAAACATTTTGGACAAGACTGTCTTACAAATGAGGCAGAAACAGACAACAATCCTGCCACAGAAATAGCCCGCAAAAGCCGCCAGAAATACACCAAGACCTTCCATTGCAGAAAACTGGAAGAATGGGCCAATCAATAACGTGCCAAATATTTTCTGGATGACCTATCCCAGGAATATATAGATAAGGAACGTTCTGTAGACTGACTCAAAAGAGGATTGCTCCACTTTGACCAAAAGAGGATGATCATGGCTGTCCAAGATTAAAGCTTGATGACCAATGCTTTTAAGAAGATGAGTGGTCTCAGCAACGAGAACAAGTGCAGGTTCTGCCACACGGAAGTAGAGAGTGTGAGCCACCTGACATTCAGTTGTAAGGTTCTCCTGGGGGATGGCTATTATACAATGCGACACAACGGAGTGTGTAAATATCTCCACTGTAAATATCTGTAAAAAGTTGAACATCAAGTGTAGCAGCAAGTCCTGGGAACATATACTAGAAAGAACTGTTGGAAATAAGTCATACACCATCCATTAGGCAATTCTTACAGCTACATATCTACAAAATGGAGCTGTTAAACCTGACATAGTGATATGGGACAAAGGGGAGAAAGTAGCAACCCTAGTTAAAGTCAGTGTGCCTAATGATGCAGTCTTAAACATAGCTGAGAGGGAGAAGATAAAAAAATACCATGGTCTTATGTACGGCATGGAAAGAAACTGGAATCTTAGGAAATTCTCTGGTGATTAGCAACAAACTGTGAGCCACCTGACATCCGGTTGTGAGGTTCTGTTGGGGGACGGCTACTATACAATGCGACACAAAGGCGTGTGTAAATATCTCCACCTGACCATCTGAATATCCAGTGTAGCAGCAAGTCCTAGGAACATATAGCAAAAAGAACTGTAGGAAATAAGTCATACACAATCTACTATGACTATGCAATTCCTACAGCTACATACCTAGAAAACGGAGCTATTAAACCATAGTGATATGGGACAAGAGGGAGAAAGTAGCAACCTTAGTTGAAGTCAGTTTCCCTAATGATGCTTACGTAAACCGAACTGAGCGGTAGAAATAATAAAATATCAATGTCTTATGTACGACATGAAAAGAAACTGGAATCTTAGGAAGATCTCCATCATTCAAGTCATTATAGGAGCAACCGGACTCATGAAAAAGAATTTTTAAAACTACCTGGCGAATATACCCGATGAACCAAGTGCAAAAGATATACAAGCAATAGTGCTTGAAAAGAACGGTTAGAATCTTAAAAAGATCTCTTGGTTGGAGTTTCTGAAATAGCGGGTGAAAGAAAATTGAAACACACAAAAATTAATTCATAAATATATATATATATATGTATATATATTTACAGTAGACATATGCACTTTATATATATACACAGTATATACAGTAAAAAGGCAATATATATATATATATATATATATATATATATATATATACAGTATGTACAGTATAAATGCAGTATATATATATATATATATATATATATATATATATATATATATACAGTATGTACAGTATAAATGCAGTATATATATATATATATATATATATATATATATATATATATATAGAGAGAGAGAGAGAGAGAGAGAGAGAGAGAGAGAGTATATATGCAGGATATATATACAGAATACACACTGTATATATATACATAGTATATATACAGTAAATATATAATATATATATATATATATATATATATATATATATATATACAGTATATACATGCTATATAGATAGATATACAGTATATATACAGAATACACACTGTATATATATATATATATATATATATATATATATATATATATATATATATATATATACAGAATAGATGCAGTATATATATATATATATATATATATATGTATATATATATATTTAAATATATATATATATATATATATGTATATATATATATTTAAATATATATATATATGTATATATATATATTTAAATATATATATATATATATAAATATATATATATATATACAGAATAGATGCAGTATATATATATATATATATAATTTAAATATATATATATTTTTTAAAATATATATAATATATATATATAATATATATATATATATATATGTAGATAGATAGATACATAGAGTATATATACAGAATGCAGTATATATATATATATATATATATATATATATATATATATATATATATATATATAGAGAGAGAGAGAGAGAGAGAGATAATGAGAGAACGCACTGTATATACGCAAACAGTGTATATACACCATACATATATATATATATATATATATGTGTGTGTGTGTGTGTGTGTGTGTGTGTGTGTCTTCCTTTATAAAAATCTTCCCAAACTTGTTTATATCTATATATCGTCCTTTCCTTTTTTCGTATCTATCCTTTGTTCCCCATTTATTTTTCGCGTTATTTATTTTTTACTTATGTTGTTTATTCGCTACACCGCATGACCCCAACAAAATAAAACAACAAAAAATGACAAGAAAAAAAAACGACGACAAATAAAAACACTATAGGCATTTTTTGGCTACAATTGTTTTGCTATGACTTGTGAAATTTAAATAACAACTTGACCAATGTTGGGTGTACTCTGTAATGTTTTTGACATTAAAATTATACAATTATCATTCTGTGTGTTTTTGTTCGTTTTTATTTTATTTTAATTTTTTTTTTAGTTTTTTATTTATTTTAGTTTTTTGTTTAGATTTTTTACTTTCACCCTTTTAATTTTTTTTTTTTTTTTTAAATTAAATTTTTTTTTTTATTTCTTTTATTTCTTTTTTTTTTTTTTGGTTTAGATTTTTTATTTTCACCTTTTTAATTTTTTTATTTTATTTTATTTATTTATTTTGTTTGTTAAGATTTTTTACTTTCACCTTTTAAAAAAATTTTTTTTTTTTTTTTTTTCACTTTTTTTAATTTTCGGTGGTTACAGAGTTGGAAATATAAAGGAGAAAAAAAACGGAATTTTATTTAAAAACAAAACAATAACAATACAATGAAAATCGTTATTTCTTTCTTTTTTCGTCTCTTTTTATTAAAAAAAATAATCATATAAAAATAATAATAAAAAAAAAAACTAAATTAAAGCTACCTAGGTTGCTTGACCGGCAGCTGATAATTTGCGTAACAAAGTAAATCTAAAAGTTTCGCATATTGTATTAATTCTTATTTGTTTTTGTTTATTTTTGTAGGTTTGTTTACGTTTTTTTTTATATCAGCAAAGGTGACGTTGTTCTGACGATTTCCCCATTTAGAAAAACCGATACTTATGAATATTCAGTAGGCAAGTCTCCATATTTGTAAGGGGGCGTGCACATGCATAAGGGTTAGCCCCGCCCACATATGCGAGGTAGCAATGAATATTAATTAGGGATGCCCTTATACGGTGTTGTGTGCACAAATGACCGACCAATGAGAATCGTCCGATCCCGAGGTAAACAAAGGCCACTCTTGTGTCTTCTAACAGTGTGGTGTCTCCAGCAGCAGTGGTTAAAACAGGGACAACCAACCCTTCAGACAACAACAACTACGTTATCACCATCAACAATAATAACAACAATTTAATAATAATAAACTGTAATATTAATAATAATAAATAAAAAAAATACCAACTGTAGTACAACAAACACAGACATTAGCTAATCCATGGTAATTCTCCTGGACAATCTCAATCATCTGCTGGGTAAGTTAGTTTTCTTAAAATGAAAAAAAAAAAATACCTACAAATTGATATTTTTTTTTAATTAACCTGAAAAAAGAAAAATACCTATTTTTCGATTTTTTTTTTTTAGAAGAAAGTTTGACTATTTTTGTCATATAAATACGTCTATTCATTTGGTCCACTTTATTTTGTTTATATTGTAGATTTAAATAATTTATTTATATATGATAATAATATAAAAAATAATAATTGTCATAAAAACAATTGTCATATACGATATATGACAATTATTTTATATTATCATATTTAAAAAAAATTTAAATTGACACTATACATTAGTATCATCATCCATCGATACCTTCGGTGTCTAGTGACAATTGGAATAATTATATATATATATATATATATATATATATATATATATATATATATATATATATATATATATATATATATATATATATATATAGTACATGTATTGTTGAAACTCAAGTGTTTATAAAAAGTGCTCAATAACAAGTAGAGCTGTTCATAAGTATAATTTTTTCTTTAATTTATACTTATATATATATATATATATATATATATATATATATATATATATATATATATATATACAATAGAAGGATACTCGTCCAGGACGGGTAAAATTGATTCTCCGAAGAGATTAAAATCAATACATAAGGCTACTAAATCTTATGTCTAGAATCCTTATACTCTTTTTGTTTATTTTATACTTAAATATAAGTTTTAAAATCTCAAATAACTTTATTTCATAAATTATATTGTAAAAATATGAACAATTAAAAAAAAACTTTTACTTATTTTTACTGAATTCTAATCTTTTAAAATAAATTTGTCTTTCATCTCTCTCTTCCTCTCTCGTTTTGAACTTTCTTAGAAATAAAAAAAATACGAAAATATTATTCTTTCTTTCTTTGTTTTCGTTAAAAAAAAAAAGAGAACGAAATTGTTGTTTTATTTATTATTATTTTTAATGATCAATAATTTTTAAATTATTCAAACATTAAAATAAAAAAAGTAACAAAAATAATTAAACATTAATAATAAAAAATAAAGTAACAAAAAGAAAATTGCAATCAGTGTCAAATCGCGTTGACCAACATTTTTCACAAAAAATCCTAACAAAAAATAAAGTTAAAAACACTTAACAAAATTAATCCAACGTAATTTTGCTTTTATAAGTAAAAAGGATAAAAAAAAAAAAAAAGATTCATATAAAAATTATTGCTTTTGTTCGATTTTAAAATGTTTTATTGACTTAGATTTTTTTTTTCGCTAAAAGAAACCGAAAAAAATTAATCGCGTCATTGTTTATAATAATTTTTTTAAAAAAGACCGAAAAATTTCAACTCTGGAAAAA
>OY744547.1:54742381-54789881 GCA_963556195.1 Sepiola atlantica
AGATACAGTAACAGTAACGATATTCATAAATATTTCATTTAATTTTTTTAAAAAGATAATTAAGTATTTTGTTTTCCTAGGTTTAATATTAGAAAAAGAAATAATTGGAGAGAAAGAAAAAAGGATTATTAAGGAGGACAGATCCAAATTTTAAACTTGATTCAAATATATATATATATATGGGAAGAGAAGGATGAAGGTAATTTTACCATCACGTCGGATATATATATATATATATATATATATATATATATATATATATATATATATATATATATATATATATATATATATATATATATCCGTCCTGTCACACAAAAGTTAGCGAGTAAAAAATTCCGGACGAATCCATTTCAAGTATTAAGGGAAATTGAGAAAGCAAATTTATTTCCATTTCTTTCTTTCTGAGTGCTCTGCTCGATACCGATTTATACGTTTTAAAAAAATCAGATTTTACTTTTTTTAGGCGATTACGTGTGAACACTCTGAAAAAAACTTGGCGAGAAAAAATATAATAATAATAATAATAATAATAATAATAATAATAATAATAATAATAATAATAAATTATTTTAGAATTTAGAGTGAGAGATCAGTTTCGCATATAAATTTAACGTAAAATGGATTTTCTATTTCCGGGCCGTTTTCTAGAGTTTCAGGGCAGCTTACCAATTTAAAAAAAAAGAAATTTTGGTGGGGGTCTACCTTTTTACGCGGTTACGTAAGGTTCTACATTCGAACTTAGGTTTAGTGGTAAAAATATTGGTTACATGACCTAAAAAGTTATAATGGTCCAGAAATGGAGTATCATTTTACGTTAAATTTATATGCGAAACTGATCTCTCGTTCTAAATTTTTAAAATTAATTGTTTCTCTTTTTTTTTTTTTTTTTTCTTTCTGCCAAGTTTTTCAGGAATCTCACACGTAATCGCCTAAAAAAAGTAGAATTTCATTTTTTTTTCAGGGTTAGGGCAGCGGAGAGTGTTAATCTACAAATGTACGTAAACTTTTATTTATGGCCAGAAATTACTTTCTATACGCAAATTTAAAGGCTTCAAAGTCACTTTCAAATTTCTAACAGACACGAAGAAATCGCAATGGTAGCCATTTTTATATAATATAAAAATGAAGAAAAAAAAATGGCCGACACAATGTTTACATTCGAAAATATTTTTGAAACCTTTAAATTCGCAGATATATAATTATTTCTTGCTATAATTAAAGTTTAAAGACAAAAGACAAGTATTATGGTTCATTTGTGATCATCATAAAACCCAAAGAAATGATATTTGTCAACTGCGCCATTATTATCATCAATGATAAACCTAGTTTGCTTTTAAAATCATAACAAACCTGTTTTGGCTTTTTTTTTAAATATGCAACTTACTTTAAAAAAAAAGAAATTAAAATTATTTTATCGAAATAAACAAATATTATTTTATTTATTTTATTCTTTTCTTAATTTTTTGTTCTCTTTTTTTATTTTTCGAGATTTAAAATAACTCGATGTCGACATTTTAATTTACCAAACAAAGAAAATAAAACAGGTAAAAATATTAAACTAAATAAATTACGTTAATAGTTTTCTATAAAAAAAAATTAAATTATGACTGAATAATTAATTAATCGAATTTAAAACTACTAAAATTAATTAATGAATTTATAATTATTTATGAATATATTCTTAAAAAAGGTTCAATGTTGCAATAGTGGCACCGTCGAAAAATAGTTTTTATCTGATTTTACAAGCACAAATAAATTATAATACTTGACTGTTGCCTATAAATTTTAATTTAAAAAATACGATACTTGTAAGCATAAAGAGGATTTCAGTTCTTATGTAGTGAGTTCCGAATATTGAGGCAGTCCCGGAAATTGCCAAAGCAGTTTGCGATTTGAAAACTTTTGTTTTTTTAGCAAGTTTTTTCAACTTTTTTTTTTTTGAAGGACTAAAAAAATTGAAATCATTATTTTATTATTAATAAAACAACTGGGTTCAGTTGTAAGGGACCGTTGGAATATCTCGTTCATTTCGCAATGTTCGCCCAAATCTCGGATAACAATTTTATTCCCCTAAGATTATAAAACAACCCATTCTTAGTTTGAACTGCTACCTTTTGTCGATAAATATAATTCTAAATTCATTTTTAACGTATATAAAATGTAAACAGTTTGAACCGTCAATGGAAAAATAAATATAGGATTCTATTTTTTTTTTTCATACTATTACAGGTAAACATCCTGAAAATACCTGTTTCTTTTTTTTTTTTTTTTAATAATAATAAAATATTTATTCTTTAGAGACGAGGTTCACTTTAATATATAAATTTAATTTAAAATGATCACCCAGTTTTTGACCACATAGCGTAACTAGAAAATTATGAATTTGAGTTATCGCCCTTCCTTAACTATCCTCGTTCTCGACTGGTGTATAAAAATGGCTACTTTATGTTTGCTGGCGATTTTTCATTTCGGGTTTTCATGCGTACGATGAAGCTTGCTATAACTGAGTGTTTTTAATTTTTATTATTTTTTACTAATAATTGTTGTGAAGTTGTTCCACAGTAAATAATAAATAAAGGAAGTCAAGTCGAGGGTTGGTTTAACAAGTTTATTAACAAAGTAAGAAAGTGACTAGCTGTTGGCTAGACAGTTACAAGACTGGGTATTTACCTACTCCCCACAGAGTAAAATGTGACACAGGGCGGAAATTGGGGTTTTGATAAGTCAGCACTCTAGAGGGAGGGCACGTATTATCTTTAAAAATTGCCTGGCCAGCCTCGTCGGCATTCCCCGGTAGGGGCGCCTCAGACAGTAAGCAATAAACTTACTCCTCCCCAAAGAGGGGAGGCAAAGTCTGGGAGGGTGGACCTCCTAGAACTGCACAGGACCAGTCTCGTGCAGTATCCATCGGAACAGATACTACACTTTGATCTTGGCTAAAAGGCCAAGAAAGCGACTGAACGACTGTTTTGTCTTCTGGTTACTCGCACTATTTATAGTGACAACCGGTGTAGTTTCTCCTGTGTAAGAACGGCCGGTGTAACAATAATAAACCAAACCCCTCCCGAAGGAGGAGGTAATGCCTGAGAGGATGGCATCATAGGACCGAACCGAAATATATCTCATTCAAACAAAGGGCCCACTCCTAGCGAACCAGGCCATGATACGACCCTAGAATCAGAATGAGCCCAAAATTCCCCAGGCTGATATGCAAATCAAAAATCCTTTTCACTCTAAATGGTTTAGGTGACTGAAATAGGATAGACTTTTATTTCAATCTAAGAAGAACAAAGTGTAGTATCGGTTCTGATGCTACACGTCATCTTTTCTGTCCTCGGTCACGGTCAGTGAAGGATAAATCCTTCTAGACTGAGGCAATTTAAATTTTCGTTCTCATCCAGGGTGCATCTTTTGGGGGATCTGGATTTTCCTCGCATTAAACACCGACATTGTGTCTAACTCTGCTCTCGTGGGGAGGCAAGTAAATAGGAACAATCAATTTTTACCCAAATGTTTGAAAAAAACAGAAGAAAAAAAAAAGAAGCGAAATATGGAAGATATTCAAAGTTCCCTATAGTACAATTGAGCCAAACAACAGTGATTGTTTATATGTTAAAATTAAAAAAGGAAATATCGTCAAATCCACCATTTTGTCTATTCAATTATTTATATAATTACATGAAAAATAGATTATTTATAATTTGACATTTAATTATTATTGTATGCAATTGACACAAATTCATTGTTTTCCGCCAACAAAACAAAAAAATGGGTTAATATGTTTCTTTTTTTTACTTTTTTTTCTTGGCTTGTCTTTTTTAATAATAGCTGACAACTTCTAACTGATTTAATTGGTAATTAAATTAATTAACATACTAAATTAGTGTAATCAACGTCTATTATAAATGGTATTTATTGTAAAAATCTTTGGTGCTTATATAGATCCACACCCATGGCTGTCCGGCCATATTGGCTCGGTAAAATCCGGTTAACAACAAAAGCCGAAATGCGACCACACAAAATAAAACCCGCGTTCCTAAAACAAAAACAAAACAAAAAAAAACACTGATTTATTTAAGATTGCAATGTATTTTATTTTATTTTATTTATTTATTTATTGTGTTCCTTATTTTTTTACTTTAGGGTGGCAAAATGTCATATCAAGGGAGATAAATTATCTCAAGTTATTTGTAAAACATTTTTATTGGCTAGTTAAAGGAAAACACCTTTACCATTGGAAGAAAAAATCGCCTAAAAAAGTAGAATCTCATTTTTGTTTGGAGAGAGGGGGTGGTGATTTAGCTGAGGTGTTAATCTACAAGTTTAACTATTTTTGTTGCCCTATCCAGAGTCCCCCCCCCCATTTTGGGACAGCTAGATACCCCCCCCCCCTGTCACCCAATTAAAAAGTGACCTTGTGTCTAACTTTGTCCCTCGTCGGGGAGGTAAGTATTTTAAGTAGAAACAAGTAAACAACTTTTGTGAATGTGTGACAACTTGTCCGGACAGTAGTCGTCACAGTGATAAAACATTTTGACAACAAACAACAGTTGGAAAGTAAAAACAAAAAATCGATTGGGGTGACTCTTGTTGTTGTTGTTGTTGTTATTGTTTGCTTTTGGTAAATAAATAACAGATGTGTAAGTCAGTATTTTTATTATTGTTATTTAGAGTAGTTGCCATGGTAACAGTTGTGCTATTTATTTATTTGCCACTCACCCGGATGTAAAACGAGATTTAAAAAGTCGTTTCAATTTCATGCCGGTCTTAACGCCTATTTATTTATACAATAACTACGCAATAAGTTATTAAAAATATGTTTTTTGTTTGAGAATTTATGTTATCTTTTCAATTTAGCAGATTATATGACACATGTAAATTATGGGTTATCTTGAACTTTTCAGCTTTAAGATGGCTGCCATTGAAACACCATTATCTGAACCAACTTTAGTCCAATTAAACATTTTATGACCAAACAGTACTGTAATAGTTAGGTTATATTATTACATATTAATATATCATTAAATTATTAATCGAACCAAATTGTTATTAAACTAGAACTGATTTGGTTAAGATAATATTGTTGCAATGACAGCCATCTTAAAGCTGAAAAGTTCAAGATAACCAAATTTTTTTCTGTACAGTTTTAAAATTCATAAAGAATATTAGATTATTGCACTTTTGAAAACAAAACTATCGTTTTTTTTAAATGCCCTCCTCCCATTTATATTAAGTTAGCAGGGTCATCAGGTGTTGTCTAGTCGCATACATAACAAAATAGGTTGCTTGCATATGAAAAACGCTTAAAATCGCAGTTCCAATTGAATTAACCGGAAAACTCTGATATACTTATGTATCAAGCAAAAATGGGTGCGTACACCAAAAACTAGCAAAAACTATCGAGTAGAATTGTAATAAAAAAATAAAAATCCGGGCGAACCTTTACTTTAGGGTTAAACACTCATAGCACTTTCAAAATTTAATATTTTTGGAAAAAATTTTCAGCCGAGGACTTTTGGAACCATAGTGAATCATATTCCATAATTTTTTTAAATTAAAATTTTTTTTTTTAATCTCTCTCTCTCTCTCATATATATATATATATATATATATATATATATATATATATATATATATATATATATATATATATATATATATATATATATATATATATATATATATTGCTCTGAATTTTCATTGAGCACTCTCATAAACCCGGTTTCAACTTCCTTCGGATTTATACCCCCTGGATATTTGTAACAAGTTAATTATATATATATATATATATATATATATATATATATATATATATATATATATATATATATATATACCTATCCCTCAGACTTCTCCGTCTTTCTTCTACATCTCCCTCCGACTACCCCTCTCTCATTCTCTACCTCTCTCTTTGTCTCTCTACTTCTCTCATTGACCTGGTGACAACGCTTGAACCAATGAGGTAAAGTTTGTCAGAGAATCTTGTGTAGTTCCTGACTTTCAGCCGGACACACACACACATTTGTATTTATATAAAGTTTGGTATGTGTACATGTTTACATATTTGTATGTACAGGATTCACTCCTAAGCTAATTAATCGGTCATCGTGAATTTTGGAACATAAGCGTAAGGAGTCGCAATATGGGCTATATTTAGTTCTCTGCAAAGTCGGTAAAAAAGGGCGAAACCCCTTCGCGAAAATTCAGAAAGCTTCAATTTTTGTGAAATTTTAACAATAGGTATTAGACATCAATAAATAAAAAAGAATTCCCAAATTTCAGTTTGTTTGGAGTATTTTAAAAGGTTTACTTTTAAGGGAGCATAATATGGCCGCAACCGATGATTTGAAAATTCATATATTTCAGATTTGCATTAAATCTTATCCATAGTCATTCGGCATCAATTAGGCAAGATTCCTTGAATTCAAGTTCATTCTTAAGACCCTTTTAATTTGAGACACTTTCTAGAATCTATATCACGCAATGGATTTTGATAAAAATTGGAATAAAGATTCGAGAAATAAGATTTAGTAGCGTGATATGTTGATTAATCTTTGCGAGGGGACATAAAAGTGGTGCAAAACTTCTCTGTTCGGGGAATTAAGTTTACCCGTCCTGGGCCGGAATCACTAAACAACACATGCCTTAATGAAAAAATGCTACCTAAATACACGCAATATATATATATATATATATATATATATATATATATATATATATATATATATATATATATATATATATATATATATATACTCAAATCACACGGGATCCACCATTTTTTTTTTCGCAACAATATCGACAGAGGCTGACTAAAGTTTGGATGGTCGGACCCCTTCCGAACTCGAAACCGACGGTACCGATGTTTTACTGATTTTCTGTAATATATATATATATATATATATATATATATATATATATATATTATTATTATTATTATTATTATTATTATTATTATTATTATTTCATGTATCCACATAAAATGTTATAAGGAGATATAATTTTTTATGTATCAATTTTCAGTATTCACTTCAACAGTGCTCGATACCTGAGTAGAGCTAGGTAGTAAGTTATGAAAATAAAATTCATTTTAGCCTGACGATTTCCTCCGGGGATGAAACGCAGAAGCCTCTGTGTAGCTTAATTGCCATGAATATATTTTCATCGCTTACTATATATATATATATATATATATATATATATATATATAGATATATAGTTTCATTTTACGTTTTCATTTTACTTCAGTCAAAGTTCTCAGAAATCACGGAGCCCCTTGCTGCGGCTAACACTACATAGATATTCGAGTGTTCCATTAAAGTTCTCCTTTACCTCTCAAACGCTGAGCCAATAAATAAGTTAAGAACATGAATTTTCCTCTCCCCAATTGTACCAGTTAACTATGTCATAGTATATCTTTATATATTATTGTGGTACTGCCGGATTCCAGGACAATAATTCATCTAGTCTGGTGGAGTATCCAGCTTAGTGCTTTTACTAGAGGCAACACCACTTGGAGAAAGTGCACCATTTCTCGTGTAAGCTAGTGTGGGGTGACTATACAGAGGGGATCTTATTTGGGCTTGGAATACTATGTTATTTTTAATATTTGGTCAGGGTTTACTTATAGGGAGAAGTATCCTCATGTCAGGTTGTCCTGACAAACCCTTGTACAGAGAGACATTAGACGCGCGAGGGCAGTGTCTAGTAGACATTCAAGTTCTCTCTCCATATGAGGAAGAAGAAAAGGAAAAAAAACACTATAGGACAGTCTCGCTTGACAAGGTTGTATTTTACAACGAAAATTCGCGATAAAAAATTTAAATAAATGAATTTTTCATTTATAAAAATATTGCACGATTGTTGATTTTCAAAAATATTTAATACATTCTAATCCGTGCTTCAAAGATGTTAACTTCCTTACTTAAAAAAATAGCGCTAATCTGCGCATGACATCGGCCAGACTAAACTTCTAACGTCTTAAAGAACTCGACGTATTTTCGACCCCTCGGGATTAATACCACCATCAAAATGAGGAGGAAGAAAAGGAAAAAAACACTAGAGGACAGTCTCGCTTGACAAGGTTGTATTTTACAACGAAAATTCGCGATAAAAATCTTTTTAAATAAATGAATTTTTCATTTATAAAAATATTGCACGATTGTTAATTTTCAAAAATATTTAATACATTCTAATCCGTGCTTCAAAGATGTTAACTTCCTTACTTATATATATATATATATATATATATATATATATATATATATATATATATATATATATATATATATATATATATATATATATATATATGTGTGTGTGTGTGTGTTAGTGAGAGGGGGTGGCCAAACTAATTTCAGATATAACAACAAAAGCAAGTCTACTTTTTGTTAGGAAGGGTGCTATCTTTTTCTCTCTTTTCTTTCTATCCTTTGTGATTGTAAATGCCGTAAGCGAATATATCATTATTATTCCTGTCGACATATACACGTTCTTATTTTTTTTCTTCTACTTCGAGACACAAAGTAAAAGTGGTCAAATTAAACATAATTAACTGAGTGAGTGGGATACTTTTGATATATAGAATAACTACTTAAAAAAAAAAAAATCATTGTTTATTTACCAACACCCCCTCAAAAAAACAACAAAAAAAAACAGGATGCCCCCCCCACTTCCAGTTTACTTTCTTCCTCTTCAATATGAATAATAAAAACAAAACAGGAAGAGTCAAAAGTAACCGGGCAGTTCATATAAAGTTTACATTTAATAATGTATTGCTTAAATATCAGTAAATTTTAAGGTACTTCTACAGAATTTGAACCGAACTAAACCGACTTTTGCCTAAAACTTAGGTTAAGTTTAGTGTATGCTTAGATTACGGCTAGGGTTAAAAAAAACAAACAAAAACAGTTCGGTTCAAATTCGGTAGAAGTACCCGGTTTTATTATTTTAACAAAAAAGTGTTTTGACTGCTCGGTTATTTCCGACTCACTTCTTGCCCGTTTGGCTAAGGTCAAAGTGTAGTATCTGTTCCGATGGATACTGCACCCCATAGACTGGTATTGTCTTGTCCTTCGGGGCTTGATTTACGCCGGTCTATGGGATTGTCCTGTGCAGTTCTAGGAGGTCCACCCTCCCAGGCCTTGCCTCCCCTCTTTGGGGAGGAGTAAGTTAATTGCTTACTGCTTGAGGCGCCCCTACCGGGGAATGCCGACGGGGCTGCCCAGGCAATTTTTAATGGTCAGAGTGCTCACCTCTCGGGCGCTGGCTTTTCAACCCCCACTTTCCGACCCGACCTTGGGTCACATCTTACTTGTGGGAGTAAGATAAAACTGGCCTTGTGCCTAACTCCTGGAGAGGAGTAAATAATATTTCCGACTCACCTTGTATCTTGAATTGAAATTATTAGTTCGAGAAACTGAAATAAAATCTCGTCATCCAATTTATTATTTAAACACTTTTTAAGGTAATCATTACTATTATCGACATGAATTATTTTTAAGGAAATACTGTTGGGGATACTTCTGCAGTTTACGAACTGTGATGAAATAATAACGTTATTATTTAGAAACCCATTCTTAACATGGGGAGGGCGACTTTGTTAACTATTATGTACTTTCACCTAACGAATTAATGAACAAAAGATAACGTAAAAATTGAATTTAACTTGAAAATTATTATTATTATTTTAATAGCACGGTTCGTAAACTGCAGAAGTATCCCGTTGGGAAATCAATCAAAAACAATTCATTTTGCTTTACCTACTCATTTGTGACCTATTTGCATTAAAAAATTAAATAAATATTTGGTAAAATTGTCGTTTCTCAACCAAAATGGCGGACAATAAATCGTTTGCAGTTTTCGGACCTCACAAATGATTAAGTGAACCGACCCAAATAAATTGTTTTGGACTAATTTAAAATTAACCTTAAATTATTTTAAAGGAAATACAGTTAAGAAATTAGTCCAAAACAATTTATTTGGGTTTACTTACTCATTTGTGAGATCGTAAAAAAAAAAATCAGAAAACTGCAGACGATTTATTGTCCGACATTTTGGTTGGGAAACGACAATTTTACCAAATTATAAGTCTTTAAAGTTCCGTAAATATCGGATCTGAGGAAAGTAACCATCTTCATTAAGTAAACATAAAATTGGCTACTTTCCTCAGATCCGATATTTACGGAACTTTAAAGACTTATGACTTCTATTATTAATTTTTACGCAAATTTCTCACAATTAAGTTTGTAAAGCAAAATAATTGGTTTTTGACTAATTTCCCAGCGGTATTTCCTTTAAAATAATTTATGTCTGTAATAAGCAGTTTTATCCAAAATTTTGGGCGAAATGGCGAAATATTTAAAGAGTCCCTATTCTACAATTGAACCATTGTCTTTAAAAAGAGAAAACTCCTTACATTTTTTTTTAAATATTTAAATGCACTCATTTCTTTTCTTCTTCTTTTAGTTTAAAGACTAAATTATATTTAAAATTTTAAATGTTATTATTAAAAAAACTTGTGAAGATTGAGTTGGTATTATTATTTTTTTAATAAGCGAATCGCTTCATTTTATTTCTTTGTATGGCGAAATACCTTGATTGGGTGCATATGTCCCTTTTTTCGGGGTTTTGAAGGGTGTGGGGGGTGGGGGGCTCTTTCTCTCCTGTGTGTGTTTTAACATCTCCGCCCAGTTGGCCTGAATAAAAGACGAACGTCATGTCTATAAATACATCTGTTCAACCCAAAACAACCCACTACCAAAAATGACAGTAAACATTGTAGCCGTCCGTAGTAAATAATAGTAAGTAGGATGATCTAGTGAGCGGACTTTTTGACCTACGGACTATTTGGACAACAGATGAAATTCTCGGTAAAAGTACAGAATAGTTAACAGTCGAGAATTCGTAAACCAAAAAAAAATAAAAACAACAAATAATTTATAGCAAACGCAGTAGAATTAAATTCTCTACCGACCCGTATATTTTTAACGTGTTGAAATTGTATGATTTTGGTGATTCTTAACATAACACTCCCTGTTACATACGCTAAATAAAATTCTAATTTTATGAAATTCTTAATTGTTATGGTTAAAAAAAAATCCGGTAACCAAATTTTACAGAAAACAACCCTGTAGTTTTTTTTTATTATTAAGTTTTTTTTTTGTTTTTTTTGCACTTCTGCATTTCAACCGTCACTTGGACTCAATAATTGAAGAGTTCCATTCATTCCACCGAGTCAAAAACCAATGTTCACTGTTTGTTGGATTTTCGTTTTAAAAGATCATTGTTGACTATTTTGATGAAATTTTAATTCATACAATGAAAAAAAATCACTGACTATTCATTAAAATGATACATTTTCTTTTTAACAATCACTGTTGACTATTTTGAGAAAGTTTTAATTCATACAATAAAAAAAAACACATTTTTATTATTTTTATAAATTTTTAAATTATTAAATAAAATATTTTCATATTCAATAACGATAAATTGTTCGCTGTTATTATTCTTCGCTGTTAATATCGTCATTTTGAATTTAAAAAAATATCTAATTCGGTTACTTGTCTGCCCCTGCCTTCAAAAGAGGAAAGCAAATTAAGTCCAAGTGACGGTTGAAATGCAGAAGTGCCGTTTTTTTTTTCTAATCAGCATTTGAGTTGAAGATGCTATTTTCTTAATATAAAAGGGGAAATAATCGCAATAAGAACTCCTTTTTCTCGCCATGAATCGTGCTTCTTGAGATGCATATATAAATTATTTAAGAAAATGGCGTTTCTCAACTCAAATACCGATTAGAAGGAAAAAAAATGGCACTTCTGCTGTATATGTTTTAGCAGCTGCCGATTTAGAAATCGAAATTGAAGAGTTCCATTTGTTTTCCTCCAAGTACCATTCACTCAGAATTCACCGGAAGCGGGTACGTGCGTTAAACGAATTTCGGAAATGAACTTAAATGATATAAATCTTCGAGACATTGGGAATTTACTGAACCAGCCGCAAAAAACAGTAGATTTTTTACAGGCACACCGCCTGATTTTTAATTCATATAATTAAAAAAAAAAGTTGTTAACTGTTATATTATACTCAAAAAGAAATCAGCGTTGCCTTTTTTTGTGTTTTAATTTATACAATAAAAAAAATAAAAAATCACTTCCGGTTGAATTATCTCCCCTTATTTTCAGAAAAAGGAAAGAAAATGTGCTGCTAAAACATATACAGCAGAAGTGCCAAAAAAATTAATTTCTTAAATAATGAAAAAAAAAGGTAAAACTGCATAACATAGGCCCCTGTCTGTGCGCATGCGCCAACAGACGGAAGCGCTAATAGAATTCCTCATCAATGGGAGTATATTTGTGAATATTTGCTTAGAAAAGAACACAAAGATGTTTTTACTGCATTAGTAAATAAAATCCACAATTTGTATCCAGTTTAAATTTAGGTGTTTGTTTTTTTTTTATTCTTATCGATAGACTTTTAATTTTTGCGCTTCCGTTTGTTGGCGCATGCGTACAGCCATGGGGGGGGGGGGGGCTGTGTTATGCAGTTTTACAAAAAAAGAAAAAACTATTGGATTGTTTTCCGTAAAAGTTGATTACCGTTTGTTCCCTCCCCATAACAAGTATGTATTTTCTAAAATTAGAATTTTGGGTATCTTTTACAATAATCCGCAGAGTGAAAACGCTCAAAAAACAAATATACAACAAATAAAAGTAACTGTAGCCGATAAAAGTTATTTTCCAACTTATCTGTGACATTTGTTTGTATTTTTAAGCCGTTTCAACTGCTATTTATTAGAAATCAATATTTTTGTCACACGAACATTGGACAAGCGATGGGGGGGGGGTATCGTAACGAGGTAAGGCTGGGCCAAGAAATATTTTTTACATCTAATAAAAACCCATTTATAGTACGTAAAAATACAAACAAATTTCATAGGTAAGTAGGAAAATATCTATTCTCGACGTAGGTCACCTTCACTTGTATATATTTTTTTTTTACCCCGTTCTCGTTCGTTTTTTTTACCCCGTTGGCGACTCTGCGGATTATTGTAAAAGATACCCAGAATTTTTATTTAGCGTATTTACCGGGGAGTGTTATATCAAGAAGTACCGATATATTTTTTTTATTTCGATGAAAGTTGTCTTGTAGACACACGACAACCAAAATGGTGGCTGAGATTATCGCTTAATTGGTAGTGGTGGTGATGGGGGGGGGGGGTCATGCTTAAAAGACAGTAAAAACATTACTTACCCTACCACTAACCCTAAGTTCGATTGGCAAGTCCCCCCCCCCAAAAAAAAAACCCCTCGTAAACCATACGTAATTGCCTAAGTTTAGCGAAGTGTTTTTGTTTTTTTTAATTATTTGAAGTTGAACTGACGTGCAGAAAAGAAAGGTTTGAAAAACATGGCGTTGACGGTCACTTCAGCTGGTCAAAAGATAGAGCAAAGTGAAGGCGAATATTATAGTTTTAGTTCACGAAAGTATTTCTAGATGGAGCCACCATTCTAAAAAAAAAAGACCCCCCCCCTCCCTCTCTCTCTCTCTCTCTCTCTCTCTCTCTCTCTCTCTCTCGTTCATTTTAATGAGATCGAGAAAAAAATTTTTTTTTTTTTAAACATAGAAAGTTTAAAAATAGATATCAAAATCGGTAAAATAGAAAGGGTCCACTTTATCATGGCCGCTGTATCTGAAATCGGGGTTCGGAATTAATTACAACTCGAAATTAATTACAACTTGGACTTAATATATCAATTTTATTTGTTATTCAACTAATAAATCTCATTTTAATTCTTTCATTTGCAAAATTATATTGTACGAATTTTAAAAAAAAAAGTTTTATTTCATTTTATCATCAAGAATTACGAGATTTCTAATTCCTAAGCGACATAAAATTACTTCCGGTTTGTAATTAATTCCGTCACCCCTGAAATCAGAATTTGCAAAAAGGTGTTAATCCCCTCTAAAATCCCCAATTATTTTAGGCCGCATAGCTTTTGGGCGAAATTTTTATTTTTATAATTTATATAAAAAATAGTTTAAATCTATTATTTGTTAATTGTTTATTACTTTGTAATATAATTATATTTGGTTTGTAATTTAACTATTCAAAAATATTTTCGGTGCTTTCGAGCCGAAAAAAACAACAAATTTATCTTTAATTTTGAAAAGTCAAATGACAGGGGGAGATAATTCAAAGTGTTCCCCAGGATTTATCTAAGAATAGATTTTTACGCTCTGAACTTGCAAGGTATTTTATATTTAACCAGAGATAATAGCAAAATTCGGGGTTCGAAATTAATTACAACCCGGAAGTAATTACAACTCAAAATTAATTACAACTTGGACTTAATTTATCAATTTTATTTGTTATTCAACTAATAAATCTCATTTTATTTCTTTCATTTGCAAAATTATATTGTACGAATTAAAAAAAAAAGTTGTATTTCATTTTATCATCAAGAATTTATAAAGTCGTATATTAATCATATTTTTTAAAGAAATTTGTAAAGTCGTATATTAATCATATTTTTTAAAGAAATGTGTAAAGTCGTATATTAATCATATTTTTTAAAGAAACTTGTAAAGTCGTATATTAATCATATTTTTTAAAGAAACTTGTAAAGTCGTATATTAATCATATTTTTTAAAGAAATTTGTAAAGTCGTATATTAATCATATTTTTTAAAGAAATTTGTAAAGTCGTATATTAATCATATTTTTTAAAGAAATTTGTAAAGTATATTTATATTTAGATTTGTAATTAATTCCGGTTTGTAATTAATTCCATCACCCCAAAATAATAGACTTCTTGCAAGCGCACATATTAATTTCAGGTGCGGAGATCTGCATCTGTGGCCATGACATGCGACTTATACCAACAATATTAAAAACTGTTATTCCCCATGTTTCCTTTCATGTTTCCTTTCATTTTTCCTTTCATTTTTCCTTTCATGTTTCCTTTCATGTTTCCTTTCATTTTTCTAATTTTTTTCTTTCTGTGATGCTTAATTTATTTCAATAAATCTTTTAAATTTTTATTCGTACCGAATACCATAAAGCGTTGCGATTGTTTGATTCCTAAATAATCCTTTTAGGTATATATTTGTTTTACTTTAATTAAAATCCCTTTGAAGATAAATCCTGGGGGAACACTTTGAATTATCTCCCCTTGTCATTTGACTCTTCAAAATTAAAGATAAAAAAAAATCGGCCCTGTAATACGGAAGCACCATATTTTGAAACAAAAAAAATGCATTTGAATTATATATAAAAAAAAGGTTGATTTTATTATTTGTTAAGAAATACTTTTAAAATTAAAAACAAATTTAGAAATTTCTAATTATAAAAAAAGGTTGATTTTATTATTTGTTAAGAAATACTTTTAAAATTAAAAACAAATTTAGAAATTTCTAATTATAAAAAAAGGTTGATTTTATTATTTGTTAAGAAATACTTTTAAAATTAAAAACAAATTTAGAAATGTCTAATTATAAAAAAAGGTTGATTTTATTATTTGTTAAGAAATACTTTTAAAATTAAAAACAAATTTAGAAATTTCTAATTATAAAAAAAGGTTGATTTTATTATTTGTTAAGAAATACTTTTAAAATTAAAAACAAATTTAGAAATTTCTAATTATAAAAAAAGGTTGATTTTATTATTTGTTAAGAAATACTTTTAAAATTAAAAACAAATTTAGAAATGTCTAATTATATATAAAAAAAGGTTGATTTTATTATTTGTTGAAAACAAATTATTATTTGGCAAAAAAAAAAATCCGGCCTAAAATAATTGGGGATTTCTTATTTTGGATTAACACCAGTTGGCAATTTCCGATTTCAGATACAGCGGCCATGATAAAGTGGATACTTTCTATTTTACCTTAAAATCTATTATTTCACATAATATTTTTGTTTTTGTACTTTTAACAAGGTCTGTGGTTGTGTGAATAAAGCATAAACACGGTAGTCGTAAGTAAACAGTAACACAAGGACACACCCTTTTCGGCCTTAAGGCTATCCTATCTCAGAACAGGGGGGGGGGGGTCATCCTCCCAGACATTACCTCTTCTTTTTTGGAGGGTGGTTGGTTTATTGAGGCACCCTGAGAGAAGTTTGACAAGATCAACCAGGTTATTCTTACAGCACAACCAAAGTGCCCCTTTTTAGGGAGAGCTGGATCCTCACTATAAACTAACCTGCATTTAACATTGTCGCTGTGGGAGGCAGGTAAAAAAAGAAAAAATTGGTTAGGATCAAAGTGTAGTATCTGTTTTTTTTCTCGGAAGGCCATCCTGCCAAGCATTACCTCTTCCTTTCGAAGATGGCAATGGGTTTATTTATTTTGGAAAGAAAGTGAATTTATTATTTGTCGCCAAAGGCTCTCGGATCCGCGAGAGAATCCCGACGGGACCGACCAGGTTATTTTTGCAGACAGATCAACTGGCAGGGACACAAGTAAATAGGGGCGCACCCTTTTGGCTAGGATCAAAGAATATCCTTTCTGCTTCAAGAGGCTATCCTCCCAGGCATTATCTTCTACTTGTGGAGGCGACGAAATGTTTATTGTCTTTCTTCTTCTTTCGTGGGAATTGGGTGGGATTTATAGCCTATCACATTCGGAGCCACAATCCGTGAGGGAGAGCCGATCTAGCTATTTTTTAAACCAGTGCCCTCTTTTAGAGGAGCTGAATTCCCACTATGAACTGACCCTGTGTCTAACTTTGTCGCTGTGCGCGGGAGGTAAACAAATCCAACGTTCTGGTTAGGATAAACGTGTAGTATCTTGTCTGTCTCAAGGAGAAAACCCTCCAGGTATTATCTTCTCATTTGGGTGGAGAATTCCTGAGGCTTCCTCATTTGCGAAGATGCGTGCCGAAGGGATTGTTCCAATCCAGGGTGGCCCATTTTGGGAAGTTGGATTTTCTCTGTATCCCCCTCCGAAAGAAGGAGGTAATACCTGGGGTGACGACCTCCTTAGACCAAACAGATACTACACTTTGATCCAAACCAAAAGGGAGCTGGATAAAAAAATGTAATCTGTCTCAAAGTTTTGGCATTTTGGCTAAGATCAAAGTGTAGTATCTTTTAGATTTAAGCTATTTTTATTTTTATCCCAATCTAGAGTGCCCCCTTTTGGGGAGCTGAATTTGTGTCGACTTTGTCCTCATGGGGAGGCAAGTAAATAAGGACTAGCTTTTGAAAAGAAAACAAAACAGATGATTCGTTATTGACATTTTCGAATACAAAAAGAAAACACTTTTTTTTTCTTTCCTTTGTTTTTCCTTCTTTTTTTCTTTCCTTTGTTTTTCTTTCTTTTTTTTCTCTTTTTCTTCTTTTTTTCTTTTTTTCTCTTTTTCTTCTTTTTTTTTCCTTCTTTTTTTTCTCTTTTTCTTTTTTTTTCTTTTTTTCTCTTTTTCTTCTTTTTTTTCTCTCTTTCTTTTTTCACCGACTTTTGTGAACTAAATATTTGTTCTTTTCTTTCCCTGTCTGTTTACATCGACAAAAAAAAATCGATTTCCGTTCAGCTGTACAATAGTGGCGCAGTAGAAAAAGAAATCGTAAAATACTTGTTGTCTTTTGTCCATGAGCACAAATGAACCATAATACTAGCTTATAAACTTTAATTCTAACCAGAAATCACTTTCTAATTGCCAATTTTTTAAAAAAAGGTTCCAAATCAAATCACCTTTGAATATCAAATCCAACGACTCCCCCCCCCCCTCACCCCCCCCCCCCCACACATTATTATATACTAGCTGTATCTGCTCGGGAATATTTTTACTTTCATTTTTGTTTCGCACACGAAGCTGACTCTACATGACCAGTTTCTCCATCCATGCATTCGTCACATAATCAGCACCTTTGAATCATATGGTTATACGGCAGTTTTCCACTTCTTTACGCAGTCCTTTGCATTCTACAAGATCTTTCAAGCCGTACTGGTTGGGTAGTAGAAGGTAGAAAAAGCATCGTACGGTTCTTCTTTCCACATTCGCAGATGGTTGGGTCGGTTTTCTAGCTCCATCTGCCCATAGCAGCTTTTGGTCACCCGGTTCCCATTCTCTTCTTGGCCTTTTGGCTAAGATCAAAGTGTAGTATCTGTTCCGATGGATACTGCACGCCTGTCCTGTGCAGTTCTAGGAGGTCCACCCTCCCAGGCTTTGCCTCCCCTCTTTGGGAAGGAGTAAGTTTATTGCTTACTGTCTGAGGCGCCCCTACCGGGGAATGCCGACGGGGCTGCCCAGGCAATTTTTAAATAGCCAGAGTGCTCACCTCTCGAGCGCTGGCTTTTCAAACCCCACTTTCTCGACCCGATCTTGGGTCACATCTTACTTGTGGGAGTAAGATAAAACTGGCCTTGTGCCTAACTCCTGGGGAGGAGTAAATAAAACCCGGTTCCCATTCTCAGGTGGTTGAGTGTCGTCCTCCACTAGACTCAGAATGCTTTTCAGCTATGAGGGAAGGCTTCAGAATGGAGGGATTCCCATGTCTGTTGGAAGGAGAAGGCATTCTCTAGCCATCTGGTCCACAGCTGTAGAAGTTGTTCGGGGCTCCGCATGGTTGAGGAAGCTTCTTCTTGACTTCAGTTGTTGGACCGTTGGTTCACGTCCATGAAGGAGATGGCGTTCATCACTGATAGCCTTTGTGATCCCTACTCGGTTGGCAACTTCCCGTGTCACATCTGCAGGGTTAATGCCAGTGAGGTGATGCAAGTTGTTCAGGTTGGTAGGCTTCAGGCAACCAGTTATCAAGCGGCAGATGTTGTTCAACGCTGGGTCTAATTTATTGGCATGGGTTGATCTCTCCCAAACTGGGCCAAGGCAGTACATATTAGGGTGTGTGTGCTATGGCTCCCCACTTGGAGTTGATCAGTTTCCGTAAGATGTTGTTCCGGTAGCTGACTTTTATTTTTGTGTTTTGGGTATATTCCCTGAATAAAAAAGTTTGGTCCAAAGTTTTGCCAAAGTAGACAGGGTCGGTGTGGTTCTCAAGTTGTGTTCCAGGCCAAATGATGTTGGCTTCCCGATTCCTGAGATGGAACAAGCAGACTTGAGTCTTCGCAGAGTTTGCAAGCAGCTGGTTGCTCTCGTAGTAGAGGAGTATTGATTTACTCCTCTCCAGGAGTTAGGCACAAGGCCAGTTTTATCTTACTCCCACAAGTAAGATGTGACCCAAGGTCGGGTCGGGAAAGTGGGGTTTAAAAATTGCCTGGGCAGCCCCGTCGGCATTCCCCAGTAGGGGCGCCTCAGGCAGTAAGCAATAAACTTACTCCTCCTCAAAGAGGGGAGGCAAAGCCTGGAAGGGTGGAGGTTTGTTTCTATTGCTTCAAACGTATTCCCTTGGGATGTTACACAGAGGTCATCAGCATAGATGAACTGTTCGGTATTCTGGTCCATTGGTGTAGATATTATACAGTAATGAAGCCAGCACACTACGTTCAGGGAAGCCATTCAACTATCTTGTTTAGAGTAACATAGAAATACCTGTCTTTCAAGATGTCTACGATGAGGTCTGTGAGTGTGATGTCTTTTGTCAGCTCCAGGATCTTTTTCAAGAGGAAACGGTAGTTCCAAGTGTCATACATGGTAGACAGATAAACAAAGATGGCTCCTGTTATCAGTCTTTTCTGAAACCCATCTTCAATGTGCTGAGTGAGATTAAGGAGTTGGCTTGTTTGTTATTTGCCAGATCGGAATCCTGCTTGTTGGGGAATTTTTTTTATGGAAATCGCTTCAGACAAAGCATGAAGCCACTTGATGTAAAGGAGCTTACAAAAATGAAATATGATTATCGCAAAGACAGGAGATGCCTATTGGCCTTAGTCTTGAAAAGACCAAGGCTATAGGTAGGAGGAAAACAGTCAGCAGGAAGAGAGTTCCACAAGCCTGCAGTTCTTGTAAAGAAGCTACTAGAATAAGAAGCTGTATTACAATGAGGTATCAAAACAGCGAATTTATGGAGATCATTAGTCAAACGAGCTGGAACAAAAGAAGTAGGGAATAGATCACATAATTTTGGAGAATACATGTCATAATAGTATTTATAGAAAAGACTGAGACTAGAAACATCACGTCTGTGAGAGAGAGCGTGCAGAGAAGAAAGGGTGGGGGCCAATCAAATTACGGATACGTTTCTGCACCTTATCAAGAACCCTCAAATGGGACAGAGATTTGCTCATATAGGTCTCATATGTTTAGGTATATAGTGAGTGTGTCTCATATAGTCTGGGTTTAGGTATATATTGAGTGCGGCAACCTCTTGGGATGTTCTTCCGGGCGGCTTGGCTCACAAACCTGCTGAAGCTGTCATAGTTTTTAGAGTCCACAGGGAGATGGGCAATCTTTCCTTCAAGATCTTCTTGGAAGCCAGTTCACTTTCTCAAAGTTGGACCTCCTTCGGAATGGAACTGTGGCTGGGGTGATTGGTGCATTAATTGTGATGCCAATTGGATGATGTTGGGTTTTGGGCAGTGACTCCAGCACCAGTTACTTGCTCAGTTCCGTGATATTCTGACTGACAAACACAATATCGGGATTGTACCCTGCTTTCCAGGACGTTATTTATCTACCTCCCACAGCGGTAAGATGTGACACAAGGTCGAAAAGTGGGATTTGAAAAGTCAGCGCCCGAGAAGATGAGCACTCTGGCCTACAAAAAATGCCTGAGCAGCCCCGTCGGCATTCCCCGGTAGGGGCGCCTCAGGCAGTAAGCGATAAACTTACTCCTCCCCAAAGAGGGGAGGCAAAGCCTGGGAGGGTGGATCTCCTAGAACTGCACAGGACAAAACCATAGACCGACGTAAATCAAGCCCCGAAGGCCAAGACGATACCGGTCTATAGGGTGTAGTATCCATCAGAACAGATACTACACTTTGATCTTGGCCAAAAGGATGCTGTTAAAGGACTCTTGCTGTTTTGCAGTGTGGATCACATTAAGCTTGTTGGTTTCGACCGATGCTTCCACTGCTTTCCATCTGTATTTTTTTGCCATATCCCCATTGGGTGTCACGGCTTTTGAAGTCTCTGATCATAATCTTTGATTTTCCAGATGATGGTGGCATTTCTCGCATCACAAGTTGTGTCGGAGGTGGTTTATAGACTGAGGTGATGGTGATTCTTATGAGCTCAACAGGACTTTGATGTTATTTTGATCGATCTTTGATGTTGTATTCTATGATTGTCCCACATTTTGCCAGCCTGATGCTTCCATGTTTCTCATATGGTTTATGATGACGGTCATTCCATCCACATAACAACGGGGATATTTAGGTCCACAATGAATTTCTTGTAGGCAGAGAATATCACATCGATGATCTCTGCAGAGTTTTGTGACAAGTTATTGTTTAGTTGCAGATATTCGTTCAATATTTCGAGATATGACGATCAATACTGGTCTTAGATGTGGGCGTTGGACTTTCTTCATACTTTGGTCCGGTTAGCTATTGGCATTCTTTGAGCTAATGGACATCACATGTCTTTTGGATTGCTTCAAAGTGTTTGGTAGAATTTGCAGGTAATCGTAGGTATTCTTCAACAGGGATCGCGACGTGAACGCTTCTACCTTGATCACTATAATACAATTGAAACCAATGGTTGGGTTTGTATGATTGTAAATAATAGTGATTAAATGTGCTGATAAATTATATTTCTCGAGACCAGAGTGAGAAGTATATATGTCTTTTATTTATATTAATAAAATTATGAGACAACATGAGATTAGGATACAAATCGGCCCGACAGTGGCTTTGTTGCTGTCATGCTGAGGTATAGTTCTGTTCAGGCCTAGGAGGTCCACTCTCCCAGGCTTTACCTTCTCTTTGAGAAAGGATTAGTTTATTGCTAATCGTCTCAGGCGCCTCTCTTGGGGAATGCCGATGGGGATGCTCAGGCATTTTTTGTAAACCAGAAATCACTTTACATTGTGTGCTGGCTTCTCAAAACCACACCTGACCTTGTGTCTAACCTCCTGGCAAATAATATGAGAAAACTTCACGTGTGTGTGTGTGTGTTTCTCACATCAAAGTAACTTTAATAATCACACATTGGATTAATATCTGTTATTTATTATATATCGAATATTGGGTATTTTTAACTGTAGTCAACCGAACAAAAAAGGAGTAAAACAAAACAAATATGCAACAAATAAATGTTACCAAAGGCAAGATAAGTTAGTCTTTTACTTAACTGGATATGCTTTTTTGTGTTTTAAGTTATTTAAAGCGTTTTTACTGCATTAAAAAAAATAGGGTCGAAGACGTCATGTTAGAATGAAACAAAAATATGGCACAGGTGACAACGTGAGGCCTCGAGAATCGCCTAAAAATTGGAAATTAAACAAAAAATACAGTTAATAACTGTCATCAATCGGGCGAAAATTTTCTGTTCAACCGAAGTGTATATTGTGTTTTTGTTTAATTTGCGATTTTTAGACGATTCTCGAAGCCTCACGTGTTCATCTGTTGTCATTTTTATTTTCATTCTAACGTGATCTCTTCGACCCTACTATTTAATTAAAGTAAAAAACGCTTTAGAATAAGTTAAAACTTATCCAGGTAGGTAGACGAGTAACTTATCTTGCCTTTGGTAACATTTATTTGTTGCATATTTGTTGGGTTTTTTTTACCCTTTTTTGTCTGTTGACAAACAGTTTAAAAATAACCCAAATATTTATTGAAAAAAACATGCAACAGTATAAACTAAAGCGAAATTCTTATTTCGAACATCAGTCACTCTCCTCTCCGATCACACATGAGGTTGACACTACAGAGACAGTTCCCCCATCCCTGCATTCGTCACGTAATCATCTCTCTCTCTCTCTCTCTCTCTCTCTCTCTCTCTCTCTCTCTCTCTCTCTCTCTCTCTCTCTCTCTCTCTCTCTCTCTCTTGATTTTGTTTGTATTTATGGTTCTAAAAAAATCGAAAGTATTTATGCGATTAAAAAAAATAAATAAATAAATAAAAACTCCCGGGTAACGGCGGGTATGTAGAGCTTGTATATAATATGACGCTTCGCTTCCTCGGTTAGTTCTTCTTTCTTGAGAGGTGTATAAGAAAACAATGGTGATTAGACGTTGATGAGATAAGGAATTCTTATTGGCCGAACGAGATATTATTGTGTATGACGATGATGATGACGCACGCACATCAAATAGTAAACAAAGATATGTATTTCGAGAGAGAGTCGAGTGTGTGATGACGTACGTTTGAGAGAGGAGAGGGAGAGAGAGAGAGAGAGAGTGAAAAAGAGAGAGGGGGGGGGGCATAAAAACAAAAATGATTAAATGTCAACTTAAAATAGGAATAAGTGCAATTTTCTTAGGTACATCTTAAGATAACAATCCCCAGTTAGGTGAAGGGGTTTAATTGTTTCCCACTGCAGAAGGTGTGGAAAACTAGCTCTCCCACGGGGTAGGGGAGTACAGAGAAAGAGGGGGAGGGGGGTATCAAAAAGTAAAATTAAGACATGACGGATTATCTCCCTTGATTTCCGTTTCAGAGTATTTTCCGAATTTATTTTTACGCTAAACCCCTTAAATATTTGTTCAGCAGTGTTCCTATTTACTTGCCTCCCCCACGAAGACGGGGTTAAACACAAGGTCGGTTTTTAATGTGGGGGAAATCCAACGCCAAACACACTATGCGGTCTATAAAAATTGGGGATTTTTTTTTTTTGTATTTCACAATGAAAAAACAAAACACAAACAAATTGGGGCATATTTTACTAGACTCAGCAGAGTAAAAACGCTAAAAAAACAAATTTACAACAAATAAAAGTAACTGTAAGCTGTAAAAGTTAGTTTCAAACTTGCATGTGCTATTTGTTTGTATTTTTAGACCGTTACAACCGCTATTTATTAGAAATCAATAGTTTTATCACCGTAAGCTGGGGAAAACATGGCCGCTTTTGGGGGGGCATTTGGTAAGGGAGCATGTGAATCGCCATCTTGAATTTTGTGCAAGCCTTTGGGAAAAAAACAATACATTTTTTTTTTTTACATCTAATAAAAACCCATTTATAATACGTAAAAATAAAAACAAATTCCATAGGTAAATAGAAAAATATCTATTCTCGTCGCAGGTCAACTTCACTTGTTGCAAATTTATGCTTTTAAACCCTTTCTCGTTCTTTTTTTGGACCCCGTTCGCGACTGTGCTGAGCGTCGTAACATATACCCACAAATTGTAATATTATTTGTTAGTGCAAAAATCAGAAAATTACTTTGCAAAAAAAAGACAAAATAATACACCATATTTCGGGTATCTTTTACAACAATCCGCAGAGTGAAAACGCTAAAAAAACAAATATACAACAAATAAAAGTAACTGTAGACAATAAAAGTTATTTTCCAACTTATCTGTGACATTAGTTTGTATTTTTAAGCCGTTCCAACTGCTATTTATTAGAAATCAATATTTTTGTCACACGAACATTGGACAAGATTGGGGGGGGGGGTATCGTAACGAGGATAAGGATCGGCGCCATTTTTTTTAGTAAAAATCCGTGCCCCAAAAAAACAAGAATTTTTTTTTTACATCTAATAAAAACCCATTTATACTCCGTAAAAATACAAACAAATGTCATAGGTAAGTAGGAAAATATCTATTCTCGACGTAGGTCACCTTCACTTGTTGCATATTTATTTATTTTTTTACCCCGTTCTCGTTCGTTTTTTGGACCCCGTTTGCGACTCTGCGGATTATTGTAAAAGATACCCCCATATTTCTTATTGCCTAACACCGGTTAAAATATCATGACGTCACATTTGGTCGCCATGACCAAGTGCAGTTATTAATGATAACCAAAAAATAAATGTATAAACTTAATTTAACACTGATTCGCAATTCCCGATTTCAGATACGGCGGCCATGATAAAGTGGACACTCTCTATTTTACTATTATGGTTTTATAGTACAATATTGGGTGCTTGTTCAGTGCTTCATTTGCAAATTATCTGCCCTTGAATTGTGTCCAACGAAACAAGATGGAGGCATACTTATCGAAGCGATTGCTATAATACGTAAAATGGGAAAATACTTGTAATTAAAGTTCTAGTGGATAATTTTGCCTACGTTTTTCAACATTGAACCACTGAGTATTGATTTACTCCTCTCCAGGAGTTAGGCACAAGGTCAGTTTTTATCCTACTCCCACAAGTAAGATGTGACCCAAGGTCAGGTCGGGAAAGTGGGGTTTGAAAAGCCAGCGCCCGAGAGGTGAGCACTCTGGCCATTTAAAAATTGCCTGGGCAGCCCCGTCGGCATTCCCCGGTAGTGGCGCCTCAGACAGTAAGCTATAAACTTACTCCTCCCCAAAGAGGGGAGACAAAGCCTGGGAGGATGGACCTCCTAGAACTGCACAGGACAGACCCATTGATCGGCGTAAGTCAAGCCCCAAAGGACAAGACAATACCAGTATGGGGTGCAGTATCTATCGGAACAGATACTACACTTTGATCTTAGCCAAAAGGCCAAAGAACCACTGAGTAAGTACATAATATTGTTTTCATAAATAATTAATTTTTCCGTATGCCTGAAGCACTGAACAAGCACCCAATATTGTACAAAACTAGCTGGCTTTGCCAACTCGCTAACATTCGCAAAGTTCGCTACTTGCAATCCTTTAAACATTAATTTAAAATAAATAGTAAACATTTTTTTCATAACTTTGTCGTAAACACAAAACAAACTATTTCTCATTTATATAGATAGATAAACATTGACGTTTTGATCAGTTCGATACAAATATATTTTGTCTTTTAAATATGACCGAAAAGAAAAGAAAAGAAAGAAGAAATCAATTTACCTTTCACTTGCAATTTAGAAATAGATCGCAACTTGTTTAAAACCAAGTCGGTCCCTTTAAAAAAAAAGGGGGGGGGGGCACGTGAACCCAAATGCTAAATGTTTGCCTAGGAAATAAAACAATATGGCTAAACGGAACAGAACGTGAAGTTTGTCGACATGATAATTTTATCAGAAATACGATATGCAGTAACTCATTTTTTTTTTTAGATTATGACATGCTGAACGTATTGGCGTTAAAATCAAATTTCCAATTTTTATATTGACTAGTTTTACAGAGCGGCCATATTAGAAATATGCCAGTATGCCTGCTAAATTACTAATTTAAACAGTTTTTTTTTGTTTTTTTTTCTATTTCATACGTAATACTAAATGGTGTTTATTCAGAGTTATCGAGACATGAGGGGGAAAAAAATAAGATAAACTGAAAAATATCTGTATGATTTACGTATCCGTGACGGAATGAATAAATCGTATACCAAAAATCACGTAAATTAATCAAGTAGTTTTTATTTTATAAAAGAAAATCAAATGTTGATATATCGGCGGCATTATTGGTCATATTCAAAGGAGCTAAGGGAGATAACATCCAAAATTCCAGACTTTATTTCTCTAGTTTGCAAAAGTTTGGATTATATCCCTTGATGCACAGGAAGTCAGTTCAGGCGGAAAATTCCTATCTTATTATTAGATTTTCTTGTTTTACTCCCGGGCAACATCGGGTAGGCGCAAATAGTTAATTTAATAAAAGAAAATAATTATGATTGATGTTTGGCACTGACAGGTGCATTATGGAAATGTTTTCTTGAATATGTTAACCGAGAAAGTCAACTTTAATTAGTAAGATAACTCGATTAACTTAAATCATTGTTAAGAATTCAAAATGGCTGTAGTGTCGGCCATATTGGATTTGCAGTCCACACTTCAGTGACTTCTTAAGTCTCTTTTTTCTCTCATATTATTTGTTTTGTTTGAGTATTGTTGTTGTTTTTTTGTTTTTTTTACGAAGGAGAGGGGGTATTATTATTTGTTTAGTTTTTTTGTTTCTTTTAAGTGGGAGTTGATGAAGTAGAAACGTTTATTATTATACTAAAGCTGGGTTAATCAAAATTTGTTTCCCTAAGGTTTTTCTCTTATACTCAGACATGAAAGCAGTAAATAGTGTGAGAATTTCTCCTCACCTAGATGATGGCTACAAATCACGAATCGCAACGCTAGCATTCACACTTACCTCGATTCCGGGAAAATATCAAAATGGAAGTGGCTTTTCTTGGTTGCAGAAACGTTGCGATCTGTGTGATCCGTCTTTTAGTAGATCATCAATTAGTGAATAAAAAAATGTCGACACGAGGTTACATTATTGCTCGGTCGTTAGAGTTCTTATACTCTGTTAGAGTTGGCGCGTGGTTGATTCCTCGCAAAACACAACACTAGAGAAATTGTAAAATGGTCCATGGAGTCGGCACGAGGTTCATTGTAGCCTCGCTAAATCTCAACTCCACAAGCTCTTCCAAAAGACCCCCCCGTCGCAAAAAAAAGGCGCCCAAAAAAACTCCCCTTGCCAAGGTTCACTCTCCGCTTAGAGGCGCCAATATGTCTACGGTCAAATGCCAAGGTCACTTTCTCCCTCCCGTAGGAGGGGGTCAGCGAGTGTGAACTGCCAGCACTGCGATTTCTAACAATAGACACCCTTATAATCATTGATAACGAACACTGCTGTCAGAGGGTCCTGATTGACCTAGGTAAGATAATATTTTAGTGTTTTGATATGGTTGTTTGGAAGAATGTCAAAATGAAGATAGTCATTTGGTCGAGTCGGCCGTTCTGGATGTATCTGACTGAAATTGAATAAGAAAAGGGTCACCATCTTCCAAGGAAAACACCAACATCTCCACTAAAGTATAAATCAACTTTATTCAATTTGAACACTTGAATATAAAGAGAGTTGTTCGACAAGCTGGCTTTTGCTAAAAATAGAATGTGGTATTCTGGAGTTCACACTCATCTTGACGTTTCTGTTGAAGGACGAGAACAGGAGAGGACGTGTTGTTGTTACAACATCTCATCTTGGAACTGAATCAACTTGGACGGCAAACTCTCTAGGAGGTAATTGAAAGTTGATTCTGCGCAGAGTTGTTCTCCCGCCCACGCCGTTACGTAAGTCTGGGTATAGCCGCGCATGCGCCAAGCCAAAATCACAACTCGACATAACGCAAGATATTGCGCTTACATACAAAGAGAACAACCCGCGTTTCCGTGAGTTCGCGTCGTCAACGTTCGGGCAGGTCTCGGAAGCGTCGGAGAGTTGACGAGGCGAAGACTGCCAGACGATAAATTCAGGAAAAGTTGCAAATAAAAAAATTTAGACGAAGAAAATAAAAGTAAAATACATATATAAAAATAAAGAACGGACAAACCATAGCTAAACAACTGTTAGTAATTAGATGTTTCTTTTTTTTTTGTCAAAGGAACCATTGTTAGGCAAATGTTTTTAAATGAAATGTTTTGTTTCGTGCAATGAAAAGTTTTTTTAAATATTGTTTTTTTTATAGCAAACAATTTTGCAAGCAAGGTTTCGGTTTCAATTTCTGGTCATGGCATCCGCTTTATTTGTTCGGAATTTATTATTTACTATTAATGCAATATTCTCCATTTCTAAAAGTTGTTAAGATTTCTGATATTTCAAAATGAGACAAATTCCGAATGTGTTTATTACGATTAAAAAAATTGTCACTGGCGGACAGACGGACAAAATCTCTGTTTATATAAGATTAGTTTAAATCTTAAAATTTCCAATAAAAATAATTATTTAAATGTTTAAACCTTGTTCAAAACTATTTTTAAAATTTTATTTTTGTTTTATTTAACGGGGAAAATCTATTTTAAAAAAATGAATTTCGTTTCTTTACGTACTAATATATTTCAGTTATTTTGTGGACCTAACCGATAATTGGCTCTAGTGATCCCAGATGGAATCGAAGGAATATTTCAATGTGTGTCTTTAAATTCCTTGAAAAATGTTACCCTTATTGAACTTATTTGAATGTTCTGTTAACATATCGATTTTAAGAACACACAAACATACAAAAATGATCATCCCAATAATCATAGGAGCAACCGGGTTCATGAAAAAATGTCAAAAAATACCTGGCGGATATACCCGGTGAACCAAGTGCAAGAGAGATCCAAACAAACTCGGGAACCTATACATACGTTAAACCTGACAGTGGTATAGGATAGGAGAGAGAAAGTAGCAACCCTAGTTGAAGTTGGTGTCGCTGATGATGCTGGCTTAAACAAAGCTGAGAGGGAGAAGAGAACTAAATACCAAGGTCTGCTGCACGACATGAAAAGAAACTAGAATCTTAGGAAGATCTCCATCATTCCAGTAACCATAGGAAAAAGAATTTCGAAAACTACCTGGTGAATATACCCAGTGAACCAAGTGCAAGAATGATACAAACAATTGCCCTTACAGGTACAGTTAGAATCCTAAAAAGATCTCTCGGTTGGAGTCTCTGGAATAATGGATGAACGTCTAGCATCCAGTAGGATGCCCCATCCCCAGCAAAAGCATAAAGATTAGAAAATTGAACAAAAAAAAGAGACTTTTATTTCGCAGAAGAAGATTTTGTAGCTTAACAATTTAAATTCACAAAATCCGTTTTGTTTACTGTTTCAAAGCAAACATTTCTTTTTTATCAAAACGAACTGCGCCTTCTTTTTTGTTGTACTTATTGTCAACAACTGAATGTGTCAACAACAACAAGTTTAAGTGCCCTTGTCTGTCCGTAAATGGACATTTTGAAACTTCTTTTAGTTGATTTGATACCAGATAACAAACAAATCGATTACATCATCTCTTGTTTACCATTATCAAAAAGTTGCAAACACAATGCATTATTTTTTTTATTTCTTTTAGCAAAGAGTTTTTTGGGTTTTTTTTTTTGCTAAAACCTTGTCCCTGTTTACTTGCCTCCCCACGAGGGCAGAGTTAGACACAATGTCAGGAAATCTATCTCCCCAAAAAGATGCACTCTGGATTGGAACAAAAATTTTAATCGGAGGAAACCGACTCAAACCGACTGGTTTGAATGCCGCACTAGGTACCATAACCACTAGGTAACATCACCACTAGGTACCATAACCACTAGGTACCATCACCACTAGGTACCATAACCACTAGGTACCATCACCACTAGGTACCATAACCACTAGGTACCATCACCACTAGGTACCATCACCACTAGGTAACATCACCACTAGGTACCAGGATTTTCAAATTTCAAAACTAAATTCTCAATGCATCTTGCTTCTCCTTTTCGAAATTAAATTAATTTTCGAGGAAATGTTTGATTTTTTGAAAAATAATGTGTCTTTTTTAATAAACACCTAGGATTTATTATACCCCTCTCGGCGAGCGTAATATTCATGGTGTACGTGGTATTTTCCTAAATTTATTTAGCTTGTAACAAAAAAAACAAAAAAATCAGTGATGCTTAAAATATTTAAGAAAAATATTTATTTTCCTCCATGTGCAATCAAAGTCTCCTGTTCTGCACATATCTCCACATATCTCCCTATACTGTCCAGATTTAATCTTTCTCTCGTCTGATGACCTCAGAGGAAGACATGATCTGGGCAGTATAGAGAGATGTGTGCAAAACAGGAGACTTTGATGATTATGTCTATGTTGATAGAATGGATGAGAGTTCTTGGGTTTGTAGATGTAGAACGGTTGAGGTAGCAAGTTTGGTTCACAAGGGAAGGCCAACATGGGAGGAAGTGATAAGAATGTACTTGAGAGAAAGAGGGTTAAATAAGGACCTGGTCAATGATAGGTTAGTTTGAAAGTCAATTTCTAAAAGCTGTTCAATCCATGCCAGCATGTAAAACTGACATAAAACTGATGATGATGATGATGATGAAGATTAACTCCTATTTGACGATTGTGTTGAGACTCGTAAGTGTGCACTCTGATTTTATGTAAGCAAAATCAGCTTTTCCACGCACCCATAAATAAATAAATTTTAATATTTCCCGAATAGGTAATTTTGATTTGTCAAATATACTTTTATGTCTAATCGACGTTTTACTTGAAGCTATCAGTTTTTACTAGTGATGGCACAAGTCGCATCTCATAGCCACAGTTGCAGGTTTCTGCACCAGAAATAAGTCTGTGTGCTTGCAAAAAAATCAATCTGTTTCGCACTGTCTGATGTAAAATACAGTATGTCTTCAAACTTGAAAGAGTTAAGATCCGAACACGTATGAGTCACAACACAATAGTCAAAGTAAGAGTTACTGCCCCTTATTTATCTCTCATACAGTAAAAGACAAAAAAAACTTTTTTCCGTACTTTTAAAATACAATTAACTTTAATTACCGTACACCTCTGACTTGCTAATTTACTGTTAAAAACAAACAAATCATATTTGAATTTTTAAAATTTCTTTAAATAAAACTAAAATAAAATGAAATTACGTATTTTACTTTATTTTAATCAATTCCATTTTTCTCTCCACAACAACGATTTGGCTTCTATCTTTTTTAATTTACGAAAATAATTACATCAGTAGCTATAATAACATTTCTTCCTCGAAACATGGAGAATAATTTTATATTTTATTCGCTTTTTTTTTTTTTCACTCATATTGCAAAAGCGTTCGATACACATTAAGTCAATATGTTGTCATTGTTCTACATTTTATTTCTGGTTATAATAAAAAATTTAAAACACTATTTTTATATCTTCCACTTTAATTACCGTACACCTCTGACATGCTAATTTACTTTTAAAAACAAACAAATCATATTTAGATTTTAAAAATTTGTTTAAATAAAACAAAAATAAAGTGAAATTACGTATTTCACTTTATTTTAATCAATTCCATTTTTCTCTTTGGATTCTATCTTTTTTAATTTACGAAAATAATTACATCAGTAGCTATAATAACATTTCTTCCTAGACACATGGGGAATAATCTTATATTTTATTCGTTTTTTTTTTTTCACTCATATTGCAAAAACGTTCTATACACATTAAGTCAATACGTTGTGATTGTTCTACATTTAATTTCTGGTTATAATTAAAAATCTAAAACATTATTTCTAAATCTTTCACTTTAATTACTTCATGCGTCTGACTTGCTATTTGAATGTTTTTCTTTTTTTGTTCGACTGCGCCACTATTCTATCAATGAACCAAACAATCGATAAGGTATTTATTTATGCATCAAACGTAACAGCTGCAATGCATTAGTGTTCTATTTTGTTTCTGTTGAAGTTTTTAAAACGGAAACCTTATCGTTATATTAAAAAACAATCGTTTGTCATCTGGAGTTGAATTATCTAAATTCTTAAAGTGGCTCAAGTCAATATTTTTGTTTTTAAAGTTCGGAAGTAACAGATTGTTCGTTGCTTAATACGACACCAGCGTGATCGGAAATCCATGTCTTGCATTGGTCCGGGAGCACAGCTGCAGCATAATACTTGGCTTTTGCCGTTAAAATTTGATTCAAGCAAAAATTTGTTTACAGTTGTATGTTTAAAGGCTTCAAAATCATTTTCGAATTTCGAAAGGCCACAATAATATATACACAATCAGCTCAACCCACCTGTTCCGCAGCAAAATCCCACCCCTTTACTGTAGATGTTCCTAGATACCAGAAGATTTTCTGCTCTTGTAGCTCTTTTCCTTGGACCGCTAGCCTTTGGAAGTCCATCCCTGCTCCCTGTTTCCCCAAACCGTACCAGCATGCAGAAATTTTAATGTAATATGAACAAATATCTTGCTACCCAACTCCCCACCCAAGTTGCCACTTATAATTCTGGCCCCTATCACAGAAGCCCCTTACACTTCAGTGGCAATATGTATGCCTCGTTTAGGGCAAACAAAAGTTAAAAAATAAATTTTGAATCTATTTTTATAGACTTAATGGGACCCTGTGGAAATTCCACGGTGCTTTCAACATCAATCTGTGTAATTTGCTGTTAATAATCACTTCGCTTCTTGGCCTTTTGGCCAAGATCAAAGTGTAGTATCTGTTCCGATGGATACTACACCGGTACCGTCTTGGCCTTCGGGTCTTGATGACGCCGGTCTGTGGGTTTGTCCTGTGCAGTTCTAGGGGGTCCACCCTCCCAGGTTGTGCCTCCTCTCTTTGGGGTGGAGTAAGTTTATCGTTTACTGCATGAGGCGCCCCTACTGGCGAAATGCCGACGGAGCTGCCGAGGCATTTTTTGTAGGCCAGAGTGCTCATCTTCTCGGGCGCTTTTCAAATCCTACTTTCCCGACCGTGGGTCACATCTTACCGCTGTGGGAGGAAGATGATAAATAAAAAAATTAAAAAATAAATAAAAAATAAATAAAATAATAATAATAATATTTCTTTTGAAATAATAAATGTCTGTCAGGGTCAATACTATTAAGAAAAAAAATGACTGTTTCTTCTTCCGTAAAAATAATTGTTATTGTTAGCTAAATATTCTTTAAATAAATAAAACGAATATTTCTCTTTATTTATTTATTAAATAGGTGGAGCAATTTAATAAATATTCTCTGTCTTCTTACCGTAAAAAATAATTGTCAGTTAAATAATCTTTCAAATCAATAAAACGAATGGCACTTTTTTGAAATGCCATTTTAAATTGTACTGTTTAATCAACGGGACGCATAATTTGATTTTGGAACAATTCATTTTAAAAAAGGTAAAGTCGGAATTGTTTACCTTAGCGACATCAGATTAATCACTGATCGGACGATTTCATTTTTTTAAATGTGTGTGAAAGGTGATGACGTACGTACGAACATGAAATGCCTTAGCGTATTATTATATAGATATTGAATATGTGTGAAAGGTGATGACGTACGTACGAACATGAAATGCCTTAGCATATTATTATATAGATATTGAATATGTGTGAAAGGTGATGACGTACGTACGAACATGAAATGCCTTAGCATATTATTATATAGATATTGAATATGTGTGAAAGGTGATGACGTACGTACGAACATGAAATGCCTTAGCATATTATTATATAGATATTGAATATGTGTGAAAGGTGATAACGTACGTACGAACATGAAATGCCTTAGCATATTATTATATAGATATTGAATATGTGTGAAAGGTGATGACGTACGTACGAACATGAAATGCCTTAGCATATTATTATATAGATATTGAATATGTGTGAAAGGTGATGACGTACGTACGAACATGAAATGCCTTAGCATATTATTATATAGATATTGAATGTGTGAAAGGTGATAACGTACGTACGAACATGAAATATCTATTATAGATTAAAAAATTGCCTACAATGTTTATCTTGTAACCTTTCTTATAGAGATGCATAGACATTTTTATTTACTAATGAGTCACTGTATCGTTATGTTCATGGTAGGTGCTTGACTGAGCTCCGATCCCTAGCCCCACCCCCATGTAAAAACATTTACAGCAAGAACTTGCCTAGCTACAACAATGACAAAGAACTTTCATCTCTTTCTCTCTCTCTCTCTCTCTCTCTCTCTCTCTCTCTCTCTCTCTCTTTCTGTAGTAAAAACAAAAAAGAACTTCCATGAACAAAGTTTCTTTCCTAGAACATCCCATCTGTGGAACAAAATACAGCGAGATTGCTTCCCAGCCGACTACAACATGGTCGTCTTCAAGTCTAATGTAAAAAAATACTTGTTGAGCTATCCTCGCTGATAATCACGTCTTCTTAAGTAATCTTCTACCCATTCCACCCGCTGTTTCTAATCCTCTCATGGTGACAATCATTGTCCAAATGTCAATTTATTTAACCCTTAACCTTGAGTTGCTCCCGGTGACCCATTAGTAAAAAAAAAAATTAAAAAAATTTTTTTTTTAATTCTGGATAGAAGAGTGCATTCTTTTGTTACCTAGTAATAATTCAAGGGAGATAATTTGAATATGGTTCAAGGAACATAAATATTCTGTGCAGACATCAACATTTAATTCATAAGATATCTGTTTAGTTTAGTAAAACTGAGTTTACGTGATTCTTTCACTCGACATGAAGAGTCAGTCGGCATCCGACTGTCAACCGGCCCAATTTGAGCACGATATAAGCTAAGTCCCAAAGCCATACCAGCAAGCACCTGCAAAAGGCCCCTCCACCAAATATCTCCACACTTTGTCATTTGACAATAGTTTAAGACTTATCTTAGCACCTGTTTGTTCTGATATTAATCCTCTCTCGCAAACCGCAGAATTAATCCTTTCTCATAAAAGAAGAGCAAAGCTGAAGTTTTTAAGACTTGCTCCAAAACTTGTAGCAACATAACATCTCTTATCTTAATTACAGTGCGTGATTAGTCCTTTGCTCATGGCAAGTAGCAGGGTTTGTTTGTTTTTTTTTTTGGGGGGGGGGGGGGTCATACTATTATTAGGTCATCATTTATCAAGGCCAAGAGCCACTTGAGGATAAGGGTTAATGAGACGGAATGATTATCAGTCGAAAGATGAGGAACACTATGGGTGTACTAACATTAATCAATGGCATGAACTGCGTTTGATTACTTATAAGGTGGTCTATGACAAGAATCTATTGAAATTTTATTCGAAGACGACCAAGATGTAATTAGCAGGGAAGCAGTCCTGCATTAATGTGTTTCACAGGCGAGAAGTCTTTGGAAAGAATCTCTGTCCATGGAAATTCCTCCTGACGCTAGGCACATCAAAGGAGAAGGGAAAGTATTTTTTCCGTTGTGGTAACAAGACGAGTTCTTGCTGTGAATGTCTTACAGGGAGGAACCAAAGACTGGAGCTCAGTCGAGCACCTTCCATGGTAAAAAATAACAAAAAACGATAGAGTAGAGAGAGACTAACGACGTCTCTTTCGTGAGAAAGGGGTTTTCTAAGTTTGAAACAAAGGTCAGGTTGTGACATACAATTGAAGAATGGGAATATTGAGTATTCTCATTCTATCAAGATAGACAAGATTAGATTAGGTAATACAAGCGAATCTCAGTAAATACATTGGTGCTAATATGCACACGTTGACAACAAAAGACGATAAAGAGGTCTCGTTATAAGAATATAAATTTATAGATAGTTTGGTCTTAACAAACTATAACAGAATATAAAGGAGATGTAGAAGATAGAATGTACATATAATAAACACATCAGTCCCAATCACAATTAAATGCACATAGTTTTCACAATAAGGTAAAGAAGTTGTGTGAAGTACACAAGAATTACCTGTCAGAAAATAGAGGAAGAAAGTTGGTCTAACTCTAACTCTCTCTTAAGTAGGATTGCCCATAGAATGAATGTGGTATTGTGGTGACTGGAACTAGTTTAGAGAATAGACAAAGAGGACGACAGACGACCCCGATTCTCCCCACCCAATTTCAGCCTTGTGCCACATCTAGTTATTTTATAAAGAATATTGCTTATGTGAAATTTTTTGTAAAACTTTCAAGATAAATAAACTGGTCTAACTCTCAGATCTCATGATGTCACGAAAGCAGAAATGAGGTCTTGTATTCTCACGAGATTTGGGTCTCTTTTGACTCCTTATTCCCAGGGGCACAACTCTAACCTCAAAGCTCCATTTTCCCAAAAATCAAATTGGTCAGCAAAATGGACGCGACTTACTTTTTTGGCTAAGATCAAAGTGTAGTATCTGTTCCGATGGATACTGCATCCCATAGACTAGTATTGTCTTGGCCTTCGGGGCTTGATTTACACCTGTCTACGGGTCTGTCCTGTGCAGTTCTAAGAGGTCCACCCTCCCAGGCTTCGCCTCCCCTCTTTGGGGAGGAGTAAGTTTATTGCTTACTGCCTGAGGCGCCCCTACCGGGGAATGCCGACGGGACTGCCCAGGCAATTTTTAATGGCCAGAGTGCTCACCTCTCGGGCGCTGGCTTTTCAAACCCCACTTTTCCGACCCGACCTTGGGTCACATCTTACTTGTGGGAGTAAGATAAAACTGGCTTTGTGCCTAACTCCTGGAGAGGAGTAAATAAATACTTGACTTTGTTTCAAATTTTGTAGATGAGGATTGATAATTTGGATTATTTGGACTACTTTTCTCATCTTGCGTGTTAGTTTCACAACGTTTCGGCCGATGTAACCGCCAATCTTCTTCAGATGCATCTTGTTATACTCGGGAAATTTTGTGCCAAACTTGGGAATCTGTACGTAAGTACTCGTGACACAACAAATAAAAGTGCAAAGTAATAATCAGTTCTAAGTGACAGTCGTCTGGGGGTTGAAGGTTCAATCCTCAGTACGGGCGATACTGAGAATAAATTACTTAAAACTTCTGCCCGGTCATGGCCGATAGAACGAGAGCAAGATACCTCCCCCCCCCCCTCCTATGGATTAAATAAAGTGTTCCGTTCGAAATTCCATATAGATTCTTGAGTTCGGCATAAAGATTCCAGAGTCTGACATGACACACCTAAAGAAGGTTGGAGGTTACATCGGCCGAAACGTTGTAAGAATAACATCCAAGATGAGAACAGTAGTTCGAGTAATCCAAATAATACAAATTACTTAATTTGCCATGATATTTCTTTACCACTACTTGTTTGGAGATAGTCATAAACTCCTTTCTACTGGAGACACGGCACACAAGTTGGTAATGCTTCGACTATTATGGACAGCTGTTATCAACAGGGTTAGTAATCAATTCATTGTTCATATCAGTTCAACTACAATAGACATTTAAGTTTGTTTTGGGCTACGATATCTTTAACAAACACTGCTTTCAAGAAATATCGGCCATTGCAATGAGGATCCAGCTTAAAACACAAACCGACAAGAACAAGACGGTTCGCTAGTTGTCGAAGAAACTGAATGAATGAATAGACAAAATTAAGCCACCGCTTCCTTTTCTGCTTCTTCCATTTAACAGGCAGCGGCATACTTTATTATATTATTGAAAGTCTAAGATTTATATATGAAACGCCGGTCCAATTAAAAAGCACCATTTTTACCGTCAAATCCTCCGCCAGCAGCATTAAGCCGCGCCTATAAATTGTGTTATTCCATAGTAAATTATAAGCGTGGCTTAATGCTGCCCATATGCTTATATGGAGTCCAAAGTGTCATTGATTGGTTAGCAAAAAGGAATCATTTGCATAACCGGTCGCGGCTCACTTTGTTGTCCAGCTTTTTCTGGATCAGGGTACTACTTGTACCCTAACTCCTGCGTAGAAGCAAATGGAACCTACAGAAAACCAAATTTTGCCTTTAACTGAATTAAATGTTGATGCACGAACAGACTAAGAGCTAGAAGTCTTCACTGAACACCGCCTTCAACAGTCAGGACCTTCAATGAAGACCACCTTCAACAGTCAGGACCTTCAATTAAGACCACCTTCAACAGTCAGGACCTTCAATGAAGACCACCTTCAACAGTCAGGACCTTCAATGAAGACCACCTTCAACAGTCAGGACCTTCAATGAAGACCACCTTCAACAGTCAGGACCTTCAATGAAGACCACCTTCAACAGTCAGGACCTTCAATGAAGACCACCTTCAACAGTCAGGACCTTCAATGAAGACCACCTTCAACAGTCAGGACCTTCAATGAAGACCACCTTCAACAGGCTAAAACATGGCAGTCACCGAATCTAATGTTAACAAATAACTGCTATAAACCATCCTCATCAAACTTAGTTCATACTATTGATCAATTTCGACTGACAACAACGATAATAACTGTCACTCAGTCTCCAGGGAACACCACCGATTATTATCAGTGAACAATCACTGATGATGACCTGTGTAAGAATTCCTAGTGAGTTGGTAATAATAATAATAATAATACTAATAATAATATCCCCCCCCCCCAAAGAAAAGTGATGGCACCAGCCCTGGCTGATACCACCCAAAATAGTTGTGAAGGGTCAAGGAGGATGGGAAGACCGAGGAAGGAGAGCACTAACCAGACCTCCACTGGAAGAGTGCGGAGAGTGCTGGGACCTTGGGGAGGCTTATTGCCACCCAAATCCAGGAAGAAGACCAATTGTCGTTGCCAGCGAGAAATCAATGGTAGGCGGCTGTTGCGATACCGCAAGGTAATTTGCGGTGGTGATCGGAGAGAGGTGGAGAGTACTGGAAATCTGGGGAGGCTTGTTGTCACTCAGATTCCAGGGAACACTACCGGTTGTTGTCGGTGAGCAATCACTGACGGTGACTTGTGTGATACCTCCTAGTGAGTACAAGTTATTTATCTTCCTTCCACAAGGTAAGATGTGACACAAGGTCGGAAAGTGGGATTGGAAAAGCCAGCGCCCGAGAAGGTGAGCACTCTGGCCATTAAAAATTGCCTGGGCAGCCCCGTCGGCATTCACCGGTAGGGGCGCCTCAGGCAGTAAGCTATAAACTTACTCCTCCCCAAAGAGGGGAGGCAAAGCCTGGGAGGGTTGACCTCCTAGAACTGCACAGGACAGACCCATAGACAGGCGTAAATCAAGCCCCAAAGGCCAAGACAATACCGGTCTGTGGGGTGTAGTATCCATCGGAACAGATACTACACTTTGATCTTGGCCAAAAGGCCAGGGTCTTTTCAAATATGCAACCAACCTATAAGGTACTCTTCTGCTCAACTCCCTAATTTAATTATGATTCGTAATAATAAGTAAAGAAAATCATTCCATCTCATTAACTCTTGTACTCGAGATGCTCTTGGCCTTGATATGTGATGACTCAACAGTAAAAACAAACATACAAAGAGGCTTCTTTACACATATAGAACATAATACCAAAGTTATGCCATCGATTTTCAAATTTTCTTTTATTTTATTTGAATTTGGCGCAAATTTCTTTACAAAATACGAAACTCGGTTTTTTTGGTTAATTTTTTTTTTTTAGTGGTTGCGAATATTAGTCGTTGTGTTTTGTAACGTGTGCCGCCATTAATAATTATGGCAATAATAATAATAGTACTTGAGAAAGTTGTTGGCAAAGGTTACATATATTGGGGGGGGGGGGCATGGTTTCATAATGAATATAATTGTCAAGAACTGTCAAAACTTTTAACAAAAGGACAACTAATTATCATAAGCGCTCTCTCTATCTATCTATACCTCTCTACTTCTCTCTCTTTACCTCTCTCTCTCCCTCTCTCTCTCTCTCCCTCTCTCTTTCTCTCTCTCTCTCTCTCTCACTCCCTACCTTCTACCGCTCCCTTTGACTGTCCCTTTACTTTCCTCCATCTCACATCGACTGCCCCCTTTTTCCCTCTCTCTTTCTCTTTCTATCTGTACCTCTCCCTACGATTCTTTCCCTCAGACTGACCCCTCTATCTCTATCTCTCCCTTTGACTGCCACTCTCTCTCTCTCTCTCTCTCTCTCTCTCTCTCTCTCTCTCAACCGCTGACCCCTTTATCTCTTTACCTTTTCCTCTCTCATCGACTTCCCCCCCCTCTCTCTCTATATATATATATCCCCCATTCTCTCTACTTCTCCTAACGACTGCCTTCCTCCCCCCTCTCTCTCTCTTCCTCTCTCCCCCCTCTCTCCCCCGGCCCCTCTCTCTCCCTCTTTATAAGTACACTTTACAAGTAAATACCACAATCTCTCTCTTTTTCACACACACTCTCTCTTCGTCTCTTGATAACTGCCTTCCTCTCTCTACTTCGACTATAAACTTCCCCCCTCTCTACCTGTCCCTCTGACTGCCCCCTCTCTCTTTCTCTCTCTCTCTCTCTCTCTCTCTCTTTATAAGTACACTTTACAATTAAATCATATTAAAATGATGTTCATTTTCTTTAACAATACTAACAACTAAGATGAGTCAACAAAAGGTTAATGTCGTTTGGTTGTTGGCTTTTACGGCATATCAACCGTCGGTGAGTCATCATTTCATGCCGAAACCGTAAATATCTTTTGCAAATGAATCGTTTGTAGATTCATTTGTTTTGCAAGTAAATAATAAGTAATCGATTAATTCTAATTGACACATAGATGTGACCTTCACAGGTAATACCACTCCTCCAGGTCAGAGTGGACCTGGGAGCAGTGGTAACTAAAAGAGGTCCCTCCACACTCCCCAAAGCTCCCAAATTGGGGGCTCACCCCCGGATGCAGTTTCGTATCCCACCCGGTATTTATGTACTTCCCACATAAGTATGATGTGACGCAAGGCCTGAAGGTGAGGGAAGAGTAAGCCAGCGCCCATAAAGAATAGGCACTCTGGTCTCTTAAAAATTGACTAAGCAGCCCCGTCGGCATTCCCCGGTCAGGGCGCTTCAGGCAGTTACCAATAAACTAAGTCCTCCCCATAGAGGCAAGGCAAGACCTAGGAGGGTGGGGAAAATAAGTCAGCGCCTAGAAAGAAAGGGCAATCTGGCCACTTGAAAATTGTCTGAGCAGTCCCGTCCATATTCCCTAGTCGGGGCACCTCAGGCAATAAACTAAGTCCTCCCCAAAGAGGCAAGGCAAGACCTAGGAGGGTGGGGAAAATAAGTCAGCGCCTAGAAAGAAAGGGCACTCTGGCCACTTGAAAATTGTCTGAGCAGTCCCATCCATATTCCCTAGTCGGGGCACCTCAGGCAATAAACTAAGTCCTCCCCAAAGAGGGAAGGCAAGGCCTGAGAGGGTGGACCACTTAGAACTATGCAAGACTTATACTTCAGCCTGACAGATAAAAGTTGGCCGAGTCTCTGTCGGATTGATTGTCGAAAACGGATCCTTGACTAGTATATATCGGTCTGAAGTCTTTGATCAACTTTGACCCAGCATCGTTTGGGTCAAGCGAGGGAGGAGGATGTCTTAAGCCGTTGATAGGGTAGGCAGCAAAGAAACAGAAAATGGCTGTGAAAGATGGATTTCAGAATGGTGGAGTGGGGTAGAGTCGAACACCTTGCCCAAGGGTGTCCGAGACAGTTTAGTTTTGTGTTCGGGACAAATTTTATTTAACCCATAGATGGGATTCTGACAGGTGCTATCATTCCCCGAGATCAGAGTGGACCTCGAATTAAGGGTAACTAAGAGATAATTCCACAGCTGTTGTTTTGAGCGGATGCTATGTCGAGATTTTTAAGCCTCTCATAGTATTCATCATCATTCAATTGTCAATCTATTTCATCTCAATAACCCTTATCCTCGAGTGGATTTTTAGCCTTGATAAGTGGTGATTCATTAGTAAAACACAAAACCCAATAAAACTAAACCAATTAATGAATTATTTCTGTTTTGGCATTATTATATTATTATATATTATTATGTATTATATTATTATATATTATATTATTATATTATATTATTATATATTATATTATTATATTATTATATTATATTATTATGTATTATATTATTATATTATTATATTATATTATTATATTATATTATTATATATTATATTATTATATTATTATATTATATTATTATATATTATATTATTATATATTATATTATTATATTATTATATTATATTATTATGTATTATATTATTATATATTATATTATTATATTATTATATTATATTATTATATTATATTATTATATATTATATTATTATATATTATATTATTATATTATTATATATTATATTATTATATTATTATATTATATTATTATATATTATATTATTATATATTATATTATTATATTATTATATTATATTATTATATATTATATTATTATATATTATATTATTATATTACATTATTATTATATTATATTATTATATATTATATTATTATATTATTATTATATTACATTATTATTATATTATATTATTATATTATATATTATATTATTATATAACCAAAAAACGGGTTGATATGTTGTAAAAAAAAGCCAAACTGAACCAAACTTAAATCTCAAAATCTGATTTTTAATCCACGGATCGATATTAGTCCAATTTATGTCCGATCGATATTTGGAATTCTGGCAGAAATAACTCGATTTGTATTTTGATTGAATCGATATCTGAAAAGTTTTTTTTTTGTTTGTTTTTTTTCTTGGCATCAGACCGTTTTTTTGTTTTGTTTTATGATAGAATCGAATCCGAGATTAAAGAAAGAATCGTTTAAAAATAAGTTCTTCTTCATCTTCATCTTCTTCTTCTTTATCATCATCATCATCATCACAACACCATCATCACTACCACCACCACCACAACTATCATCACTAAATCCGTTACCATCATCATCATCATCATCACCATCATCATCACCATCATCACCATCATCATCATCATCATCAAGGCTAAATGGAAAATTCCCTGATTATTTTGAGAACATCAGAAACCCGATTCCCGTCTCCAAGAGGCATTGCCTGCCATGTTTTTTTACTGCTGAACTAAGAAGCGAGCGTTCTGCTCTTTGAGTGGTTGGCGGTAAATGTTCCACAAAGACAAAACGGTCATGGTTTATGATTTGAGTATTTTTTTTCTTTGGCTTTTTTTTTGTTACTGGCACCGTTTTTCTCATACGTTTGGAATAATTGGAGGCAGCAGAGCCAAGCGAGAATTGGCAGAATATAAGCAAATTGGTCAGAAGCACCGAACATTCCTGGATAAGTTCCAAACAGGTTTCACAAATGGCTGACTTATGGCGTTTATTCTTTGCAAAGAAATAAGAGCAAGCAACGTGTAAAAATAGGCATGTTATTGGTGCAGAGATTTCATGCGTAAAAGACAGTATGCAACAGATGTATGCACACGTGCATATATGTAATGCCTGCACCCAATTAACATTTCTGCATATGTGAATGAAGTGTTGATCAAAAAAATATCTGTATATTAATACAGGTGCAATTTTTTTTGTTTTTTTTACACTTTGGTATGAATAAAGGACGGAGATGGAGAAGGAGGAGGATAAAAAGATGAAAGGGGGTAGAAAGAGGAGGATAAAAAGATGAAAGGGGTAGAAGAAGGAGGATAAAAATATGAAGAGGGGGTAGAAAGAGGAGGATAAAAAAATGAAAGGGGTAGAAAGAGGAGGATGAAAAGATGAGGGGGGGGGGTAGAAAGAGGAGGATAAAAAGATGAAGGATGTAGAAAGAGGAGGATAAAAAGATGAAGGAGGTAGAAAGAGGAGGATAAAAAGATGAAGGGGGGGTAGAAAGAGGAGGATAAAAATATGAAGAGGGGGTAGAAAGAGGAGGATAAAAAGATGAAGGGGAGGTAGAAAGAGGAGGATAAAAAGATGAAGGGGAGGTAGAAAGAGGAGGATAAAAAGATGAAAGGGGTAGAAAGAGGAGGATAAAAAGATGAAGGGGGAGTAGAAAGAGGAGGATAAAAAGATGAAGGGGGGGGGTAGAAAGAGGAGGATAAAAAGATGAAAGGGGTAGAAAGAGGAGGATAAAAAGATGAAAGGGGTAGAAGGAGGAGGATAAAAATATGAAGAGGGGGTAGAAAGAGGAGGATAAAAAGATGAAGGAGGTAGAAAGAGGAGGATAAAAAGATGAGGGGGGTAGAAAGAGGAGGATAAAAAGATGAAAGGGGTAGAAAGAGGAGGATAAAAAGATGAGGGGGGGGTAGAAAGAGGAGGATAAAAAGATGAAAGGGGTAGAAAGAGGAGGATAAAAAGATGAAAGGGGTAGAAAGAGGAGGATAAAAAGATGAAGGGGGGGGTAGAAAGAGGAGGATAAAAAGATGAAGGGGAGGTAGAAAGAGGAGGATAAAAAGATGAAGGGGAGGTAGAAAGAGGAGGATAAAAAGATGAAAGGGGTAGAAAGAGGAGGATAAAAAGATGAAGGGGGAGTAGAAAGAGGAGGATAAAAAGATGAAGGGGGGTAGAAAGAGGAGGATAAAAAGATGAAAGGGGTAGAAAGAGGAGGATAAAAAGATGAAAGGGGTAGAAGGAGGAGGATAAAAATATGAAGAGGGGGTAGAAAGAGGAGGATAAAAAGATGAAGGAGGTAGAAAGAGGAGGATAAAAAGATGAAAGGGGTAGAAAGAGGAGGATAAAAAGATGAAAGGGGTAGAAAGAGGAGGATAAAAAGATGAAGGGGGGGTAGAAAGAGGAGGATAAAAAGATGAAGGAGGTAGAAAGAGGAGGATAAAAATATGAAGAGGGGGTAGAAAGAGGAGGATAAAAAGATGAAGGGGGGTAGACGAAAGAGGAGAGGAAGAAAAGCCGGTCCAAGCAAAAAAATATTTCTGAGAAACGCAAACAAAAACATGATAAATGGGAAAATAAAAGAAAAAAGAAAGAAATGGAAAATGCTTCTCGAAGTTTCTTTTGTTTGATTTTTCTTTTTCTGAAAGTTTTTTCTTTTTCTGAAAATATTTGGGGTTTTTTTTCTTTTTCCGGATTTTTTTTTCTTCTTTTTCTGAAATTTTTTTTTCTTCTTTTTCTGAAATTTTTTTTTTATTTTCTAGAAGTTTTGTCTTTTTCTGAAAATATTTGTTTTTTCTTTTCTTAATTTTTTTCTTCTTTTTTTGAAAGTATTTTTTTGGTTTTTCTTTTTCTGAAATATTTTTTGTTCTTTTCTGAAAGCGTTTTTCATTTTCTGAAAGTATTTTTTTGGTTTTTCTTTTTCTGAAATATTTTTTTTTATTTTCTAAAAGTTTTGTCTTTTTCTGAAAATATTAGTTTTTTCTTTTCTGAATTTTTTTCTTCTTTTTCTGAAAGTATTTTTTTGGTTTTTCATTTTCTGAAAGTATTTTTTTTTTTTTTCTGAAAGTTTCTTGTTTTGTCTTTTTTTACAGAAAAATGTTTAGAGGAGTGTCAAATTTTTTGTTTGGGTACAGTTCTACTCCAGAAGAATGCCAAGAAGTTGACCTAAAAACTCAAGTCACGGAAGAAGACTGGATCCTGGTAGAAACGGATAACGAAGGTAAATTACCAGTTAAAATATATTTTGTTAAATGCAGCTATATATTTGGGCTGAAGGAAAAGGCTTTCTTGGGAACCTCTATAAAAATGAGGGCATGAAAACAAGGACGAAAGGCAGAATTCCTTTTTAAACTGAGGCAATTTTTACTTTTGTCTCAACCCAGTGCCCTTTTTTGGGGACCTGGATTCTCCCCACATTAAAAACCGACCTTGTGTCAAACTCTGTCCTCAGGGGAGAGATAAGTAAGTAGAGACCAAGGGCAAAAGTTGATTTTTTTAAGAAACTGCAAAATTTACCTTTTTTTTTTTTTTTTTGTAAAAACTAATATTAATCTAAAATGGGCGGTGGTTGTGATGACGACCTGGACATGCCAAGTTCGAATCCTGTCAGTTCCATTGCACCACTTATGGATGTTGACAACCATCAGATGGTCCCTCCTGTGAGTATCTGATTCCAGAAAGAACTGGAGAAACCAATGACAACAATAGAATCAAACTGGTCAATAGTCATTGCACACTGATTCGTAAAAATTTACGATTTCTTTTATAAACCATCGTCTCTGTATAAACCAATATCTTGTGAGTAAATAGGAAGAGGAGGGTGCGTGGGAAGGATAGATAAGGAAGGCATGTCGTGACGAGCTCGTAATGGAAAGAAAAATAAGTAAGAAAGAGAAAGAAAAGAGAAGGAAGAGAAAGGAAAGAGAAGGAAGAGAAAGGAAATAGAAGAAAGAGAAAGGAAATAGAAGAAAGAGAGAGGAAAGAGAAAAAGAAAGGAAAGAGAAGAAAAAGAAAGAAAAGAGAAGAAAGAAAAATGAAAGAGAAGAAAGAGAAAGGAAATAGAAGAAAGAGAAAGAAGAGAGAATAAAGAGAAAGGAAAGAGAAGAATACGAAAGGAAATAGAAGAAAGAGAAATATTTTCAATGTGTACAGAATATATAAACCTATAAGAGCTGAAGTGTCGGCTGAATTAGAAGAGCCCATAGCAACATCAAAAGTGTGCAGCCTGCCAGCTGTTATTCATTGGTTACTATTTGTAATTACCACCAATCTTCTCCATGTTTTGATTATGTTAGCATTATTATCCTAGGAAATGTTTGTGTTAGCTTCCACAAACCCAAATGCGCCGTCAGAATCTTCCTAAAAAACTAATGGATAAAAATCTATGACATCGTACTATATGAAAGTGTAGTTTTTCTAATCATATAAATACTTTTGAAGCATGGTGTTGTCTCCGCTCTGGGTGATGGTGACGCTGAAGTGGATACCAACATGTATACGGCATAATCACGTTGACACACCGATTCTCGTTAGATCACAAAAGTTAAGCAACGTTGAGCTTGGTTAGTACCAGATGGGTGACCATTTGGTAATACCAGGCGATGTATGTAGGAGGATGTCGACACTTCCCTGCAAGAACTACAAAACCCTAACGTCGTCATCTCCACTAACCGGGATATACATGTGATTGGGGAACCGCTTGTGAATTTGATACTCCTATGAAATTTCCTCCTTCGGATCGGAGAAAGCCGCTTCAACTCGCCCAGGGTGAATGCCGTATCAGGTACAAGTACAACATGGACTGACGACCTGGGTGTGCCAAGTTCGAATCCTATCGGTTCCATAGTGGTGTGTCGTAGACTCAGAGTAGAAAGAAAGAAAGAAAGAACAAGATGAAGAGACAGATGTGCGTTTTCAATTTGTGCTGGAGTTAAACTGATGAGTTTTCCTCGGGCGTTCTTTTATTTCCGGAAGTAGTTTGCTTAACTTCCGATTTGCAAAGGGAGGTAATCTTGACTGAACACTAAACATAGCGTCACTTTCACTATGGATGTTGGTAACCTTTGCGTGGTTCCTCCTGTGAGTATCTGATTCTAAAAAGATCTGCGAGGAAACCAATACCAATAACAGA
>OY744547.1:54792381-54794881 GCA_963556195.1 Sepiola atlantica
ATAGTTGCAGTTTCAGATGTAGAAGTAATAGTATAGTTGCAGTTTCAGATATAGAAGTAATAGTATAGTTGCAGTTTCAGATATAGAAGTAATAGTATAGTTGCAGTTTCAGATATAGAAGTAATAGTATAGTTGCGGTTTCAGATATAGAAGTAATAGTATAGTTGCAGTTTCAGATGTAGAAGTAATAGTATAGTTGCAGTTTCAGATATAGAAGTAATAGTATAGTTGCAGTTTCAGATATAGAAGTAATAGTATAGTTGCAGTTTCAGATATAGAAGTAATAGTATAGTTGCAGTTTCAGATATAGAAGTAATAGTATAGTTGCAGTTTCAGATATAGAAGTAATAGTATAGTTGCAGTTTCAGATATAGAAGTAATAGTATAGTTGCAGTTTCAGATATAGAAGTAATAGTATAGTTGCAGTTTCAGATATAGAAGTAATAGTATAGTTGCGGTTTCAGATATAGAAGTAATAGTATAGTTGCAGTTTCAGATATAGAAGTAATAGTATAGTTGCAGTTTCAGATATAGAAGTAATAGTATAGTTGCAGTTTCAAATATAGAAGTAATAGTATAGTTGCAGTTTCAGATATAGAAGTAATAGTATAGTTGCAGTTTCAGATATAGAAGTAATAGTATAGTTGCGGTTTCAGATATAGAAGTAATAGTATAGTTGCAGTTTCAGATATAGAAGTAATAGTATAGTTGCGGTTTCAGATATAGAAGTAATAGTATAGTTGCGGTTTCAGATATAGAAGTAATAGTATAGTTGCGATTTCAGATATAGAAGTAATAGTATAGTTGCAGTTTCAGATATAGAAGTAATAGTATAGTTGCAGTTTCAGATATAGAAGTAATAGTATAGTTGCAGTTTCAGATATAGAAGTAATAGTATAGTTGCAGTTTCAGATATAGAAGTAATAGTATAGTTGCGGTTTCAGATATAGAAGTAATAGTATAGTTGCGGTTTCAGATATAGAAGTAATAGTATAGTTGCGATTTCAGATATAGAAGTAATAGTATAGTTGCAGTTTCAGATGTAGAAGTAATAGTATAGTTGCAGTTTCAGATATAGAAGTAATAGTATAGTTGCAGTTTCAGATATAGAAGTAATAGTATAGTTGCAGTTTCAGATATAGAAGTAATAGTATAGTTGCAGTTTCAAATATAGAAGTAATAGTATAGTTGCAGTTTCAGATATAGAAGTAATAGTATAGTTGCAGTTTCAGATATAGAAGTAATAGTATAGTTGCGGTTTCAGATATAGAAGTAATAGTATAGTTGCAGTTTCAGATATAGAAGTAATAGTATAGTTGCGGTTTCAGATATAGAAGTAATAGTATAGTTGCAGTTTCAGATATAGAAGTAATAGTATAGTTGCAGTTTCAGATATAGAAGTAATAGTATAGTTGCAGTTTCAGATATAGAAGTAATAGTATAGTTGCGGTTTCAGATATAGAAGTAATAGTATAGTTGCAGTTTCAGATATAGAAGTAATAGTATAGTTGCAGTTTCAGATGTAGAAGTAATAGTATAGTTGCAGTTTCAGATATAGAAGTAATAGTATAGTTGCAGTTTCAGATATAGAAGTAATAGTATAGTTGCAGTTTCAGATATAGAAGTAATAGTATAGTTGCAGTTTCAAATATAGAAGTAATAGTATAGTTGCAGTTTCAGATATAGAAGTAATAGTATAGTTGCAGTTTCAGATATAGAAGTAATAGTATAGTTGCGGTTTCAGATATAGAAGTAATAGTATAGTTGCAGTTTCAGATATAGAAGTAATAGTATAGTTGCAGTTTCAGATATAGAAGTAATAGTATAGTTGCGGTTTCAGATATAGAAGTAATAGTATAGTTGCGGTTTCAGATATAGAAGTAATAGTATAGTTGCGATTTCAGATATAGAAGTAATAGTATAGTTGCAGTTTCAGATTTTTTTTTTTTATTAATGAATCACTGCTTATCATCGCCTGGGGGGTTAAAAAGATCGTCGGTTGGATGTTTAGTGCCATTACACGAGAATCGAAAACAACTGTGGAATGGGCAGAAGATTGATTATCCAAAAGTATTTGTTTAGATTAGACTTGAAGACAATCATGTTGTAATTGGTTGGGAAGCAGCTTCATGGTATTTTGTTCCACAGACGCTCTAGGAAAGAAACTTTGTTCATGCAAGTTGCGCTTGGTCATTGGTACAGAGAAAGAGAAACGAAAGTCCTCTGCTCTGGTTGTAGCTAGGCGGGTTCTTGCTGTGAATGTTTTGCAGGGGGGAGGGACGAGTGATTGGAGCTCGGTCGAGCAGCATATACCATGAACATATCGATGCAGTAGAAAAAGGCTAGAAACATCTCTTCTGTGCAAACGAGGTTGCAGAGAAAAGAATAGATCATCCTCTACTAGGTTTTATTTACTCCTCCCCAGGAGTTAGGCACAAGGCCAGTTTTATCTTACTCCCACAAGTAAGATGTGACCCAAGATCGGGTCGAGAAAGTGGGG
>OY744547.1:54797381-54922381 GCA_963556195.1 Sepiola atlantica
TTGAAACCGACGGTACCGACGTTGTTCTGATTTTCTGTAATGTAAACATTAATAGATTAATATATATATATAGATATATATATATATATATATATATATATATATATATATATATATATAGAGAGAGAGAGAGAGAGAGAGAGAGAGAGAGAGAGAGAAATATAGATATATAGATATTTTCTGACAAAAACAAAACGAATGAATGTTCAGTTTTGCAGAAAAAAAATGACTTACTATTGAACATTTTCACAAAAAACATCTATTACACTGTGTGAAATATCTTAATGCAAACTCTCGGAAAAATAAAAAATGACGGACCATGGAGATTATTAGCCATGTGTATCGAAGGAAAAAAATGACTGTTTTTTTTTCATGAAAATGTTCAATAGTAATTCGGAGTTTTCTGTAAATCTTAAGATTCATTTATCTATCAGATTCAGACTTTGTAAAAATCAATGGTCTGATTGTATGGCTATGAAGAAACAGCTGTTATTTATTAAATAAAACCCAATTTTGCTTGATACGAGACCTTGTTTTTGTCGGAAAATATCTCAATTTATAATTGCTCTGGAATTACATATTAGTACCCATTGAGCTTAAACACAAATTATATATATATATATATATATATATATATATATATATATATTATTTAATATTTCTTAAGATCACACAGAAAGTTGCCTGAAAGCTCAATAGTAATTTGCTTAACTATATCATAGCCAATAAATACTACAGCTGAGCTCTAGTAAGAGAAAGAAATCCGACTTTGTTGCTTGAAACGTCTTATTATCCCAAACAGCCGTTGATATGAGGATTGATAATTCGTATTATTTGGAGTATTCACACTACTGTTCTCATCTTGGATGTTAATCTCAAAATGTTTCGGCCGATAAAATAAAAATAGGTTTCCCAAAATTGATACAGGAATTGTCCACATAGACCTGTGCTGCAATGGATAAAATTTCTAAGTAATAATCAGTTCTAAGTGACAGTCTTCTGGCGGTTGAAGGTTCGATCCTTAGTGTGGGCGATACTATGAATACAATTACGAATTACTTAAGACTTCTACCCGGTCATGGCTGACTGAACGAGAACAAGCTACCTCCGTGGATTAAATAAATTCCATATAGATACTCGAGTTCAACATAAAGATTCCCGAGTTTAACAAGACGCGCACCCAAAGAAGATATGAGGTTACATCAGCCAAAAAATATTGTAATAATAACAACACTCAAAATGAGGATAGTAGTCCGAAAAATCCAACTCATACAAATGTTTTTTGTTTGTTTGTTTGTTTGATATTATTAACAGCTTCACGGCCAATGGCGACACGTATACAAAAATGATAAATCTATTTTTTTTTTTTTGCTTTTAGTCGCAACACCCACTGAACTGAACCCCACTGCTGCTGTCGCTGTTGACCTCTCCTCGAACAATTCCCGCAACCCCGCAGACGCCATCCTCGTCGAAAGCCTCGTGTCGCCCGACTGCAATGATGCATTCGGCTTTCACAATGAGACGCTCGCCGTCTATCAACTGGACACTGATTCCGACGATTCTCCCCTGCCGCACAGTCCGGAATTACTCTGCTTCATTTCCGGAGGTACCAGCGAGAGCTGGATCATGGATCCGCCGGCCTGCTTCACGGCCAGCCAGGACGGATCGAGTGAAGCGTCTGTGTTGCACACACCGATGGAAAATCTCTTGATCGAACATCCAAGCATGTCCGTCTATGACTCTTACAGCCGTACCATCAACAGCGACGGGGAGGATGATAGCGACGATGACAATACGGACAATGAGGGCAACGATGAACCGCAAAACGTTCTAGAGGACGTACGTCGGCCAAGCTCACCTTTTGAGGAAGTCACCCTTCCTATTATGCCTATAATAAATCGGCCCTCCGTTAACACTCGATCCGCTACATCCGTTCCCTGTCCTAAGAATTCCGCTCAGACTTATCGCCTGATGCTTCAACGGCAGACCTACGAACAATCCCGCTATTTGAACAAGAAGAGTCTGAATCGAAGCAACAAGCTCCACGAATACAGCCATTTGGGTAAGCACCAGAGACACCGTGCCCGTTACCAGTGTCCATCCGGTCGTATGAATGGACGCTACGGACAGAGAAGAGCTTACTAAATGCACGTAGCGGTTTCAATGTGTTATGCGTGGCGGATGGAAGTTATAGTCAAAGCCACAAAAAAAAAACAAAAAAAAAAAAAACATCTCAACGCGGATTATATTAGTCACGTTGGCATTTGGCGCAGTTTCTTCTTCATTCTTGTCCGTCAGAATGTCCTTTGGGTCATTTTGATTTAGAAAGGCATTGTCCTCCACCTCCCCTACCCCCACCGCCACGGAATTATCGGTTTTCTCTCTGACCCTCCCTCACCTGCAAATACGTGTTAACGTGTTCTTTAATTAACTCCGATATTTCAAAAACAGGTAAAAAAAAAACACAAAAAGACAACAAAAATTACTGTATATTTTCAAGTAGACTGTTGTAGTATCATTCTTATTTATTTTAAAAACCATACATGCATATATATATATATATATATATATATATATATATATATATCGATATATATATAAACACACACATAGAGGGTGTTTGCAGTCGAGGATACGTCCTTGACAATCAGTCTGATAGTGGCTTTCTTGCTGTCGTGCTGTTCAGTCTTTGGAGGTCCCCCTCCCTCCCAGGCTTTACCTTCTCTCTGAGAAGGGGGGGTTAGTTTATTGCTAATCACCTGAGGCGCCTCTACCAGGGAATGCCGCCGGGGCTGCTCAGGTATTTTCTGTAGGCAAGAGTGCACTTCACCTAGTGCGCTGGCTTTTCAAAAGCTCACCTGACCTTGTGTCTAACCTCCCGCAGAGGAGGTAAATAAACATACAGGGTGAGTCAGAAATAGCCGGGCAGGCAAAACATTTTTTAGTTCTGTACTCATCCGGCGTTGCCTGGGAGTTTTACAGACTTTTTTTTTTTTTTTTTTTTTTTACTGCCCGGTTACTTCTGACTCACCATGTGTGTGTGCGTGTATATATATATATCTTTACGTTATGTATGTAAACTTTTTATATATGATCAATTATATATATATATATATATATATATATATATATATATATATATATATAATGTATGTATGAGCTATATGATATTTATGTATGACCCATATGATATGTATGACATAATTATGTATATATATATATATATATATATATATATATATATACATAATTATTTGGAAAGAAATTTAATCTCTTTTTACATTTTTATTTAAATTTTGTTTTTAGCAAACAATAATACACCAAAAAAAAAACAATGCAAAAACAAAAAAAATATTCCAATAAAAAGTTGAATTTAAAAAAAATCTTTATTTCTGATATGAGAAACTATTCTCCTCCCCCTCTGGCAGACATTGCGCCATTTTTTTTCTTTTTTCACGGGGATGTTGTGTTATTTATTTTATTTTATATACCGATATAAATTACTAAAAAAAAATAGAGAGGATCTTGGTTTGGCATTTTTAAAATTATTAGTTGATTTTTTTTTTATTTATATATAACTTTTATAAAGTTTTCATTGAATAGAAACATTTCGTTTTAAAAATCAATGGGCTAATATTTATTTAAAACATCATTTTTTTTTTTTGAGTGTTCAATCAGAAAATACATCTTATAGATGCCCCGAAATCAGTTATCGGTGATGAACTGGTTTCACTGCAGATTTCGGGTTTCAAATCATCAGACTCGCTCCACCCAAGCATCTCTTAAAAGAAAAATGCACCCTGCTCGAATGCGACGTCGTGCTACGCACTATAAATAAATTTTTTTAAAAAAGAATTGATTTCTTAGTGGTGTGAGTTATAACTTTAAGGATTATACTCATTAGTCTTTCTAGTTAATCCGCGCTAGTTTTAACTCGTGTTTTTATATGTACTGATATCTAGCTCGATGCACTTGTATATTGAGCACTTTTTGAATATTACTATATAACACTGTGTATAAACATTCTGGGGTAATTTACTAGATTAAGATTGTCATTTATTTACGGCTAAATGGGATTCGTCATTATTCAGAAACAACTAATTTTATTCTAAAATCATGATTTACGTCTTTTTCTAGTAAGCTTCTGTCGGTCACAGTTGAACATGAGCGGCATCCCAATTTTCTGTTTAGTTGTAGCATCGGCGTCTGATTTACGTCTTTTTCTTTTTGTGTAAAATCAATCAATTAAATCGAATTTATTTGTCAAAAAAGTAGCAAAGTGCAACAAGCCATGTAAAAAGTAGCAAAGTGCAACAAGCCATGAAAAAAGTAGCAAAGTGCAACAAGCCATGTAAAAAGTAGCAAAGTGCAACAAGCCATGTAAAAAGTAGCAAAGTGCAACAAGCCATGAAAAAAGTAGCAAAGTGCAACAAGTCATGTAAAAAGTAGCAAAGTGCAACAAGCCATGTAAAAAGTAGCAAAGTGCAACAAGCCATGTAAAAAGTAGCAAAGTGCAACAAGCCATGTAAAAAGTAGCAAAGTGCAACAAGCCATGTAAAAAGTAGCAAAGTGCAACAAGCCATGAAAAAAGTAGCAAAGTGCAACAAGCCATGAAAAAAGTAGCAAAGTGCAACAAGCCATGTAAAAAGTAGCAAAGTGCAACAAGCCATGTAAAAAATAGCAAAGTGCATCAAGCCATGTAAAAAAGTAGCAAAGTGCAACAAGCCATGTAAAAAGTAGCAAAGTGCAACAAGCCATGAAAAAAGTAGCAAAGTGCAACAAGCCATGTAAAAAGTAGCAAAGTGCAACAAGCCATGTAAAAAGTAGCAAAGTGCAACAAGCCATGTAAAAAGTAGCAAAGTGCAACAAACCTATAAAAAAAACAAGTAGAAATTATTTACGTCCACATATATTCTGAATGTTTGTCCCAGGGCGCTTTAAACCTTGATATGGTAGTCATCGTCACAACTTCCTTTGGTAGGTTGTTCCATGGAGCGAAAACACGGAGAGAGAACATTGACTTTCTTCTATTGAGCCGAAAGTGACGGTGGTGCATCTTTTTGAGGTGCCGCAAAGCTCACGACTTGGCGCTGGGGTGGAAAACTCCTTGAAAGATAAAGAAGTACACTAGTACAATTAATAGAAGCAATAGTTTAGGTTCGGCTTCAGATTGGTAGATACCAAATTTCCACAGGCTGTCTGAAAATATTGGCTTCCTGACTTAAAATGCACCAAACATTGATGTTATTGTTTTTCCTTTCCCTTTGCAAAGCTCAATCATGTTCTGCAAAGCCAAAAACAAAAACAACAGTTTTCTTTACAAAACAACCAAACCAAACACGATGAATAAATATTTGAAGACATAAAGAACTTGAAGCTTAAAAACTTTTACCAAAATTACTGGATTTGGCATTAAATAACCCGAAAAGGGTGGATATGCCGTAAAACAAAACAACCAATCCAAACACGATGAATAAATATTTGAAAACATCAAGAACTCAAAGCATAAAGACTTTTACCAAAATGACTGGATTTGGCATTAAATAACCTGAAAAGGGTGCATATGCCGTAAAACAAAACAACCAACCAAATTTCCATTAGTAATAGTTCCCCATGTTACATTTTAGTTTTAATAGATAGTATGTACAGTAAACACTTATTATTTGTTGCGTATTGACTTTTTACTCAAGTAAATGACATAACTCATGATTTTAGTACAAAATAAGTTTTTAGGAGAGTAATGGCGAAACCCATTTCATCTATACAATAATATGCTTAGGCAATTTCATGTCCGTACGTACGTTATCACCCTCCGTCTCTATTTTAAAAGATGCGATGATCCGATCAGCAAAGATTGGTGATTAAGCTAATGTAGCTAAGGTAAACAATTCCGACTTTACCCATTTTAAAATGAATTTTTCCAAAATCAAATTATGTCGTCCATTCGACTAAAACTAGCTGACAATTATTCTTGCACTAGGGAAGAGTGAGGATATTTATCGTTTTAAGAAGAATTCAATTGCTACAATTTTTAATAAATAAATAAAGAAGAAACATCGTTTTATTTATTTAAAGAATATTTAGCTGACAATTATTTTTATGGTAAGAAGACAAAGAATTTTTTTTAATTTACAAAAGAATTACACTACTACAATTTTAAATAAATCGTTTTAAGAAGAATTCAATTGCTACAATTTTAAATAAATAAATTAAATAAATAAAGAAGAAACATTGTTTTATTTATTAAAAGAATATTTAGCTGACAATTATTTTTATGGTAAGAAGACAAAGAATATTTTTTTATTTAAAAAAGAATTACACTACTACAATTTTAAATAAATCATTTTAAGAAGAATTCAATTGCTACAATTTTAAATAAATAAATAAATAAATAAAGAAGAAACATTGTTTTATTTATTTAAAGAATATTTAGCTGACAATTATTTTTATGGTTAGAAGACAGAATTTTTTTTTTTATTTAAAAAAGAATTACATTACTACAATTTTAAATAAATCGTTTTAAGAAGAATTCAATTGCTACAATTTTAAATAAATAAATAAATAAATAAATAAAGAAGAAACATCGTTTTATTTATTTAAAGAATATTTAGCTGACAATGAAAATTATTTTTATGGAAAAGGAAAGAGTCATTTCTTCTTAATAGTATTGACGTTCATTATTTGTATGGAAATATTATTTTTAACAGTAAATTTCACAGATTAATGTTGAAAGCACCGTCAGATTTATAGTTATAAATAATATACAATCTTAATGTAAAAAATGACCTGCCCTTGTTTATACACATTTATATATATATATATATATATATATATATATATATATATATATATATACATTTCCGGTGCTTCTTGACATAAAACTGCCTGGTAAATATGCTAAATAAAATTCTAATTTTAGGAAATACTTACTTGTGATAAAATGGTGATAAAAATCGGTAACCAAATTTTACGAAAACCATCCAGTCGTTTTTTTATTTTATTTAAGATGTTCAATTTTTTCCTTCGATTCATTATTTGAGTTGACAGACGCCATTTTGTTAATTATAAGAGGCGTTAAGCACGCCCCCTAGCGAGAGAAATGAGTAACTCTTCAATTAATGCCTCTGATAACCTGTGTCAATGAAAAAGATGACAGCTCTGAAGTCATCTACTGAATCGATGAAAAATTAAATATCTTAAATAATAAAACTGTTTAAAAAAATACTGGATTGTTTTCTGCAAAATTTGGTTACCTTTTTTTTTTTTTTTTTCACCATAACAAGTAAGTATTTCCAAGAATTAGAATTTTATTTAGCATAGTTACCGGGGAGTGTTATGCCAAGAAACACCATTGTTTTTTCCATTTTAAGAAACTGGTTATTTTGGGTATCTTTTACAATACTTAACTTGTTGCATATTTATTTTTTTTACCCCGTTCTCGTTCGTTTTTTGGACCCCGTTCGCGACTCTGCGGAGTATTGTAAAAGATACCCGACGTTATTTTAATCAGTAATGTTCAGTACAGTAAGTTTATTTTAATGATTCAAAGAATTACCATTTTTATTTGGGTTATTTAAAGATGCAATTTTCTGGGTGTAAAAAAAATGATAATCTCTGGCCCATATTGGAGTTCTGAAGACATTGCTTCCTACGTGCAAATCAACTTTTTCACTTTACCAATAATGAGAGAAATCTGACCCCAGAAAGAAAATCATAAGTCAGACACTGCCAATTGCTATAGGGATTGTAATGGCTCCTCCACCTCCTTTTTTTTTCCGAGATTAAAGGAGTTTTATTGCTGATTTAATTTCATAAGATCCTGGGCCCCATTTTTTTTTTTTATTTAAACATTTTGCTCTGGACTTAGCAAAAAGAGAAAATTTTCATTTTTTTTTTTCTTTAAAAAAAGAAAAGAAAAAAAAAGCCACTTGTGCACAACTCTCAGGTTGTGAAAAAAAAAAAATTTTCAAAAACAAAACAAAAAAATTTTTTTACACAAAAACATAAAAGAAAAGTGTTTTTAAATAAAAACAAAAAAAACTACAAAACTATTTAAAAAATATTTAGAATTTAAAAAAAAAAAATTAAAAAATATTTTTTAAAAAATCCAATTATACGGAAATTAAAAAAAGAAAAAAGAAATTTAATAAAAAAGAAAAAAAAAATAGCTGACAAAAACAATTTCAGTTTTTATGCTTGTTTTTTTTTTCAAGAAATCGATCTTTTTATTTTTTATTCTTTCACGACCCCTCCCCGCTTCAGCATCTTATTTCATCTATTAATCACGTTTCTCTCCACCCAGCATCCCATTTTATTTGACCCCGTACCATAACCTGGATTCCTATTTCATCTAATCTTCATTCTTCCCCACGACTATTTCTCCGCCTCTTCACTCTCTCTCTCATGTCTGCATTTTTTATTTCTGTTTCCAAAATTAATTTTTTTAAAAAATTGTCTATTTTTTTGCTGATACTAAAAAAGCTTTCATCTTTTTTGTTTTTAAATCGAGTGTTGACATTAACTTTAAGGGAATCGTAAAAAAAAGGTCACTTGGCACTGTTTCAAAACAACATCATTGCATAAACCCATAAAAGGCCATTAAAACCTTTAAAAGCCATTAAACCCTTAAACAGCCATTAAAAACAAAACCCCATTAAAAATGTTTAATCATGATTTTAATAAGATTTAAACCAAAATTCATTGAATTGCATGAGACTTAAGCAAATTTCCATTAATTTAAAGCCCTCTAATCAGGAGGGGTCTTAACTCTTGTCTATTAGACAAACCATAAAAGGCCATTAAAACCATAAAAGGCCATTAAAAACATAAAATCCCATTAAAAATCTTTAATTCTGATTTTAATAAGATTTAAACTAAAATTCATTGGATTGAGCAAATTTCCATCAATTTAAGGCCCTCTAATCAGGAGGGGGTCTAAACTTATGTCTATTCGACAATTAAATGTCTGACCCCTATTTTTACATAGTTTACTACTTTGTTCACCAGACCATTCGGCATGATGATTAGAGCGTTCGCAAATGGACCGCGAAACAAGGGTTCAATCCCCGGTCGAGTCGTACCTATGACTTTAAAAATGGTACCTGATGCCACCTTGCAAAACACTCAGCATTATGAAGTGAGGATTAAGGGTTAGTGGAGTAAACCTGGGAAAGGAGTGACGCTCTCCCCTACATCTTAATGTAGTAGCTAATGAAAAGGGAGCCTTTGGGTCGCCCTCGACTATGGTCGAACATTTTACTTTTTACTACCTTGCTTAGTTCAGCTAATTGATCTGAAAGTCTAAGAACGTACGTTATCACGCTATCTTCTCGGTCGTTTGCCTCTATTTTTGCACCCTTCCACCATTCCTTACAGATAGGACCGAATTCACATAGACCTCTAAAATACTGTCATCTCGAAGTATGATGCATTACGTTATTAAACTTAAGAGGAATCCGTTCAAGTTGTATAATTGGGTTGAAAAGATGGTGTATCGCCTTGATTAAAGGCGTACAATGGTGAGGCCCACAACACTCAGTATTTTCCAAGACATCATTTCGCGCAGTACAAAAGCCGTGATCAGGATCACTTGCCTCCTGGCCTTTTGGCTAAGATCAAAGTGTAGTATCTGTTCCGATGGATACGGCACCCATAGACTGGTATTGTCCTGCTCTTCGGGGCTTGATTTACGCCGGTCTATGGGTCTGTCCTGTGCAGTTCTAGGAGGTCCACCCTCCCAGGCTTCGCCTCCCCTCTTTGGGGAGGAGTAAGTTTATTGCTTACTGCCTGAGGCGCCCCTATCGGGGAATGCCGACGGGGCTGCCCAGGCAATTTTTAAACCCCACTTTCCCGACCCGGCCTTGGGCCACATCTTACTTGTGGGAGTAAGATAAAAACTGGCCTTGTGCCTAACTCCTGAAGAAGAGTAAATCAATACTCTGCAGTCACCGTTGATTGTTGATTGATGGTTCGGCTCATCCTCCAACTGTAGATACCATTTTGACAACGTTAGTTTTTGCAAGCGAAGTATCCTCATTCCCTCACGCACAGCGCTTGGTCTTCTCAAATAGTCACCCATCAGGTACTGACCAGGCTCAACGTTGCTTAACTTTGGTGATCGAATGAGAACCGGTTGTGCCAATGTGATTATACCATATTATGCTAGCAGAGCAATAACTGCGTAGTGAAAAATGCTAATAAAAACGTTTTCATTTGGTCGCGATCAAAGTGTAGTATCTGTTCCGATGGATACTGTACCCCATACTGGTATTGTCTTGGCCTGCGGGTTTTGATTTACGCCTGTCTATGGGACTGTCCTGTGCAGTTCTAGGAGGTCCACCCTCCCAGGCTTCGCCTCCCCTCTTTGGGGAGGAGTAAGTTTATTGCTTACTGCCTGAGGCGCCCCTACCGGGGAATGCCGACGGGGCTGCCCGGGCAATTTTTAAATGGCCAGAGTGCTCAACTCTTGAGTGCTGGCTTATCTAATCTCACTTTCCCGACCTTGTGTCACATCTTACCTTGTGGGAGGTAGATAAATAATAAAAAAAAATTTTTTTTTTTTAAAACGTTTTTTTTTTATTTTGCTTTCATTTTGTAAAAAAAATGCTGTACAGCAGGGCTTATCTCCCTTGTAGCATAAAACAAACATTTATTTCCCTTTGCATCTTGCTTGATTTATTTATATCGGCCATATTAAGAATTCAATATGACAAGTGTTTATTTTTTTCTTTTGTTTTTCCGTATTTAGTGTTTATTATTCAACTTGCTATAACACAATGTTTTTACCAAAAGGAAACATTGAATATAATGGTTTTATGCAATAATAGGGTGTTTTGAAATGGTGCCGTGCAGCATTTTTTTAGGATTCCTCTAGATTTGATGTTAACAGATATTTTTATTTTTCCAAACTTGTTAGTCTCTTATTCCAAAATCAAAGTCTGCCATCTTTTAAGCAAAAATGGTTCTGGTCTCAAAAAATTGAAGAAATTTTGTTTTATGTGTGTTGTGGATGTTCAAAGTAGGTGGTTCACTTAGCGGACACGTTAATGGAGTGCCGCATTTTCTCCCTATTCCTTCTCCACCTCCTCCTCCTCCCTTCTGCATCTCTCCCTTCTACTCATTCTCCTTCCTCTCTCCTTTCTAATTTTCTACCTCTTCCTTCTCCTCCTCTCCCTTCTGCTTTTTTACCTCTCCCTTCTACTCATTTTCCTCCTCTTCATCCCCCTTCTGATTTTCTACCTCTTCCTTCTGCTCCTTCTTCTCTTTCTACTTTTCTCCACCTTTCTTTTAACCATTCTCCTCCTCCCCCTTCGGATGTTGTACCTTTTCCTTCTACTCATTTTCCTCCCTTTTCTCCCCCTTGCTTTTTTTCCTCTTCCTTCTACCCATTCTCCTTCCTCTGTCCTTTCTGATTTTCTCCCTCTTCCTTCTCTTCTCTTCCCTTCTCTCCCTTCTGCTTTTTCCCCTCTCCGATTCTCCTCTTTTCTGTTTTTCTACATCTTCCTTCTACCCCCTCTCCTCTTTCTAACTCTTCTGCTTTTCTCACCTCCCACTTCTACTCCCTGTCCTCCCTTTCTGCTTTTCTCACCCCCCCCCCCCACTTCTACTCTCTCTCCTCCCTTCTCTCCTTTCTGATTTTCTCACCTCCCACTTCTACTCTCTCTCCTCCCTTCTCTCCTTTCTGCTTTTCTCACCAACCCAATTCTACTCTCTCTCCTCCCTTCTCTCCTTTCTGATTTTCTCACCTCCCACTTCTACTCTCTCTCCTCCCTTCTCTCCTTTCTGATTTTCTCACCTCCCACTTCTACTCTCTCTCCTCCCTTCTCTCCTTTCTGATTTTCTCACCCTCCACTTCTACTCTCTCTCCTTCCTTCTATCTCTTCTGCTTTTCTACCTCTTTCTTTTACCCATTCTCCTTATTACGATGTTCAAAGTACGTGGTTCATTTAGCAGACACACTAATGAAGTGCCGGATTATTGTTTGTATACAGGATACGTATAAATGATAAAGCCCGGCTATGCTAATTACTTTATTAACCAAACCAACCGCAATACAATGTGACTAATTTTTATTATTGAGCATTCTATGTAAGACTTTCCTTTACAGCAAAGAAAAATAAGATATAATATCAAAATAGCGGGAGACTACAACCAGCAAGTGCAGTTTAAACAAACAAATTGATGGAACACTACATACAGAAAAATCTGCTGGCCACTTAAGAAACTTAAGAAACTGCCGGTAACAGGATTATCAAGTTCTCTCTTGTAATTTTGTCCAGATTAAAAGAGGTGTCGGACGATCAGTTGCCAGAAAATCGGTGTTGCATCTGTATCAGTTTTATAGAATTATTTCAAAGATTTGTAAATTAAAGTGTTTAACCCATTAGTCCCCCAATTTTTTTTCTTTAAGTTATGACGAAAAATACAATATTATTTGATACTGAATATGTAAGAAAAATATTTATTACAATATTCTAAAATAAAAAAATTCATAGTCCTTATTTTAGGACCAAACTTTTGGAGCATACTATATTTGAGCAAAATTACTTTCAAAGATTTACTTGACTTTTAACTGACAATGGAAATTATTTTCACGAGAGAAAAAAAAGAGACAATTTTGTTTAATATTTATTAAACCTTACATAAATGTGTTATTTCAAACGAAATTTTATCATTAACCTATTTGTGCCCAAAGTTTATTTCTTTACTTTATTAGCAAAAAATCGTTTTCAAATACAATATTTTATTTGAGCAAAATTACTTTCAAAGATTTACTTGACTTTTAAGTAACAATGGAAATTATTTTCACGAAAGAAAAAAAGAGACAATTTTGTTTAATATTTATTAAACCTTACATAAATGTGTTATTTCAAACGAAATTTTATCATTAACCGAATATGTGGCCAAATTTTATTTCTTTACTTTATTACCAAAAAGTCGTTTTTAAATACAATATTTTATTTGAGCAAAATTACTTTCAAATTATTACTTGACTTTTAACTAACAATGGAAATTATTTTCACGAAAGAAAAAAAGAGACAATTTTGTTTAATATTTATTAAACCTTACATAAATGTGTTATTTCAAACGAAATTTTATCATTTACCTATTCGTGGCCAAATTTTATTTCTTTAGTTTATTAACAAAAAATCGTTTTTAAATACAATATTTTATTTGAGCAAAATTACTTTCAAAGATTTACTTGACTTTTAACTAACAATGGAAATTATTTTCACGAGAGAAAAAAAAAGAGACAATTTTGTTTAATATTTATTAAACCTTACATAAATGTATTATTTCAAACGAAATTTTATCATTTACCTATTCGTGGCCAAATTTTATTTCTTTAGTTTATTAACAAAAAATCGTTTTTAAATACAATATTTTATTTGAGCAAAATTACTTTCAAAGATTTACTTGACTTTTAACTAACAATGGAAATTATTTTCACGAGAGAAAAAAAAGAGATAATTTTGTTTAATATTTATTAAACCTTACATAAATGTATTATTTCAAACGAAATTTTATCATTTACCTATTCGTGGCCAAATTTTATTTCTTTAGTTTATTAACAAAAAATCGTTTTTAAATACAATATTTTATTTGAGCAAAATTACTTTCAAAGATTTACTTGACTTTATAGGATAGTTAGAGCATTCATTTATACTTTATAAAAATGTGGGTTGCTTATAAGGACTACTTACCAACCAATTTTTGATTGAATAATGGCTGAAACTGATTGTATCCTTTCACTCTGTATTTTCACAGTATACTGAAAACTGAGAGATCAGTGTTGCCAATACACATCAGGCAGTAGGGGTAATATTTGAAAGACACTCCAATCTTTATGACAGCTAAATACAGATGTTGCTGAAATATGGTTAATTATCTTTCTGACCCTTAAAAAAGGACCATGGGCGCTAATGGGTTAAGAAAATAACATCAAAGGCTTTCTACAGATTGACTTGGCGCCTTTGAATGGACTTTGTCCAAACTGTCTCCTGTCTCTATTAAAGATAGGCCATTAAAAATGTAGTTTCTATACGAAAATCTGAAAAGTTCTAAATTTTTCAGTTTTCATGTTAAATTTTCCTGTGTAATATTTACTAGTTATAAAAAAAACTTGAATAGTTTAGCTCAAACTTTTTATACTGAAAACTGAGACATCGGTGTTGCCAATATACATCAAGCAGTTACGTGTAATGTTTGAAAGACACTCCAACATTTATGAATAACTATAGATATCTTTGAAAAATACAGATGTTGCTAAAATATGGTTACTTATCCTGAAAATGGACAATGGGTGCTAATAAGTTAATAAAAGGGAATTTATTAAAATTATTACTTTTTACTCAAAATTACATATTTATCCCCAACAAACTTTTTCCACCACCAAAAGCAACGAATGTGCAGTACTATTTTTTTTAATTTAATTTTTTTAATTTATTTTTTATTTTTATTTTTTTTAATTTTATTTTTTTAATTTTTAATTTTTATTTTTTTAATTTATTTTTTTAATTTATTTTTTTTAATTTATTTTTATTTTTTTAAATTTATTTTTATTTTTTTTATTTTATGTTTTAATTTTATTTGTTAATTTTATTGTTTTAATTTTATTTTTTTTATTTATTTTATTTATTTATTTTTATTTTTTTATTTTATGTTTTGATTTTATTTGTCAATTTTATTTTTTCTAATTCAAATTTTTTTCTAGGACCAGAACCATTTGATTTAGATTTTGCAATACAAAACAAAAGAAATATGAAAAGCGAATGTAAAATTTAAAAAAAAAAAATCTCTCGCTCTTTTTGCTTTTTTAAAGATTTATTTTCAACATTTAATAAAAGAGAAAAACATTTAATAAACGAGAAAATACCACGTGACATTTCTAATTCACTCCGATGAGTTGAACATTTCCAGCCATTCTACTTTTTTAGCAATAAGTGTGACCCCTCTTGAGCATGCATACCAGTCTTCTCCCTCTTCTCCCTTGCATTAATATATATATATATACACATATGTATATATATATATATATATATATATATACATATATATATATATATACATATACATATATACATATATATATACATATATATATATATATATATATACATATACATATAGATATATGCATATACATATATATATATATTTATATATATATATATATATATATATATATATATATATATATATATATATATATATATATATATTTAAAAGAAATAAACTAAACACACATTAATATTCCAATATGTGACTGTGTACGCGTCTGATGAGACCCATTCAGGTCGAAATAATTTATAATGCGAACGGCCTTAATGTGTGTTTAGTTCATTTCTTTTTAATTTGTTAACAAGTATATACATATATATATATATATATATATATATATAAAATGAGATATTTTTCGACAAAAACAAGATCTTGTATCAAACAAAAATAACAGCTGTTTGTTCATAGCCATACAATCAGACCATTGGTAATAACAAAGTCTGTATCTTTTAGTCAAATGAATTTTCAGATTTACAGAATGAAAAAGGACTTACTGTTAAATCCCTTTTTCCTTCGATACATACGAAAATATATTTCTGTAAACCTGAAGATTAATTTGTCGATAAAATTCAGACTATTTTATTACCAATGGTCTGATTGTATGACTATGAACAAACAGCTGTTATTTTTTAAATGAAAACTAATTTTGTTTGATACAAGACCTAGTTTTAGTCAGAAAATATCTCAATTTATAATTGCTCTGCAATTATATATTAGTATCATTGAGCTTAACACCTGAGTTTGACTACATAATCAATATATATATATATATATATATATATATATATATATATATATATATATATATATATATATATAGTAAAGTATGAAAATATATTCATGGCAATTAAGCTACACAGATGGGTCCGTGTTTCATTCTTGCAGGGAATTGTCAGGCTAAGTGCTTAGCCTGACAGCTTCCTGCAGGAATGAAACGCGGACACCTCTATCTAGCTTAATTGTCATAAGTATATTTTCATACTTTACTACTAAACTCTACTCATGTATTGAGCACTGTTAAGTAAACACTGAAAATCTATACACAATATATTATATAATCTTATAATATTATACATGTATACATGAAATATATATATATATATATATAAGAATAATATTTTTTTTTTTTTAAGGCGATAACAATGCGTTGTTAAAGTGACACATACGACACGTGGAATCGTAAAAACAAAACAAAGTGACAATATTGAAAAGTCAATAATTTTCAAAATTTTTTTTTTTATTTACCAGTGTATCGTGACCGTGGTGTTGGGTTGGAGTGTGTCCTTTTCATTATTATTATTTTTTTTTTAATTTTCGAGGGTATCCCTCATCCTCAGAATAAAATAAATACTACCACTCGTTGGAGTGTGTTTTTTTTTTTTGGTTTTTTTGCCAAAAACAAACCGACATTTCCGGCCCCGGCTTTTGGCAAAAAAAAAAAAAAAAAAAACACACTCCAACGAGTGGTAGTATTTATTTTATTCTGAGGATGAGGGATACCCTCGAAAATTAAAAAAAAAATAATAATAATGAAAAGGACACACTCCAACCCAACACCACGGTCACGATACACTGGTAAATAAAAAAAAAAATTTTGAAAATTATTGACTTTTCAATATTGTCACTTTGTTTTGTTTTTACGATTCCACGTGTCGTATGTGTCACTTTAACAACGCATTGTTATCGCCTTCAAAAAAAAAAAATATTATTCTTACACTATACACAATGCTCCAAGCGAACTACAACATTCTTCTCATATATATATATATATATATATATATATATATATATATATATATATATATATATATATATATATATAATGTGTGTGTGTCTGCCCTATGTTTGTTCATACCCAAATTTGTATACAAATACTGATTTATTAACAAATAATCTCAGTAAACATACTCATTATTTTTTTTAATATTCATTTGCTGGTTGCGAATATTAAATTGTCTGAATTTATTGAGTTTTTCTTTTTAGTATTGGTTTCTATCTCCCTCCGTTGGATATTATGATTTTAAATAATAATATCTATTAATATTTAAATCATAATATCTAATAAAGGGAGATACCCCCTTTTATTTAAAAAGGGATTTTTCAACAAGATACTTTTAAAAAATAACAAAAACATTAATGTTTTTTATTTAACTTTTAAATGGTCAATAATTAGCATTTTCAAATAATCGTTCAAAATTAATTTTTTTAAATGCTTAGTTCAATGCTAATGAATAAAGAATATTTTCACTTCTTACGATTCGCGATTCTGAAGTTTCTACATTTAAAAAAAATATTTAACAGAAGCCAACTTTTTTATTTTTCCTAATGTTTGTTAAATATTTTCCAACAATTTTAATAGCAATGTTTTGAATTTTTATTCCTGAAAAAAAAAATATCCCCATTTTTTACTTTCTTTGGAAAATGGGAAACTGATTTTGGTAATAATTTAACAAAACGTTGATTTACACATTCTTATAATCAGCCATTTTTTCTATTCCGTTTTTTATTATTATTTGTATATAGTTTCATATTATTAAAAATTAAAATGACTGCCACAAAGATGAAGATGATTAACTATGGCCTCTTATATCATTAAGAATAAATAACTATGGCCTTTTATATCATTGAATATAAATAACTATGGCCTTTTATATCATTGAATATAAATAACTATGGCCTTTTATATCATTGAACATAAATAACTATTGCCTTTTATATCATTGAATATAAATGACTATGGCCTCTTATATCATTGAATATTAATAACTATGGCCTCTTATATACTTGAACATAAATAACTATGGCCTTTTATATCATTGAATATAAATAACTATGGCCTCTTATATACTTGAACATAAATAACTATGGCCTCTTATATCATTGAATATAAATAACTATGGCCTCTTATATAATTGAACATAAATAACTATGGCCTTTTATATCATTGAATATAAATGACTATGGCCTCTTATATCATTGAATATAAATAACTATGGCCTCTTATATACTTGAACATAAATAACTATGGCCTCTTATATAATTGAACATAAATAACTATGGCCTTTTATATCATTGAATATAAATGACTATGGCCTCTTATATCATTGAACATAAATAACTATGGCCTTTTATATCATTGAATATAAATAACTATGGCCTCTTATATAATTGAACATAAATAACTATGGCCTTTTATATCATTGAATATAAATGACTATGGCCTCTTATATCATTGAACATAAATAACTATCGCCTCTTATATACTTGAACATAAATAACTATTGCCTTTTATATCATTGAATATAAATAACTATGGCCTCTTATATAATTGAACATAAATAACTATTGCCTTTTATATCATTGAACATAAATAACTATGGCCTTTTATATCATTGAATATAAATAACTATGGCCTCTTATATCATTGAATATAAATGACTATGGCCTTTTATATCATTGAATATAAATAACTATGGCCTCTTATATAATTGAACATAAATAACTATGGCCTTTTATATCATTGAATATAAATAACTATGGCCTCTTATATAGTTGAACATAAATAACTATGGCCTTTTATATAATTGAATATAAATAACTATGGCCTCTTATATCATTGAATATAAATGACTATGGCCTTTTATATCATTGAATATAAATAACTATGGCCTCTTATATAATTGAACATAAATAACTATGGCCTCTTATATAGTTGAACATAAATAACTATTGCTTTTTATATCATTGAATATAAATAACTATGGCCTCTTATATACTTGAACATAAATAACTATGGCCTCTTATATACTTGAACATAAATAACTATGGCCTTTTATATAATTGAACATAAATAACTATATGCCTCTTATATCATTGAATATAAATAACTATGGCCTCTTATATACTTGAACATAAATAACTATGGCCTTTTATATCATTGAATATAAATAACTATGGCCTCTTATATAATTGAACATAAATAATTATGGCGTTTTATATCATTGAATATAAATAACTATGGCCTCTTATATACTTGAACATAAATAACTATGGCCTTTTATATCATTGAATATAAATAACTATGGCCTCTTATATCATTGAACATAAATAACTATGGCCTTTTATATCATTGAATATAAATAACTATGGCCTCTTATATAATTGAACATAAATAACTATTGCCTTTTATATCATTGAATATAAATGACTATGGCCTCTTATATCGTTGAATATTAATAACTATGGCCTCTTATATACTTGAACATAAATAACTATGGCCTTTTATATCATTGAATATAAATAACTATGGCCTCTCATATAATTGAACATAAATAACTATGGCCTTTTATATCATTGAATATAAATAACTATGGCCTCTTATATACTTGAACATAAATAACTATGGCCTTTTATATCATTGAATATAAATAACTATGGCCTCTTATATACTTGAACATAAATAACTATGGCCTTTTATATCATTGAATATAAATAACTATGGCCTCTAATATACTTGAACATAAATAACTATGGCCTTTTATATCATTGAACATAAATAACTATGGCCTTTTATATCATTGAATATAAATAACTATGGCCTTTTATATCATTGAATATAAATGACTATGGCCTCTTATATCATTGAACATAAATAACTATGGCCTTTTATATCATTGAATATAAATGACTATGGCCTCTTATATCATTGAGCATAAATAACTATGGCCTTTTATATAATTGAATATAAATGACTATGGCCTCTTATATAATTGAACATAAATAACTATTGCCTTTTATATCATTGAATATAAATGACTATGGCCTCTTATATCATTGAACATAAATAACTATGGCCTTTTATATCATTGAATATAAATGACTATGGCCTTTTATATCATTGAATATAAATAACTATGGCCGCTTATATAATTGCACATAAATAACTATGGCCTTTTATATAATTGAATATAAATGACTATGGCCTCTTATATAATTGAACATAAATAACTATGGCTTTTTATATCATTGAATATAAATGACTATGGCCTCTTATATCATTGAACATAAATAACTATGGCCTTTTATATCATTGAACATTAATAACTATGGCCTCTTATATCATTGAACATAAATAACTATGGCCTCTTATATACTTGAACAGAAAAGTTGGCTCTTTAATACGAGATGAACATGTATTAGAATTGGTAATTTACTAGGTTATGCTGTCAATTATTTACGTGAAATTTGTTTAACACCACAAAGTGTAGTATCTGTTCTATCCTCAGTTTGTGAAAGAGAAATTCTTCTAAACTGAAGCAATTTTTATCCCAATCCTGAGCGCCTCTTTTGGGGGAGTTTGATTTTTCCCACATTAAAAAAACGACCTTATGTCTAACTCTGCCCTCGTGGGCAGGCAAGTAAATAGATACTCCCAAACAACTTACTTAAAATAATATTTTAGTAAAGGAAAAATTAAATTTAAAAAACATTAAAAATGTTAGTTATAGCAAGCTAACTGGTACACGCCAACCAGTAAATAAAACCTGGACATGTTTGAAAAATACAATGTGGTTTCTTGGAATTTTCAATAAGACGGCAAGGGAGATCAGTTTAAAATCATAATATGTTACCAAGGGAGATACCGTCACCCTTTATTTAATTTTTTTCTTATAAAAGAGTTATGAATGCTAAAAACAACCCCAACCCTTACCCAAACCACTCAAGGAAGTTTAACCGACTTATTTCAGACACGTCGGGAATACGTTCTCGACAAAATCAGTCCGACAGTGACTTTGTTGCTGTCGGGCTAAGGTGTGTGGTCGTGTTCAGTCAAAGAAGGTCCACCCTTCCAGGCTTTACCTTCTCTTTGATAAGGGGTTATTTTATCGCTAATCACCCGGGAATGCCGACGGGGCTTCTCAGGCATTTTTTAGGGTTATAGTGTGCTAATCCTAGTGAACTAGCTTTTCAACTTAACACCTGACCTTGAGATTAATCTCTTTGAGAGATGAATAAAATAAGGGTAAACTAGATGGACAGATTGTCAGTTGAATGCTGATGAATATTATGAGAGGATTGAGAATAATGAATGGAATGAATAACATTTGATGACTTATGAGGACGGTTTATGACAAATATTTGTTGACATTAAATTAGGGAAGCAGTCTTGTGGCAACGTGTTCCACATATGAGAAGTTCTTGGAAAAGAAAAATTGGCTGAGATCAAAGTGTTCCATCTGTTCTAAATGCTATACTTCGACTGTTCTGTCCTCAGTCAATGAAGGAGAAATCCTTCTACACTGAGATAATTTTTTTCCCCCAATCCAGAGTGCCCATTTTGGGGAGCTTGATTTTCCCCACATTAAAAACCGACTAAATCTGTCCTCGTGTAGAGGCAAGGGACTCTGTTCATGGACGTTTCCTTTCATGTTGGGCGGAAGAAAGGAAAGTTTTTTGTCATTGTGGTAGGAAGACGACTTCTTGCTGTGTATGTCTTACGAGGAGGAACCAGGAATTGAAGCTCAGTCGAGCACCTCCCATGGAAATAACAATAGAGCAGAGAAAGACTAGCAACGTCTAATGTGAAAACAGGTCTGTAGAGAATAGAAGAAATAATAATCCCCCACTAGATTGTGAATTCGTTTTTGAATGCTGACAAGGCAAAAATAAAAAAATTGGCTAGCCAGAAGCAAAGTTTGATTGAGGGAGATAAGTCTAAAATCATAATATTTAACAAAGGGAGATACCGCTCACTTTTTATTTAAATTAGTGTTGACATGTAATTGCACAAAAAGAAAACAGAATTTTATTTTTAAAAGCTGGGGGTAAGGCATAATACTTGCCCCAAAATAAGGCGTTTTTATGGTGGGGTGATTGTACAGAATTACTGATACTTTTTATCTATATCATGTTTATTTACTTTCTACCTACCTACTTACCTACGTACCTACCTACGTACCTGTGTCTATATTCGGTATCTATCAACAATTATATATCAAGGCAGCAAGTCTTCTTTCAAACATCTATTGTAAAAAAACAAAACAATAGACTTTCTAATTAACTTTTAAAACATTTTTCAAATTAATTTAGATCTTATTAATTTGAAACTTCATATATAGATCTATTTTGCATACAACTAGGATGAAAAAAAAAACCCAGTTTATTGAAAAGTGACAAAAAAAAATCGGTGCATATTCAGAATTACCGACAAACTGAGAAATATCTATGATTTACGTACCCACGACGGAATGAATCAATCGTATATCAAAAATCACATAAATTAATTAAGTAGTTTTTATTTTATAAAAAAAAAATTTATCGATAAGCGGGTAATGTTGATATATCGGCGGCATTATTGGTCATATTCAAGGGAACAAAGGGAGATAATACCCAAAATTCCAGACTTTATTTCTCTAGTTTGCAAAAGTTCGGATTATCTCCCTTGAATATGACTAATATGGCGCGGATATTTCAACCTTATTTGTTTATTGATAAAATTTGATTTTCTTTTATAAAATAGAAACTACTGATTAATTTACATGTTTGTTGGTATACGATATATTCATTCCGTCAAACATATTTTTCGGTTTGTCTTTTATTTTTTTCCATATCTCTGTAATTTTGGATAAGCACCAAAAACTCTTCTTTTTTTTAATTCATGTTTTGGAATTTTTTAGATAAGTATTGATACATTGTGTTATTTGAAGTATTTGGACTACTGTTTTTATCGTTGTTGTTATTTTCACAACGTTTTGGCCGATGTAACCTTCGACCTTCTTCAGGTCAATCTTTTTGAACACTGGAAGCTTTATGTTGAACTTAGAAACCTATAGAGTATTTCAAACTGAATACCTTATTTAATCCACAGGGGTAGATTGTTCTTGTTCTATCAACCATGATCGGATAGAACTCCCTCCCTGCCCCCTGTTTCCCCGACAGTACTGACATGCAGAAATTTAAAACTAATGTAAACAGACATCTCGCTGCTCAGATCCCAATTTAAGCTGAACCACTAATCCTTCTCCCCTTTTCCTTTTTCTCAGTAGCCCCTTACGTTTACAGTGGCGTCCTGCCTTGTTTGGGGTGAATCATGTAAAAAAAAAAAAAAAAAAAAAAGAAACGTTAAGCAAGGATCTCTGCTTCACTAACCGAGGACAGAATAGATTAAGTATTATTTACTCCTCTCCAGGAGTTAGGCACAAGGCCAGTTTTATCCTACTCCCACAAGTAAGATGTGACCCAAGATCGGGTCGGAAAGTGGGGGTTGAAAAGCCAGCGCCCGAGAGGTGAACACTCTGACCATCAAAAATTGCCTGGGCAGCCCCGTCGGCATTCCCCGATAGGGGCGCCTCAGACAGTAAGCAATAAACTTACTCCTCCCCAAAGAGGGGGGGCAAAGCCTGGGAGGGTGGACCTCCTAGAACTGCACAGGACAATCCCATAGACCGGCGTAAATCAAGCCCCGAAGGCCAAGACAATACCAGTCTATAGGGTGCAGTATCCATCGGAACAGATACTACACTTTGATCTTAGCCAAAAGGCGTACCATCAGAACAGATACTACACTTTGTTCCTAGCCAAAAGGCCAACGAATGTTTCCTAGTTGGGGGTGTAGTTACCAAGGATTACTTCTTCTAGAATCACCATTTATTTATTTGTTATTGTCTTTTTTTTTTTTTTTTTTTTCTTACTGCCAGAATGTACAATGGTCCGTGTTGGTCAACACTGCCCAGGAAGAATTTCTTCTTTTATTTTGTGTATGATCTCGCACAATACCAGAATGCAGCCCATATAACAATTTCACACCGTTTTCCCTTCCCCCTTCTTCAATCAACCTGACTACAAAGCACTTATTATTATTATTATTATTATTATTATTATTATTATTATTATTATTATTATTATTGTTGTTGTTGTCTTGTTGGTACTAACAATGGACTCAGTATATTGAAAAAATTTAAAGCCTGATTTCTTTTGTAAGGTTTGATTTTAGAATACTGAGTGACCTATGTGAGCTATTGTGTGACCTTGAAAATCCCTTGTTGAAGTTTTGTGATGTAAAATAAAAATCTTTCAAAAAAGATATTGTACAAAAGTTTATACTGCACAGATAAAATTGATTTGGCAGTAAAAACGGCTTCAGCAATAGTGGGAAATTATTTTTTTACGTAATATGTTAACTGCTTCACAGCAAATTCTGTATTTGTTTGTTTTTTGTTTTTTTGTTTTTTTTTTTACTGTATTGCACTTAAGCTAATCTAGCGTGGAAATACCATTGTTATTAATATTAATTAATTAATTAATTAATTATTACAGCAAAAAATATATTCATAAATAGTTATTTTCTAACACTGAATGTATTATAATAGAATAGAAAATTTGTTTTTTATTTTTATTTTTATTATTATTATTATTTATTTATTATTATTATTATTTATTTATTATTATTCATTTATTATTATTATTATTTATTTATTATTATTATTTTTTATTATTATTTATTTAATTATTACTATTATTTATTTATTATTATTTATTATTATTATTATTTATTTATTATTATTATTTATTAATTTTTTTTTTACTCACTATGAGTTTTCATACAAGTCATTATCATTTATTGCTGACTGACAGTAACCTGTGGTGTTCCTTAGAGTCTGAGTGACAAGTCTCCCCTGAATAATGATAATAATTATTATTATTATTATTATTATTATTATTATTATTATTATTATTATTATTATTATTATTATTATTATTATTATTATTGATTTATTAATTAAATGTTTTTTTCTTTTCTATTTTTCTTTGGTGGGTGGTCTTTTTATTTTTGAGGGATTGAGAAGTTGTTGTTTTTTATTATTGATAATATTTTCGTTTAATAATTGTTTCAATTCTTAAAAATTAAAAAATCTTTTTTTTAATAATTCTATTTTCAAATTTTCTTTTTTTCCAATATCTTTTGTAATATCTTCTTTTATCTGAAAAAAAAAATCTTTTTTTTTTTAAATATGAAAAAAAAAAAAATTCGATTCAATTATATTTTTACTTACAATTTTATTTCTTTGAAAATATTTTGATTCTTAATTGTCCATTTTTCTCCTTACCATTTATTGTTTGGGGTTTGTTTTTTAATTATTTATTTTTGTGAGTGTAAAGTGTAAAGGGCGATATATCTCACCTACACTTTATTTGACGTGCCATCTTTTTGGCATGAATGTAAGTACAGCGAATCTATTTGCAGTTTCAAAATGACGTAAAGATGCTATGTCGTACGTGTTGTTTATACCAGCTGAACTATCTGTGTGACCATGGGGCAAGATACAAGAGCTGTCCTTAAAATATTCCTCAATTTTTCACAACCGTCAATAGATTTTAAATAAGATGATAATAAAAATAATAAAACACAAATTTGCTCTAAAAACAGCTCTGATCTCCTGTTAAAAAAAAAAGCAAACATCGCAAATATAGGAATTATTGAACCTAAAAAAAACATACCAATATATATTAAGGCACTTGTGTATTTTAGAGATTCGAGCAAATTTATTTGTTTTCATTTTCGAAGAGTTACATCGCGACAGGGGCAGACAATCACAAAAGTTATTGGAGTAAATCAAACAAACATGAAACATTACGAAATTCCCTCAAAAGTTTTTTCACCGAAAAGAAATGGTTAGTTTACCAAAAAGAAAACCACACACACATTTTCACATAATGACTGTTTTAATTTATTAAACCATTTGAATCTATTGTAAATAGACTGTTCATTTAAAAAACAACACATTTTTAAAATAATGACTGCATTATTCCATTTCAATAAATGTTCTATTAATTAATTAATTAATTATTTTCTGTTACTTTAATGTATTCGTAATGTTTCATGTTTGATTACCTTCAATAACTTTCATGATTTCATTCCCTTTACGCTAATTATAGAATTGTCTGCCCTTGTCGTGAATGTAACTCTTCGAACATGAAAACAAATAAATTCGCTCGAATCTCTAAAATGCAGAAGTGCCTATATTAGTTATTATTTGAATTATTTGGACTATGAAATAAAACAATATATATATATATATATATATATATATATATATATATATATATATATATATATATATATATTTTTTGCTAGTTGTTGATTTGCTTATCCTCTATTCCATTTTTATTTTTACATTTTGTCTGTAACATTGTTTCTTTTATTCCTCATATATATATATATATATATATATATATATATATATATATATATATATATATATACAGGGTGGGCCAAAATAAGGGTCCTATCTTTAAATTTTAATAACTTGAATTTGAATAACTTCCACAAAATAAAAGGTAAACTCACCAAACTTTATGTGTGTGTAGACTGACCCTTCCGAGATTTTTTGAAATAAACAAAACAAATTTTAGCCGAAAAACACTTCTTAAAACTTACAAAAACTAAAGTATTGTTTTTTACACTGTTTTGAGTTTTTTAAGCAAAAATAATGTTTTCTAAATGAGGGTACGTTCCTTAGGGCTAATACGGCTCATGCTTGCTTTGGAAGGGGTCCTTTACTTATTCTAAAAAAAATAAAAAAAATCAATAAATAAAAAAGTTATGAATTTTTAAAAATAGGACCCTTATTTTTGCCCACCCTGTATATATATATATATATATATATATATATATATATATATATATATATATATTAATTCTATAGACCTGACTTCGTCATTGATTTGCAGGTAACTCCTTTTGACAAGGAACAAAGTGTAGTATCTGTTCTGATACTACACTTCATCTCTTCTGCCTTTGGTCAGTGAAGGGGAAATCTTTTTAAACTGAGGCAATTTTAATTTTTGTTCCAATCCAGAGTTCCCCTTTTTGGGGAGCTGGATTTTCCCTGCATTAAAAACCGACCTTGTGTCTAACTCTGCCCTTGTGGGGAGGCAAGTAAATAGAAACCTCTGTTTTTAACAGATTTTTATTTAATTTTGGTGGTTGAGTCAAACACCTTCAGAAAAACAAGCCCACTTGGGGGGGGGGGGGTATAGTCATCAGCCACTTTTTAAGTACATAAAGGTCTGTACCTGGAAACAAGTCTCCAAACAGGAACACCGTTAAAGAAATTGAAGAAAAAAAAACATTAACTCTTCAAAAACACAGACAAATTCAAGTAGGTCCAGATTATCATTTTGTAAATACTAGAAAAATCTTTTTTTCAAATCAGACCTGTTAAATCTTCCTCCTCGATCAAGGGAGGTAAACAGTTTCATTAGGAAAAGTTGCCTTGGGTGACAGTGGGGGGGGGCTAATTTGGATGTGGGACATTCTTTAAAAGTAAAAATAAATGTTGTTATGTTTTTTCTCAGTTAAACCTCGGTCACACAGTTAGGAATAAAAGAGCTGAAGATATAAGTAAAAAAAGATAAGTATAAAAGTACTTAAATGACTTATAACCAATCAAGCAATGAAATGTACAATCTGCTGTTAATAGTTAGGAATAAAAAAAAAATTTAAAAAACTTTTTAAAATTTTAAGTTTTTAAAATTGTTGTTTATCAGGACTTTTTTTTTTATTATTACAGAAAAGTTTGGCATGGTTGAAAATAAAGTTCTCAAACTTATAAAAAAATTGAAATGACGTTTTGTTTTGTTTAATTTATTTTTACAACAAGTTTAAAAGTGTAAACGTTACTGTTTTAGCTGTCAGAAACATTGAGATTTATTTCCTCTTATGGAGAGCAGCCCTAGCGAGATTGTTTGGTCACACAATGACCAATCAGACTTCTGGGCACAGTAGTTTCAACTGGACCTTTTAAGGACTCCATCCAGAGAAGAGATCTTTAGACCTTTAGGGATTCGCAGAACAGTGAGAGAGCTTCCAGGCTGCCACGAAAAAAGATGTTGACTCTCTCTCCTGACAACTTGACACCGAGCAAGGCTATCTTCACTTGAAGATATACTGCTTTGAGAAAAGACCTGCATTATTACTATTTCTTTTTTTACTGTTTTAACTTTTGGCAACCTACACCCAACGGTGTAGGTCATTTAAATAAATATGTCATTTATTGCTTATAGAAAGGCTTTGTTTTCCTTTCTTTGGCAATCCTTTTGTTGAAGATTATTATAGGAGTTGATCTTACAGTTTGTGCTCTTCCAATATATGAGCTAGTGAGTTCTTAGGGTTAATTGGTAAGTTAGTTAGGGTTAGTGGGTTAGTTGGTTAGTTAGGGTTAATGGGTTAGTTTGTTAGGGTTAATGGGTAAGTTAGTTAGGGTTAATGGGTTAGTTAGTTAGGATTAATGGGTAAGTTAGTTAGAGTTAATGGGTTAGTTTGTTAGGGTTAATGGGTAAGTTAGTTAGGGTTAATGGGTTAGTTAGTTAGGATTAATGGGTAAGTTAGTTAGAGTTAATGGGTAAGTTAGTTAGGGTTAATGGGTTAGTTTGTTAGGGTTAATGGGTAAGTTAGTTAGGGTTAATGGGTTAGTTAGTTAGGGTTAATGGGTTAGTTTGTTAGGGTTAATGGGTTAGTTAGTTAGGGTTAATGGGTTAGTTAGTTAGTTAGGGTTAATTGGTAAGTTAGTTAGGGTTAATGGGTAAGTTAGTTAGGGTTAATGGGTAAGTTAGTTAGGGTTAATGGGTTAGTTAGTTAGTTAGGGTTAATTGGTAAGTTAGTTAGGGTTAATGGGTTAGTTAGTTAGGATTAATGGGTAAGTTAGTTAGAGTTAATGGGTAAGTTAGTTAGGGTTAATGGGTTAGTTTGTTAGGGTTAATGGGTAAGTTAGTTAGGGTTAATGGGTTAGTTAGTTAGTTAGGGTTAATTGGTAAGTTAGTTAGGGTTAATGGGTTAGTTAGTTAGGATTAATGGGTAAGTTAGTTAGAGTTAATGGGTAAGTTAGTTAGGGTTAATGGGTTAGTTTGTTAGGGTTAATGGGTAAGTTAGTTAGGGTTAATGGGTTAGTTAGTTAGGGTTAATGGGTAAGTTAGTTAGTTAGGGTTAATTGGTAAGTTAGTTAGGGTTAATGGGTTAGTTAGTTAGGATTAATGGGTAAGTTAGTTAGAGTTAATGGGTAAGTTAGTTAGGGTTAATGGGTTAGTTTGTTAGGGTTAATGGGTAAGTTAGTTAGGGTTAATGGGTTAGTTAGTTAGGGTTAATGGGTTAGTTTGTTAGGGTTAATGGGTAAGTTAGTTAGGGTTAATGGGTTAGTTAGTTAGGGTTAATGGGTTAGTTAGTTAGTTAGGGTTAATTGGTAAGTTAGTTAGGGTTAATGGGTAAGTTAGTTAGGGTTAATGGGTAAGTTAGTTAGGGTTAATGGGTTAGTTAGTTAGTTAGGGTTAATTGGTAAGTTAGTTAGGATTAATGGGTAAGTTAGTTAGAGTTAATGGGTAAGTTAGTTAGGGTTAATGGGTTAGTTTGTTAGGGTTAATGGGTAAGTTAGTTAGGGTTAATGGGTTAGTTAGTTAGTTAGGGTTAATTGGTAAGTTAGTTAGGGTTAATGGGTTAGTTAGTTAGGATTAATGGGTAAGTTAGTTAGAGTTAATGGGTAAGTTAGTTAGGGTTAATGGGTTAGTTTGTTAGGGTTAATGGGTAAGTTAGTTAGGGTTAATGGGTTAGTTAGTTAGGGTTAATGGGTAAGTTAGTTAGTTAGGGTTAATTGGTAAGTTAGTTAGGGTTAATGGGTTAGTTAGTTAGGATTAATGGGTAAGTTAGTTAGAGTTAATGGGTAAGTTAGTTAGGGTTAATGGGTTAGTTTGTTAGGGTTAATGGGTAAGTTAGTTAGGGTTAATGGGTTAGTTAGTTAGGGTTAATGGGTTAGTTTGTTAGGGTTAATGGGTAAGTTAGTTAGGGTTAATGGGTTAGTTAGTTAGGGTTAATGGGTTAGTTAGTTAGGGTTAATGGGTTAGTTAGTTAGTTAGGGTTAATTGGTAAGTTAGTTAGGGTTAATGGGTAAGTTAGTTAGGGTTAATGGGTAAGTTAGTTAGGGTTAATGGGTTAGTTAGTTAGTTAGGGTTAATTGGTAAGTTAGTTAGGGTTAATGGGTTAGTTAGTTAGGATTAATGGGTAAGTTAGTTAGAGTTAATGGGTAAGTTAGTTAGGGTTAATGGGTTAGTTTGTTAGGGTTAATGGGTAAGTTAGTTAGGGTTAATGGGTTAGTTAGTTAGTTAGGGTTAATTGGTAAGTTAGTTAGGGTTAATGGGTTAGTTAGTTAGGATTAATGGGTAAGTTAGTTAGAGTTAATGGGTAAGTTAGTTAGGGTTAATGGGTTAGTTTGTTAGGGTTAATGGGTAAGTTAGTTAGGGTTAATGGGTTAGTTAGTTAGGGTTAATGGGTTAGTTAGTTAGTTAGGGTTAATGGGTTAGTTAGTTAGTTAGGGTTAATTGGTAAGTTAGTTAGGGTTAATGGGTTAGTTAGTTAGGATTAATGGGTTAGTTAGGGTTAATTGGTAAGTTAGTTAGGGTTAATGGGTTAGGGTTAATTGGTAAGTTAGTTAGGGTTAATTGGTAAGTTAGTTAGTTAGGGTTAGTTGGTTAGTTAGGGTTAATGGGTAAGTTAGGGTTAATGGGTTAGTTAGTTAGGGTTAATGGGTTAGCTAGTTAGGGTTAATGGGTTAGTTAGTTAGGGTTAATGGGTTAGTTAGGGTTAATGGGTAAGTTAGGGTTAATGGGTTAGTTAGTTAGGGTTAATGGGTTAGCTAGTTAGAGTTAATGGGTAAGTTAGTTAGGGTTAATGGGTAAGTTAGGGTCAATGGGTAAGTTTGGGTTAGTTATGGTTAATGGGTAAGTTAGTTAGGGTTAATGGGTGTAATGAATAATTACGAGTAACTTTCCTTACTCTGACTTATCTCCCCTTTGGAGAACTCTCCTGCTTCTACTAACCACTATAAATAGTAGCACTAATACTGTACCGACATTGTGTGCTGAATAAAGCTTTCCCAAGTTACGTCTGTTCTCGTTAGTCATTACAATGGGTTAGTTAGTTAGGGTTAATGGGTAAGTTAATTAGGGTTAATGGGTTAGTTAGTTAGGGTTAATGGGTAAGTTAGTTAGGGTTAATGGGTAAGTTAGTTAGGGTTAATGAGTAAGTTAGGGTTAATGGGTAAGTTAGTTAGGGGTAATGGGTTAGTTAGGGTTAATGGGTAAGTTAGTTAAGGTTAATGAGTAGATCACATATTGGAATGTAAGCAAGATTTCTTCTCCGGTTTAATTTTTGTTTACCAAATCTTCATGTTTTAGACAAGAAAATAATAAAGAAAAAAAAACACTAAGTTGAATTAATTCAAAGAATTGGAGCAGGAACAGTGGCACGGATCACGACTTCTGCATGTAAAACAAATAAATAGGCGTGATGAACAACAACAAAATAAATACGACTCTATAATATATGATGACAATAATGATGAGGCTAGTGTTGAGTTGTAGGAACAGAGCTGCTGTAAATTATGATGCTGATAGTGTCATGTTGTAGTGAATAGGAAGGGAGCAGTCATAGGTGATGGCAGTATTGGAAGGTCGCCAGCCATCTTGAATCTTTAGGGTTGGCTTATTGCAGTGCATGATGATGATGATGATTTGTACAGCCGTGTTTGGAATGTAGCAAAGGTTATTAGCCTTTGTGTTGATGCTGATGCTGGAGACAGGATCCGAAGATAACAATAATCATATACCCAGCACAAAAAAAAACTAAACAAAAGATCAGAACATATATCTAAATGGAAACATTGAAATAAATTTCTACTAAGCTATTTCAAAACCAACAGGTAGAATCGCTGACTACTCGTAGTCGCCATGGAGAACCGCCAGATGAATACTGCTGCTTCTATTGCTGCTGGTGGGATAGTCATGTCGCCTGACGCCGATTATGAGGTAAAGCTCTAAAGTGTTCTTGAGTGGAAAAAATGCATCCCTTTTATACAGGTTGCCAGCTGCTACTGATAGCGACGCCTCGATGAAATCTGATTGGTTGGTGCAAAGGTAGATGTGCACAGAGAGACGAAATTGTGTCTATCTCTGTCACATGCGTCGAAGCTGTCCAAAGGTTGACATCCTATTTTGTTATAAGTGTTACGTTTTAACCTTGTGTCATACATGAATGAAAATTCGTAATCCTACCATGTCAGCTGCTTGTTCTTGTATGTGACCTTTTTGTGGTCCTCCCAGACTTAGTCCGTTTTTTAGGTATGAAAAAACTTTCCTAAGTCAAGATAAAACTGTTGAAGACAGAGGAGGTTTATTCGCCTTGACCTTCTTTCCAAATTACTGACCAGTGAAGTAGGGGGTCAGAGGGAGAAAGATCGATAATCACTGTTTAATCATAGTTGATCATCACATTTTTAAAGCCACATGTTCACTATTCTAGTGTTTCCACGGAACTTCTATCCCCCTACCCACTCTCTCTTTAAACCATGTGATGTCACACCCGTTTTTATCAATTCCCACAGCCCCAGTAATTCTAACCTCGAATTCAGCAAGTTGACCCTGACTGAACTCTCATTTCATGTTATTCTCAACCAACCGTCTTGTGAGCCATTATCTCAAGTGACCTTTCTGGGATGGTCTTGGTGATATCGATTTCTATATTCCATCAGATAGGCAGGGGGAGGGGGTCAATCAGAGTTTTTTTTTTCTTTTTGTTTAGGGAAATCGCTCCAGACAAGGCATGAAGCCACTTGATGTAAGGAGCTAACAAGAACAAATATGATTATTGCAAAGACAGGAGATGCTTATTGGCCTTAGTCTTGAAAAGACCAAGGATATAGGTGTAATAAAAACTGGAAGCCGAACATAACTTAAGGATGAGTTTTATTTAACTATTCGTTGCTTACCGAGACAAATAGTATTCAATATTCACGCTTAATATATACACGAATGTAGAACATTCCATCATTAATCAAAGGGGTGAGACGGGCATCAATTACCTTTGATACTACAATAGGTAGGAGGAAAACAGTCAGCAGGAAAAGAGTTTCACAAGTCTGCAGTTCTTGGAAAGAAGCTACTGGAATAGGAAGCTGTATTACAATGAGGTATCAAAACAGCGAATTAATGGAGACCAACAAGTCAAACGAGCTGATAAAACATCCAATATTGTTAGTATCGCCCACATGGACCGGTGGCACAATGGATAAAGTCCTAAGTAATAATCAGTTCTAAGTGACAGTCTTCTGGAGGTTGAAGGTTCAATCCTCAGTGGAGGCAATACTAAGAATAAAATTAAGAATTTCTGAAAACTTCTATGAGAGCATCTATCACGTGGATTAAATATAGATTCGAAATTCCCGAGTTCAACAAGACACACCTGAAGAAGGTCAGAGGTTACATTGGTCTGAAGAAGGTCAGAGGTTACATCGGTCGGGGGAAACGTTATGAGAATAACATCCAAGACTCATCCTAGTAGTCCGAATAAGCCAAATAATGTGGACGTGCGTTAAGTGCACCGGCCGTGATCGTCCGCTCGTTGTGTCGATCTAAAGTCGTTCGATTCCGACACCGGTCACACTGTCAATTGGATGGTCTCAGAAAATTCTCTTTTCAAATAAAATCGCAACTCGCGTTTAAAACAAATACCAAAGTTTTATTCTTTCGGAGGTTACGATGATACTCATTTTCTTCTTTTGAATAACAGACTTGCAAATGAGAAGTTTTAGCCCAACCAAATCAAAACCATAAGTCCAATAGCTTTAGAGCCTAAAGCCCATCTCTTTCCAAGAGGCACACAAACCCAACTGCCTGACAGACTCCAAAAAAACAAACTGACCATAAGACACATAGAGGGCCAACTCTTTCTGCTCCTCGTAAAGTCGGTTCTCTCTATCGTTCTAAACACTTTCTCACACCTGAAGCTATTCTCTATCTCTACAAATCCACAATCAGACCATGTATGGAGTACTGTTGTCATGTTTGGGCTGGTGAATCTTTATCCCATTTGAGGGTTCTTGATAAGGTTCAGAAACGTATCTGTAATTTGATTGGACCCCCACCCTTTCTTCTTCTGTACACCCTCTTTCTCACAGACGTGATGTTGCTAGTCTCAGTCTTTTCTATAAGTACTATTATATCATGTGTTCTTCAGCATTGTCTAAGCTATTCCCAGCTTCCTTTGTTCCAGCTCAATTTACTCGTTGGTCTAGTGGTCTTCATGAATTCACTGTTTTGATACCTCACTCTAATACAATTGCCTATTCTAGTAACTTCTTTTCTAAAACTGCAGGCTTGAGGAACTCTATTCCCAATGACTGTTTTCCTCCGACCTATAGCCTTGGTCTTTTCAAGACTAATGCCAATAGGCATCTCCTGTCTTTTCGATAATTATCTTTCGTTCTTATTAGCTCTTTACATCAAATGGCTTCATGCCTTGTCTGGAGCGATTTCCATAAAAAAAAGATATTTAGTGTTGCAGAAGTTAAGCTTTAGTGGAAGGAAGAAACGAAAAAAATAGGCTACTTCGAATCAAGTATCGATGTGTCAGCCGGATTACTATTTGGGTCTGACTTTGAAAATCCAGCAAGATAACTTTATATGTTAGATATTACACTATTAGAAGCAGCAGCGACAGCAAATGTTGTTTTTACGTATCGACTCTCAATTAGACATCCCTGTAACTGAAAGAATTTCCAGCCCCCTTCAGCAACAAAACTCTGTACTGTGATGTGAGACTGGATCATCCCAGACCCTACGTACATCTAGTACTCAGAAGGTAAATCTTCAACCACCTGCACAGTTTGTTACATCCAAGCAAACATGCTACGATCAAACTCATTGCAGATTGTTTCGTTTGGCCAAGCATGAATACTAACATCCATGACTGGGTATCAACTTGTCTTGAGTCCCAGAGGTGTAAGGTACACCGGCACACAAAATTTCCATCAGGCACATTCAGCAATCTTCTCGGCCTTTTGGCTAAGATCAAAGTGTAGTATCTGTTCCGATGGATACTGCACGCCTGTTCTGTGCAGTTCTAGGAGGTCCACCCTCCCAGGCTTCGCCTCTCCTCTTTGGGGAGGAGTAAGTTTATTGCTTACTGTCTGGCAGCCCCGTCGGCATTCCCCGGTAGGGGCTACCGGGGAATGCCGACGGGGCTGCCCAGGCAATTTTTAAATGGCCAGAGTGCTCACCTCTCGAGCGCTGGCTTTTAACCCCACTTGCTCGACCCGATCTTGGGTCACATCTTACTTGTGGGAGTAAGATAAAACTGGCCTTGTGCCTAACTCCGCGAGGAGTAAATAAACATTCAGCAATCTTGACGTTCTCCTGCACCTGCTGACGTCCAACTGCATCTCCTTCTCCCTGCACCTGCTGACGTCCTCCTGTTGTTTTTCAGTTCCCCGGCGATGTCCTACCTTTCCGGCACCCGGCGACATCCTCCTGCTAATCAAGCACTTGGCGACGTCTACACGAACCCAACCTACCTGAGACACCTTCTTATACCTCATGTTATTTTCTCTTGCCAATTACAACTCAAAGTTGACCATTCCTTGGCCTTTTGTCTAGGAGCAAAGTGAAAATCTTTACCTTATAGCAAATAAGTAATACAAAGTGTAGTATCTGTTCTAATACTGCACTTCATCTTTTCTGTCCTCGGTCAGTGAAGGAGAAATCATTCTAGACTGAGTTAATTTAAATTTTTGCCCTAATTCACAGTTCCCCTTGTTGGGGAATTAGATTTTCTCCGCGTTAAAAACTGATCTCGAGTCTAATTCTGCTCTCGTGGGGAGGTAGGTAAATAGAAACTTTCGAGGTCAACATATTCAGTCGGATCCAGCACGACACTAGCGAAGTGGTTCCCCCTGATGATGGTTAGGGTTAGGGTTAGGGTTAGGGTTGATGATTGTGCAGTGTTCTTCTTCTTTGCGTGTCTTTGAAGCATGTGGTTATATGACAGTTTCCCACATTTTTATGCAGTCCTTAGCAATAGTATTGTACTCTGCAAGATCTTTCAAGCTACACCGGTTGGGCAGTAGGGGGCAGACAAGGCAGTGTTGCATCGTATGGTCCTCCCCTCCACATTCACAGATGGTTGGGTCAGTGGAAAAAAGAAACGAAAAAAATAGGCTAGCCCGAATCAAGTATCAATGTCAGATAGATTACTATTTAAGTCTGACATTGAAAATCCGGCAAAATAACTTTATACGTTGGATATATTATACAATATATTATGCATATAATATATTATACAATATATTATGCATATAATATATTATGCAATATATTATGCATATAATATATTATGCAATATAATATATTATACAATATATTATGCATATAATATATTATTCTCTACCCAAATTATTGATTGATTATTGATCGCATAGGATTATCTTCTTTATCCTCGTGGCTTTGTTTTGTTTTTTTTACACATTAACATAATCAATATGCGGATTCTGGTCTGTCATTAATTTTCTCCTAAGTTATCTCCAATAACTACATAGTCAGTTGGTGCGCAAGGCCACTGTCATGCGTAAAGCAGGTCACCTCGTCAGACGGAGGACAAAATCGATGCTGTCAGCGCCTAAATCCACACACACCGTTCATCTGCAAAGGCGTTGATTATCAATTAGTTCGATGTGATAGTTTCTGGAGGTTCAAAGGTCGACGGAAAAATGGTTGGATCATTCTATCGCTCTAGAAAGTATTTTACTCCTGACGCAATTCTCTACCTGTATAAGAGTCAAATATGTCCCAAGAGTGGGAGGTACTGTTGCCACATCTGGGGACTGCTGCTCAGAGCACCCTTTACTGCCTTGTCAAAGTACAAAATCGACTTTGAAATCTAGTGGGTGATGTCCTCTTCACTTCCCTACACCCTCTTTCTCACAGATGTGATGTTGCTAGTCTCAGTCTTTTCTATAAGTACTATTATATCATGTGTTCTTCAGAATTGTCTAAGCTATTCCCCGCTTCCTTTGTTCCAGCTCACTTTACTCGTTGGTCTAGTGGTCTTCATGAATTCACTGTTTTGATACCTCACCCTAATACAACTGCCTATTCTAGTAGTTTCTTTTCTAAAACTGCAGGCTTGAGGAACTCTATTCCCAATGACTGTTTTCCTCCTACCTATAGCCTTGGTCTTTTCAAGACTAATGTCAATAGGCATCTCCTGTCTTTTCGATAATTATCTTTCGTTCTTGTTAGCTCTTTACATCAAATGGCTTCATGCCTTGTCTGGAGCGATTTCCATAAAAAAAAGATATTTAGTGTTGCAGAAATTAAGCTTTAGTGGAAGGAAGAAACGAAAAAAATAGGCTACTTCGAATCAAGTATCGATGTGTCAGCCGGATTACTATTTGGGTCTGACTTTGAAAATCCAGCAAGATAACTTTATATGTTAGATATTACACTATTAGAAGCAGCAGCGACAGCAAATGTTGTTTTTACGTATCGACTCTCAATTGGACATCCCTGCAACTGAAAGAATTTCCAGCCCCCTTCAGCAACAAAACCCTGTACTGTGATGTGAGACTGGATCATCCCAGACCCTACGTACATCTAGCACTCAGAAGGTAAATCTTCAACCACCTGCACAGTTTGTTACATCCAAGCAAACATGCTACGATCAAACTCATTGCAGATTGTTTCGTTTGGCCTAGCATGAATACTAACATCCATGATTGGGTATCAACTTGTCTTGAGTGCCAGAGGTGTAAGGTACACCGGCACACAAAATCTCCATCTTGACGGTCTCCTGCACCTGCTGACGTCCAACTGCATCTCCTTCCCCCTGCACCTGCTGACGTCCTCCTGCTGTTTTCCAGTTCCCCGGCGATGTCCTGCCTTTCCGGCACCCGGCGATATCCTCCTGCTAATCAAGCACTTGGCGACGTCTACCCGAACCCAACCTACCTGAGACACCTTCTTATGCCTCATGTTATTTTCTCTTGCCAATTACAACTCAAAGTTGACTATTCCTTGGCCTTTTGTCTAGGAGCAAAGTGAAAATCTTTACCTTATAGCAAATAAGTAATACAAAGTGTAGTATCTGTTCTAATACTGCACTTCATCTTTTCTGTCCTCGGTCAGTGAAGGAGAAATCATTCTAGACTGAGTTAATTTAAATTTTTTGCCCTAATTCACAGTTCCCCTTGTTGGGGAATTAGATTTTCCCCACATTAAAAACTGATTTCGAGTCTAATTCTGCTCTCGTGGGGAGGTAGGTAAATAGAAACTTTCGAGGTCAACATATTCAGTCGGATCCAGCACGACACTAGCGAAGTGGTTCGCCCTGATGATGGTTAGGGTTAGGGTTAGTGTTAGGGTTGATGATTGTGTAGTGTTCTTCTTCTTTGCGTGTCTTTGAAGCATGTGGTTATATGACAGTTTCCCACATTTTTATGCAGTCTTTTGCATTAGTGTTGTACTCTGCAAGACCCTCCCCCCAAACTGCACCGGTTGGGCAGTAGGGGGCAGACAAGGAAGTGTTGCATCGTATGGTCCTCCCCTCCACATTCACAGATGGTTGGGTCAGTGGAAAAAAGAAACGAAAAAAATAGGCTAGCCCGAATCAAGTATCGATGTCAGATAGATTACTATTTAAGTCTGACATTGAAAATCCGGCAAGATAACTTTATACGTTGGATATATTATGCAATATATTATGCATATAATATATTATGCAATATATTATGCATATAATATATTATACAATATATTATGCATATAATATATTATACAATATATTATGCATATAATATATTATACAATATATTATGCAATATATTATACAATATATTATATGCATAATATATTATTCTCTGCCCAAATCATTGATTGATTATTGATCGCATAGGATTATCTTCTTTATCCTCGTGGCTTTGTTTTTTTTTTACACATTAACATAATCAATATGCAGATTCTGGTCTGTCATTAATTTTCTCCTAAGTTATCTCCAATAACTACATAGTCAGTTGGTGCACAAGGCCACTGTCATGCGTAAAGCAGGTCACCTCGTCAGACGGAGGACAAAATCGATGCTGTCAGCGCCTAAATCCACGCACACCGTTCATCTGCAAAGGCGTTGATTATCAATTAGTTCGATGTGATAGTTTCTGGAGGTTCAAAGGTCGCCGGAAAAATGTTTGGATCATTCTATAGCTCCGGAAAGTATCTCACTCCTGACGCAATTCTCTACCTGTATAAGAGTCAAATACGTCCCAAGATGGAGTACTGTTGCCACATCTGGGGAGGCGCTGCTCAGAGTACTCTTTCCTGCCTTGACAGAGTACAAAATCGACTTTGAAATCTAGTGGCCGATGTCCTCTTCTCTTCCTTATAACCTCTTTCTCACAGAAGAGACGTTACTAGTTTTTCCCTACTCTATCATTACGCTAATGCTAGGTGCTCGACAGAGTTCCAATCTTTGGTTTTCCCCTGTAAAACATTCACAGCAAGAACTCGTCTAGCTACAACCACTGAAAATAATTTTCTCTTTTCTCCCTCTGTGTAACCAAAACTAAACGGAACTGCCATGAGAAAAGTTTCTTTCCAAGAACTGCCCGTCTATGGAACACATTACCGTGGAGCTGCTTCCCAGCTGACTACAACACGGTCGTTTTCAAGTCCAATGTTAACAAATTCTTGTTGAGCCGTCCTCCTAAATAATTAAACTCTGCCCAGTCCCAATCATCGTTACCAATTCTTCAGACAAACTCGTTAACCTTTATCCTCGAGTGGCCTTTGGACCTTGATGAACGGTGACTCGCTAGTACATAAAAAAGAGTTCAATCTTTACTATAGGCGATAATAATTAAGAATAACATAAAAAGAATTAACACTTCTGCCAAGTCGTGGCTGACAGAATGAGAACAATCTACCCCATGGATTATATAAATATATAAAGGGTTCAGTTTGGCCATGATCGGGTAGAAATTTTAAGCAATTTTTATTTTATTTTTAATTATTATCGCCTGTAGTGAGGATTGAACCTTCAACCTCCTGAAGACTGTCACTTAAAACTGATTGTTACTCAACGACAATGACAGTCTTGACGTTCAATTCTTACTACAGGCAATAATGAATAAGTATAATATATATTTTTTTATTTTTTTAACATAGTTCACCCCAAACAAGGCAGACTGCTACTGTAGACGTAAGGGCTACTGAGAAAAAAAAAGGGAGAAGGTTGGGGGGGGGGGGGGGTCAACCTAAATTGGGATCTGCGCAGCGAGATGTCTGTTTACATTAGTTTTTAATTTCTGCATGTCAGTACTGTCGGGGAAACAGAGGCCAGCAGCACGAGGAAAGAAGCTATTGGAGTAGAAAGCTCTCAGGTATCTGGGGATCTCCACAGTGAATCGATGGGATTTAGCTGATTGTCGAGTTGGTCTAGTGAATTTACGTCGAGGGGCACCAGAGTAGCCAATTCATCGGAACATAATCCATTGAAGTATTTGTAAAACAAGCACAAGGATGTTACATTGCGGCGATGGGACAGGGACTGGAGCTTGGTTTACAGTGAGGGATCTATTAGGTTGGCGACTCTTTTTTGGACCTTGTCAAGGAGGGAGACACTAGTAGATGATGCACCAGCTCAGATGTGACAACAATACTCCATGCATGGTCAGATGGTGGCTTTGTAGAGATACAGGATAATGTTAGGTGTGAGGAGTTTACTAGCACGGTAGAGGGAGCCCACCTTCTTTGCGGCAGCCTTGGCAATGTCTTCAATGTATTTGTTCCATATAAAAATGAGTCGTGGCTGACGGAATGAGAACAATCTACCCCTGTTGATTAAACAAAAAGCTAATTTCAAAATTCTGTATAGGTACCCGAGTTCGGCATAAAGATTCCTGAATTCGAAAAGATTCACTTGAAAAAGGGCAGAAGTTACATTGTCCGAAACATTATAAATATTTGTTGATTAAAAATCAGTTCTAAGTGATAGTCTTCTGGAGGTTGAAGGTTCAATCCTTACTAAAGGCGATAATAACCAAGAATAACAAAAAAATAATTAAAACTTCTACCATGCCGCGGCTGACAGGATGAGAACAATCTACGCCTATGGATTAAATAAAGGGCTCAGTTCGAAATTCCAAGTTGGACATAAAGATTCCCTAGTTTAAAAAAGATGCACCTGAAGAAGGTCGGAGGTTACATCAGCCGAAACGTTGTGAAAATAACTACCAATAGTAGTCCGAATAATTCAAATAATACACCATTCATCTTGTTTCAAAATCCTTACAATATATTTTCTGTTAACCGCCAAGAAAATATAGAGCCATTAATAAGTTAATGTAGTTTGCTTAAAGCATTGTTAAGTGTGTATATAAAGTTAATTTATAGAAGGTAATACGATGCAGAGGTGTAACGGATAAATATGAACTGAAAACAAATCAAGACGAGTTTTGCAGTTTCCACCTTTTATTAATTTTTGTTTATATTGCGATCTTAGTTGCTGTCAGTGCGGTTCGATGGAGGTTCTGTATAACATAATATTTTGGGGAAAAATTCCCTTCCACACATCTGAGGAAGAGAATTGTTCCCGAAATATTATGCTATACAGTACCTCAATCAAACTGCACTGGCAGCAAGTAAAATTGTAATATAAACAAAAAAATTAAATAAAATTATATTAATAAAAGATGGAAACTGCATTATATTTTTTTATTTGCTTTTAGTTTGTGTTTATCCATCACACCTCTGCATTGTATTGCCCTCTAGTAATTACCTTTATATAGTGCCATTTGGTTATGTAACTGGGGGTTAGGGTTAGGGTCCCACCAAAGATTTTTGGAGACTCTCTGTGAATGCAATGCATGACAAGTTTATAATGAAGCCGGAGTTGTGCAATGGTCAACTCTTAATCCAACATTGCCAGAAAACTGGTGTTCAGGTGTCTCTCAGAGGACATCATGAAAGCCGCACATCCAGGTTCGGGTTTGACCTGCAGGTCAGCTTCTTCAGTTGAGCTATATTCAGAAAAGATCATCTAAGAGATGCCCTCTGAATTTTGAGAATACATCAATTATTGGTCCAGATATGACCTTTTTTTCCTTCTCAAAAAGTGTCTAATTTGTCTCAAACCCCCTGCATATATTAGCGGCTAAATACGGGTACAGGCAAACCAAAATATACCCGAGGATAAAATGTCATTGGCAGAGATCAAGGAGTCAATAATAACTGAGATTTCCTAACTGTGGTAACGGAAGTGAATTTAAGGAAAAGGAAGTAACGTAATAATAGAAAAGAAGGGACTTCTAGTGTTGGACGATAGGTACACCTAGTGATAGATATGCTGCACGTTTAGTGGGGTGCATATTTGCAATGCATGCAGATGACAGACATGCAATGCGAGAAATATTTAGAGAGACCACTCCAAAATTGGACTACCCAGAATTTGATTTCTCTCTGAGAAAAGTTAGTGTCTCTATAAACAGGAGTTCATGCTGAGAGATGAAGCCCCCCCTCAAAAAATGTAATGGTTTTGTAGACACGAGGTTCCCTGCTGTGGTTATGACCCACTTTGAGTTTTGCCAGAAATGATGGCCAGCTAGATACGGGTATGGCACAATGCGTAATATTCGTGATCCTTATGCCAGACTTGTTTCAAGAACAGTGACTCTCTGCGTTTTTAGATCACTGAGTGCACCGTGCCTCAGTCATATTTGGAGGACTGATGGTCGGTGTCAAACAAATTCAATGACAGGTGCATGTGATAGGATCAGGGGTTAGGCAGTCGTTGTTTGAGAAAATCAGTTATGAAACTAAAAAATAAACATTTGACAAAGCGTACACTGACGACACCACTATTCCCTCTTTCTCTCTCCCTCTGTCTCTCTCACTTTCCCCCCTTCTCTTTCTCTCTCTAATGAGAGACTGGTGTTTGAATTCTGACAGAGATGGACGTGTTTTGTTGCGCTCTCTGTAAAGTTATAAAAATGTGCTCCGGAAGAAAATAAATATATATTTTTATATTAAAAAGTAAAATGGTTTATTCCATTATTTACATAAGGTTCTTTTGCAGCACGATGGTCCCCAGCCAGTCAATCTCAGAGGCGGACGACAGTGACTATCGTCAGACGATGATTGCTCACTGGCGATGACAAGACGAGACATTGCACATACGTGCAGATGTTGCAACACATCGCCCTTACGTCCAAAGCAGATAATATTGCCACATTGGTTCCGGGTCCCAGCTGTCCAGACAAACGATGGTATCACATTGGTTCTCCGACAAAGATTACTCCCCCGGAAAGCAAACCAACTTTACCACACGGGATCCCCTAAGCATTAGGTTTTTTTATGTCCATAGATTGGAAGTAAATTAGTGTTATAAAGCATGCAGACAACAGGATTGTGGTGGCAGAAATATATTTAGCTAAGAGAAAAGAGACAACCCAAAAAGTAGGCGGACCTTTGAAATAGTAATGTCTTTCATACAAGGTTCCATGCTGTGTTCGTGAGCCACTTGAATCTTGGAAAAAGTAATGTCCTGGGCAGTAATGTTCTTTTATGTCCATAGATAAATTGCCCCATGCTTTTCAAGCCGGTGACTAGGTAACCCACCTCAAATGCCATCAATATCTATATATATTCTAGCAGGATTAGCAAAGGGGTCAGTTAGGGTGCTGTCGTTCTCAGAAACAGATGGGCATTTGGGTCCTAAGCTGATGGAGTTTGTGTTCAGTTGAACGTGTGTTTTGATTCGGTCGGGCTCAGAGTTCCCATTGCAGGTTTGTCTTTCGGTAGAGAAATATAATTGTAGGTCATTTATGGGAAATATATCTGGCTCGAGGTTTGACCACCCAGAATTTGATTTCTCCACTTGGAAAAGTTATCTCTTTAAGTGGAGGTTCATGTTGAGAAATCAAACCACTTAAAGTCCTTGAAAAATTAATGTCCCTTCAGATATGAGGTTCCATGCACTTGAGATTTTCCAAAAGAAACGTTCATACCAGATGGTTAACCTTGTGGCCAGTCATTTTTTTTATGCCCGTAGATTAACAGCTGATAATCTCGAGTGGTGAACAGTGTGGTCCAAGTGATATCTATATATTCCAGTAAAGAGGCAGAGCGGGTCAGTTGGGTTTCAGAGAAAGATGGGCCTTTGTGTTCAGTTGAACTTGTGTTTTGATTCAGTCTGGTTCAAAATTTTGATTTCAAGTCTGTCATTCGGTGGAAGAAGTGTCATTGAAACATCTCTCAAAATAAAACATCGTTATTTGCTAATAAGTTGTGGTTTTGTTTGGAGCGAGAATCATTTTGTTACAGCAGACCACACAATAAACACGACAGCTGGTGTCGGAATCATGCACCAATTCAGAGGAAGACAGCAAGTGGACGATCACGGCCTGTGCAATGAATGCACACAAATGCAGGTTCACAGGCAGAAGAACACCTTCCTAGGTAAGCTCACGCGCCTTTTTTTAGTGTAAACTTTGAATTTTGTCATTTTTTTAAAAATGAATACGTTTTTCGTGTTCTCGTTTTTACTTCAATTTATTGATTTTGAGCTGGAATTAAAATCAACGAAAGCCAAGAAAAAAATGGAGGCATTAACAAACTGAAACGTTTTTAAAAAGTTTTATTTTTAGTAAATTGTGAACAAGTATAAAATGTAAACAGTCGGGATAAAAAACAAACTTTTGTAAGAAATAACAAAATGTGAAAAAAAAAAAAAAGTGACATTTGCCAACAAAGTTAAATATGCAAAAACAAATGTGAAATATTTTTAAAAAAAAGGTAAATGTGAAAAAAAATTTTTTTTTAAATTTTTTAAAAAATGTGGAATGTAGAATAAAAATTGTGAAATGTGGGAAAAAAAATTGTAAAATATGTAAAAAGAAAAAGTGTGAAATGTGCATGAGAGTGAAATGTGCCATTTTAAAATATTATTGCGAAAAACTTATTTCACTGTTTCATCTAAGAAACAACAAAACGAAAATGGATGAAAAATAATTGAACGTTGCTTAGCCAATCACAGTGAAGGATGACGCAAAGCCCCCTCATCCAAGATTTCCATCCGTAGTTAGAAGAGGGTGCTACTCCTTTCCCACGATTAAGCACATTCTGACCCAGTAATAAAACTGGTACTCATTTATTGACTTTTAAAGCATGAGACACTGGGTGGGATTGAACACATGTCCCAGTGATCAAAACGTTCTCCTGCTCTAACCACCTGAACACGCTTGAACCATAAAAAAAATTCAATTGTAAATGAGATCATCAGAAAAGTTTGGTAATTTAACCAAAAAGATCCAAATATTTCCAGAAACTATGGACAGACTTATAAGGAACTAGCATGGTTATCTGGTGTTGCCCGGAAGCATCTTTCTTTTAAAACTTCTCTCTATATATATCCTGTCCCTCTTCCTCTGTTGGCTTTTACTGGCAACTGGAAAAAAAATCGTTAACGAATTACTACATAATAATATTAAAAATCGTGCTAAATGTCCCCCCCCCCCCCCACCACCAATTAATTCTGTTCCTGGTAATCCCTCAAACAATGAATATTAAAGAAAAACTACACCTATACTTGGCCCGGGGCAATGACCAAAAAATAATCGGCTTTTGTTGATGTGTCTTGTGTAGTTTTTGACTTTTAGTTTGACACACACATACAATTCTCTTTTATATAATAAATGACGAGCACCCCATATAAGACGATGGTTAGAGATAATTCTTATAAAAAACGACTATTTAGTAGATTATCTGCCCTTGTTTATTGTGTTCATGAATTACCTCCCTTGTCTTTTAAAATAGCTTCATTTGATTGGGCAAGGCAATTCTCTTTGACCAATTACCAGGCACTTAAATTTGCTTGGATAAGGGCAAAAAGCCCTCTCTCTTCCTCTTTTTTAAGTGGTCTTCGCATCTAGTCCAGACGTTAAAAGAACACTCTTTCACGGTATCAGATAAGTTGGTCTTTTAATTAAGCTGCAAACACACTTAGTTTTGCAAGGACATTTTTTGTACTATAATTTTTAATGCATATCGTTTATGTTTGTCCTGTGTGCCTTCTTCAGTGTATTTTATTTCAGCTCATCTTTCCAATGTCCTGCAAACAACAATCAATTTGTTACATTTGATGTAACCTCTGACCTTCTTCAGGTGTATCTTGTCGAACTCGGGAATCTGTTCAAAATTTCGAACGGAGCCTTTTATTAAATCTACGGAGGCAGCTTGCTCTCGTTCCATCAGCCATGACCGGGTAACAGTCTTAAGTAATTTGTAATTATGTTCTTAGTATCACCCGCATGGATTAAGGGTTCCGTTCGAAACTACGTACAGATTCCAGGGTTGACAGAAAGATTCCCGAGTTTGACAAGATACACCTGAAGAAGGTCAAAGGTTACGTCAGCCGAAAGATTGCGAGAATAACATCAAGATGAGAACAGCAGTTCGAAGAATACAAATTATCAATTTTCATCTGAAAAATTCAGAAACATTATTGCCAACAAATTACGGCTTATTAAAAGAAACTTTTTCTAACATAATAATTCAATCCCAGAACTAGGAAGACTTAAGCATATATTTTGTGTCATTAAAGTACACAGGAAAAAAATAATTTGGAATTCATTCAACTTTGGTATAATAATAGTTGCACATAAGCAGGGTAGGAGAGAGTGTTAAGGTGGGTATTCCCACATTCTTGACTTCTTACTCCTACGATGGCATCTAATGTCTAAATACTGACTGTTATTTCATTCTTGATAAAGATTTGATTTGGGGCGAAATATTCAATCAAAACATGACTCTATGTTAATTTCTTTTTGTTCATGTTAGTCTTTTTTGTTTCCCCATATTTCTACATTTGTTACCTATACATGTTTAACTAAACATACACGCGCATATATATATATATATATATATATATGTATTTAGGCAGCATTTTTTCATTTAAGCAAACATTGTTAAACATAACAATTTCACTGCTTGGTTATACCTTTTTATTCATTTTTTTCAACTGATCTTTTTTTGTGTTAAAATAAAAAAATTGTAAAAAATTATCTTCAGGTGACAAAAACAAATGAACAAAAAAGCTGGAGAAAAGAAGAGAATTCCAAAAAGCATCCGAGAACACGCACGTGAAGTCAGTTAGCCGCAGAAAAGAATGAACCAGCACAGTTTTCTTTTCTCCAGCTTTTTTGTTCATGTGTTTTTGTCACCTGAAAATGATTCGACGAAGAATCGAAAACGTTCGTGATACATATGGAACATACATTAATTTTTTTGATTTTAATACAGAAAAGACCATCAGAAAAATTGAAAAAATAAACACAAAAAGATAATTAGAAAAATTGAAAAAATAAAAAAGGTATATTTAAGCAGAGGAATTCTGTTATTTTTAACAATGGTTTCTTAAATATATATATATACATATATATATATATATACAGGGTGGGCCAAAATAAGGGTCCTATCTTTAAATTTGAATAACTTGAATTTGAATAACTTCCACAAAATAAAAGTTAAACTCACCAAACTTTATGTGTGTGTAGACTGACCCTTCCGAGATTTTTTGAAATAAACAAAACAAATTTTAGCCGAAAAACACTTCTTAAAACTTACAAAAACTAAAGTATTGTTTTTTACACTGTTTTGAGTTTTTTAAGCAAAAATAATGTTTTCTAAATGAGGGTACGTTCCTTAGGGCTAATACGGCTCATGCTTGCTTCGGAAGGGGTCCTTTACTTATTCTAAAAAAAAAAAAAAAAAAATCAATAAATAAAAAAGTTATGAATTTTTAAAAATAGGACCCTTATTTTTGCCCACCCTGTATATATATATATATATATATATATATATATATATATAAATGTATTTTATGTAATTGTTTTTATTGATGATTGCAGAGTTCGTTGTTTTTTTGCTTACAACCATTTCGATTGTTTCACTTCCTAAGTGATTAAGATGCAGAAAATTGCATTATTAGTCGCCCTTAACTTTATAGGACATAGTTTTCGTTAATATATATTTTTTTCTTTGTTTTATACGTACATAAAAATAATATATATATATATATATATATATAAATTAATTAAATAAGGTCAGATATATTGATAACCCGAACTTAAAACCAATATTTTTTTAAAAAGTGCTCAATAGAAATTAGAGCTTTTATGAATAAAATTAAATAAACATTAGAAACAGTCTATGCGGAACAACCAACGTTTCAACACAATAAAATATAAATATATATGTATATATATATATATCAAGATTTTTATATTGTAACAGCTCAAAACCGTCGGTATCGTGTTTTATATGTTCTGATTCTGATCTTCTGTAACACAATAAATAATATATATAAATATATATATATATATATATATATATATATATATATAGCACTAGATAAAGTGAAAGAATAAAATAAGGTGCGAATCAAATTTTATTACAATTCAAAGTTCAAGCAAAGTACTTTAAAGTCCTTAACTCATGAGTTTTCAAAGAATGAGTTAAGGACTTTCAATTACTTTGCTTGAACTTTGAATCGTAATAAAATTTGATTCGCACCTTATTTTATTCTTTCACTTCATCTACTGCCATTAATGCTCTATCCAGTATATTGAGCTTCATTTTTATCCGGATGTTCACTAATTAAAGATATTAGTTGCCTCATATCTTTTGTTGTATTATCCTTATATATATTAAATATTAAAAGATGATATATTTCAAGATTTTTATCATTATTATGTGTATATATATATATATATATATATACATAATAATGATAAAAATCTTGAAATATATCATCTTTTAATATTTGATACTCATAGCAAATCATTGGATTCAAAATTCTTCAAAAAAATCTGCATAGCAAACAAAATATTCAGGTAATTTACCATAAAAAAACAAATTCTTTTTGTCAGAATCCTTAGAGCCAAAATATAAACAGAGAAAAATGGAGGTTCATCACATGGAAGAAATAAGATCCAAAAATAGCAGAAGCAAACATTTTTAAAATTGCATCCTGGATGTTTGATCCTTTGAACATTGTTCACAACCATAACTACGTCTTCTCTTTGAGTGAAAGATGAGCATGGTTTTGACCCTTTCTCCTTACCGTAAAAAATAATTGTCAGCTAAATATTTTCTTTTTTAATGAAATAAAACGAAAGTTTTAACCATCTTTGTTTTATTTATCGTTACAATTTTAATCGTTTCAAAATAAATAGTCACTTCCTTCTTACTGTAAGAATAATTGTCAGCTAAATATTTTTTTAAATAAATAAAACTGATCTCAATCAAAAAAAAAATCAATTCTTTTTGCCTTGCATCTTTGGCAATCGAGCGATCCCATCTTTTAAAAAAAAGTGAGATGAGTGATAACGTACGTACGAACATGAAATTTTACCTTAGTGTATTATTATATAGATAGTTGGTTTGAGTAGAGAATTTCATTCTAATGCGTTTTGTATAAATTGTGTGTTATTTTTTTTCTATTTACAAGTTCTCGAGTATTAACCATTCTGGACGCTGATCAGATGCATGTATGGATATGTATATCTAAAAAAAAGAAATTAGAGGTGATGTATGAAAATGGATATGTAATGTGAAATCAGCATCGCAAAATTAGATTCAGATGCCTATTTTTAAAAGTATACAGGTCGGTAGAAAATTAAATTTTATTGTGTATCTCAATCCTCTACCTGTAATAGAGCCAGATCCATCCTTAGATAGAGTACTGCTGCCATTGCTCAAGAACTTCCATTTAAGGTACTCTTTCTTGCCTGAACAGAGTACAAAAACCGACTTCACAATCTAGTAGGGGATGACCTCTTCTCTTGCCTACAGCCATTTTCTCACAGAAGAGATGCTGCTAGCCTACTGTATTGTTATGTTCATAGTAGGTGCTCCAACACCCCCCCCCCCCCCTTAAAACATTCACAGCAAGAACCTGTCTGGCTACAACCTCAGCAGAGAACTTTCCTTTCTCCCTCTCTGTACCAAAGACCAAGCAGAACGTCCATGAACAAAGTTTCTTGCCTAGAGCGTCCTATCTGTGGAACAAAATATCACAAAGCTGCTATCCCAGCCGACTACAATATGGTCATCTTCAAGTCTAATGTAAACAAATACTTGTTGAGCTGTTCTCTTAGATTAACAATTCCTCTCAAGAAATCTGCCCATTCTTCGGGTGGTTTCCAATACTTGCGTGGTGGTGCTCACCGTACAACCGACGATCTCTTTGACCCTTATCTTTGAGTGGCTACTATGATCTATTAGTAAAAAAAAAAGAAAGAAAAAAAAAGAAAGGAAAAAAAGAAAGAAAAAAAAGAAAGAAAAAAAAGAAAGAAAAAAAAGAAAAAAAAGAAAGAAAAAAAAGAAAAAAAAGAAGAAAAAAAAAGAAAGAAAAAAAAGAAAAAAAAGAAAGAAAAAAAAAGAAAGAAAAAAAAGAAAAAAAAAGAAAGAAAAAAAAAGAAAAAAAAAAAAGAAAAAAAAAAGAAAGAAAAAAACAAAAAACAAAAGGAAAACTCTGGAAAGAATCGGATTCACCGGGGACAGGGGGGAGAAAAACTTTTGAAATATAGAATTTTTGAAATTTATAGAATTTAAATATTTGAAAAAAGAAAAGTTTTTCACTGGGAATCATTAATTTTTTTTTTTTCAATTTTATTTGAATATCTGATATAAGAAAAACTGTGGATGCTTCTTTACAATCACATTGTGAAAAAAACCCAACCGTTTATCACTTCCTCCCATGTTTTTCTTGGCCTTCCCTTGCCAACTCATTTGTTCTACATCTACTAACACAAGCACCCTCATTCATTCTATCAATGTGACCAAACCAACGAAGTCTCCTGTTCTGCACAGTTCCCTATACTATATACTCCCTATAGAAAGAAAAAAAAAAATTTCACTGGGAAATTTTGAAATGTCGAATAAAAAAAGAATCATAAAATTTCTTCTTTCTTTTTTTTTTCGAAAAGTTTAATTTGAATTTAAATATAAGAAAAATGTGAACGTTTCTTTGCAATCACATCGTGAAAAAAAAAAAACAAAAAAAAATATTCCAATTTTTTGGGGTAGTGTTCATTCAATAGTCATAAACTGCTGAAGAAGCTAAATGCATTTCGACATCAAATACTACTCTTGCATTTGGATAATGTTTTTTTTATTTTATTTTTTTTACTTAAGACATGATAACATTATGAGTCTCAGACATATTGCTTGCCTCTCCCCTCCTCCTCCTGATCATCCTATTCGGTTTCAAGCACTCACATTCATTTTTTCAATGTGACCAAACCAATAAAGTCTCCTTATCCTTTGGTGGACAATGATAATGCTCTGCTGGTTAGTAATGATAGAAGTTCCCCGACACTCCTAATTCTTGATATCCGCCAGCACCAGCACCACTGTGCTCTAATGGTTGATACCATTGGAGCAAAGATAACAAAACCTCTGGACAAACTTAATAACTTTGCCATCCAAATATATTTTCTCCACAACTGATTCCCCATCCATCTTCATTGTCTTACACTTCTTGCACACAAACTGCTTATCATCTCCCAACCTACCCGTAATTCCACCGCACTTCTTGCAGACCCAATACTTACAAGTACCACAAAAAATTGAGTTGCTCCCAACTGCCTTTCTACAAACTGAGCCGGGAATCTTTCCTCTGTTTGGAGAGATTTCCAACACTACAACCACTGATGATCACTTTGGTCTTGGTAACATTCACTCTCAGACCTTTACTTTCCATAGAATTCCTTCCGGTCTTTAACTTAACAAGTAGGTCTTACATTGTTTCACAGGCAAACACTAGATCATCAGCATAAAACATCTCTGCCGAACAAACCGTATCAAACTTCCTGGACAATGCTTTTAAAACACAAATGAAAAGCAACAAACTCAGTACAGAACGCTGATATACTCACACTTAAACATTAAAGCTATCACTAAATGTGCTGTTAATTCTAACACGACTTTGAGCATTTCTGTACATTGCTTGAACAACCTTCACCAACCATTTGTTGCTCCTAATTTATGGAAAGTCCACTAGAAAATATCTCTAGGCGGTCTGTCAAAAGATTTCTTCAAATCAGCAAAAGCAAAATACAGGTTATTCTTCTTACCAAGATACTTCTCTTGTATTAATCTCAGAATAAATATAGCACCGGTTGTATTTTGCCCAGGCATAAAACCAAACTGCATTTCATTTATACTTATTCGACTTCTTAATTGTTGCTCAATTATTCTCTCAACCACATTCAGGACCTGATCCATCAATTCTAAAATAACCTCGATCCAGAGCCCCTCCCCTTTATGTATAAAACTTATAATAGTTTGCAATTGAAGTGGTATGTTTCCAACAGAAGTTGAACTCCGTAATGGGTGGTAGAGCACAAAACAATAAGAGTTTTTTTGTTTTTTTTTGCATAGGGGTGCAATTGTAAAAAAATTCCTCAAAATGCACCCACATTCTAAGAGCTGATGACTGTTGGTGAACCCACCTATAAAAATTGGACTATTTAATAAATAATAAGGCCTTCTCCATAGCGATGTGATTTTAAAGCGAGCGACACAAAAGTGAATATTATAGGGTGACCCTCCAAAAATGCCACCCATGAAATCGTTAATAAAATTCACAATCCTTTCTGCAATCCAACCATATTTGGCATAAATAAACTTCAGTCTATACCTGACTTGTCCACCAAGTTTCAGTTATGAATACCCAACAGTCTTTGTTTTATTGCCGTTTAATGCTATGTTTCAAATGTGCACCTCTGCGCTGATCAACCCCTAGTGGTCGGTTAGAAGTTTTCAGCAGCCTTGGGCAGACAAAGAGGTGTTGTTAGGGATAAACAGTAGGTTCAACAGAATGGAGCTACTCCCCGCACTTGTTGCGGGCACACTTTGATGATCGTGTCATCAGAAGGTGTGATCCTGAATGGCTTTCACATTCACCGGATCTTAACTCCACAAATTTTTGTATCTCAAAGATAATGTTTATCAAAACAATTCTATTCTTGAACTTCTTCTTTCGTTTGCTTCACAGCATCTCACTGTTAGATCACCAGCTCGGCTGAGAAAAGCCATGCTAATGTTTTGTTGTCTAGCGCAGCTATGCCGGCTTTGCCGTTGGGTGGTAGATATTTAAGGCATGACTCGATGATGTGGTCTACTGTCTGTTCAGAGTGACCACAGTCGCAGACAGCCGAGTCCCTGAGTCCCCATCCTTTCATGGTCGCGGCGAAACGGCCGACACCTGTCCTGAGGCGGTTGAGCATTGTCTACTGCCAGCGAGGGAGGTCCATGCTCGGTAGGTTATCCGGGTCCTCCACAAATCTGTGCAACCTTGATTTATCTGCTGCCTGCCATTCCTCCTGAACTGAAGAGGGCTATCGCAGCTCAAATCAGTAGTATTCATGTGTGCCTGCAATTTAGTGGTGAACATTTAGAACAAAGACTGTTGGACATTCGTGACTGAAACTTGGTGGACAAGTCAGGCATAAACTGCAGTTTATTTGTACCAAATAGAGTTTGATTGCAGAAACGATTGTGAATTTCATGAATTATTCCGTGGGTGGATGTCATTTTTTTGGAATCAAAAAACAATCTGGTTGAATGTGTGTGTGTGTGTGGGGGGGGGGTCAGAATATTTGGTATAATTGAGTTTTGAAGCTCTAGGTCAAAGTGTTCCGGAGATATGAACCTCTGACCTTTGAAGATAATTGCAAAGTTTAAAAATCAATATCTCCGTTGTTTTTGCACACACGAATATCATTTATATATTTTTTAACTAATTGAATAGATTGAAAGAAATCAAATCAAAAAAAAAACATAGGAAAGAAAAAGAGAGAGAAAAGAGAAAGAAAGAGAAAAAAGAAAGAGAGGACAAAAGAAAGAAAAGGAGAAAGAAAGAACAAAAGAGAAAAAAAAAAGAAAAAAGGAACAAAAGAAAGGACAAAAAAAGAAAGGAAGAGAGAAACAATAGAGAAAAGAATGAAAAAGAAAAAAGAAAGACAGAAGAAAAGAAAGAAAAACCGAGTAAATAACAAAAAAAAATCAACAAAAAGAGGAAACAAAAGAAAAAAAGATTTGTTGTCACTGAAAGCAAAGATGAACTGTAAATATCATAAAAGTGTAACACAAATAGTAACGCATAAAATGTAACACAAAAGTGTAACACATAAAAATGTAACACACAAATTGTAACACATCCTCATTCAACCATATTGTTATAATCGAAAGTATAAATATTTTTTAAATATTGATAAATTTATAAAAAAAAAAATTTTTTTTTTTAAATTCTTCTAATTTTTAGTTTTTCTATTTATTCTTTGTGTTTAAATAATCTGGATATTTTTGGCAAGAACTTTTCATTTGGTCCAAAAAGGCCGGAACAGCAGTCTGGAAAAAAAAAAAGAAAGAATAATAATGAAAATTTACAAAAAGAAAACAAAAGAAATAATATTTTTTTCTATTATTCAATGTAAATATATTAGTTGAAGGATTTTTGTACCTGAGCCTGCCTGCCATCTCCATCCATATATATATATATATAAAAGAGGAAGAATTTTCCTCCCGGGGTCAGAGCGAAAACTTGATGCGACAACATTGGACCACATCACAGAGATATATATATATATATATATATATATATATATATATATCTCTCTGAATACGTGATGTGGTCCAATGTTGTCGCATCAAGTTTTCGCTCTGACCCCGGGAGGAAAATTCTTTCTCTTTTTGTAACACTAGAAATTCGCTTACGCAAAACAGTGATCACTGCTAAAGAAAAAATTAAAACAGTGATCACTGCTAAAGAAAAAATTAAAACAGTGATCACTGCTAAAGAAAAAATTAAAACAGTGATCACTGCTAAAGAAAAAATTAAAACAGTGATCACTGCTAAAGAAAAAATTAAAACAGTGATCACTGCTAAAGAAAAAATTAAAACAGTGATCACTGCTAAAGAAAAAATTAAAACAGTGATCACTGCTAAAGAAAAATTAAAACAGTGATCACTGCTAAAGAAAAAATTAAAACAGTGATCACTGCTAAAGAAAAAATTAAAAAGCAAGATTCTCTTGTAAGTAGTCCGTTCTGGATTCAATCTTGAGACTCTCCCTGATGGACGACACACGGTGATACCCTTACTCTCTTTCTTCGTGGACTTGCATGATGGCTGCTACACTCCTCACTGATCTTGTGATCATATATGATGCAGGGTAGGTGTGGCATTTTCGTGCGTGCGCCTCATCAGGTTCTGCTTCCAAATCATTCGACAAACTCGCAGTTACATTTTCGTGGGAACGACTGGTGCAAGACACTAATAGCTCAGCACCAGATGACTTATCATTTTCTTTGGCCGTTTAATGGTCTGCCTCAAAAGCCGGGCGGATATCCATACGTGACATGGGTTTTCATCCACCAGGATAGATTGCTGACTGACCACACCAGTCACTCTCCCCTGCTTAAATCTGATGGTACATTGACAGTTGTTGCAGTATGATGGGACCAATGTTACACGGACTACCAGGCTATACTCGGAGAGAAGACTTTTTAAGGTACCTAACTTTTGCCATACTGTCCACGCCAGACAGTTGAAGTTCTTCGGCCATATAATGCGGGCGGACGGCTTGGAGAAAAGCTTGATGTTAGGAAAAATCGACGGCAAAAAGAGTAGAGGAAGACAGCGTACCAAGTTCACAGATGGCGTCAACAGGGTCACTGGACTCACGACTCTAGATCTCATCAGAAAGACCGAATGCAGAGAAGAATGGAGAGCCATGATCATTGATGTCTGCAAACAGATCTGATACCCGAAGAAGAGAAGAGATATATACACATGACAGAAGTAAATAGACAACCAAATATAAACTTGGATGTTTTTTTTAAAACATAGTTCACCCCAAACAAGGCAGGCCACCACTGTAGACGTAAGAGGCTACTGCATATTAGGGTGAAAGTTTGGGGGGGGGGTCATCCTAAGTTAGGAGCTGTGCAGCGAGATGCTTGTTCACATTAGCCTTAAATTTCTACATGTCGGTACAGTCGGGGAAACATGGAACAGGGAGGGAGTTCCAAAGGCCGGCAGCTCGAGGAAAGAAGCTATTGAAGTAGAAGGCTCTCCGGCATCGACGGCGTACCCAGTTCACAGATGACCTCAACAGGGTCACTGGAATCACAACTCTAGATCTCATCAGAAAGACCGAATGCAGAGACGAATGGAGAGCCATCGATGTCTGCAAACAGACCTGATATCTAAAGAAGAAGTAGAACCGTTGCCATATCAGCATCTCGCTTGCTGCCTTAGTGTGTATTACTGCTTTCCTGGTCAGCATGTTGGACCCCAAGTGATAGATGCTAGGGAGTTGGTTTACAGGTGCAACCCCTTTGCGTGTCACTGTAGTGTTAGATTAATGCTTTTCACCACAGCATCTAACCCTAACCCTAACTCAGCCAGTTAAATGTATTGGGCATTGTTCACTGGCATCGACCCATACGTTCATTTCTTCCCCGTTGACACACCACTCTCCTTGGGCGTTGTTCTCTCAAAACTTTCTGCAATCATTTGGACGAGGAGGATATCATGTATTACGCGTTTGATCGACTCACCCCGAGGTTATCGCATTCGCCCTACCTTTTATTAGGCCAACTACAACACAAATACAGCCACATACAGCCAGATGCCCCACAAGTTTTCCGCACAAGGAAAAACGGTTCGTCCAAAAGTGAGAACTTCGGGGATGCCGGAAATCACAGTTCCCAGTCTCCATCGTAGGATGTCTTCCTCCTTCCAATGTCAAGGCCTAACATGTGTGCTCTGGATCCTTGCACATTAGGCAAAACTGACAATTTTGCTTGCAAAGCCAATTTCATAGTCCCCTATGGTATTCCTTAGGCCAACAATGTACCAAATTTCAAATGGGGAGAGACAATGAAATATGTTGAATGGAGGTGGAAGGGCATGGAACAAACCATGTCTGTTCTATGCTTTGTTGGCCTTTTGGTCGGGATCAAAGTGTAGTATCTGTTCCGATGGATACTGCACCCCATAGACTGGTATTGTCTTGGCTTTCGGGGCTTGATTTACGCCGGTCTATGGGTCTGTCCTGTACAGTTCTAGGAGGTCCGCCCTCCCAGGCTTTGCCTCCTCTCTTTGGGAAGGAGTAAGTTTATTGCTTACTGCCTGAGGCGCTCCTACCGGGGAATGCTGACGGGGCTGCCCAGGCATTTTTTGTAGGCCAGAGTGCTCACCTTCTCGGGCGCTGGCTTTTCAAATCCCACTTTCCTGACCTTGTGTCACATCTTACCTTGTGGGAGGAAGATAAATAAAATGTCTGTTCTATGGAAAGGGGGAATAGAAGAATAACTGTTCTACCTTGCGCCTCACTTTGCCCTTGTCAGGGATGGAGGGGGGGGGGGTCAAATGAATTTAAATCTAGTGGATTAGGGGATCCTTACCTTTGAAGCCCAGTTGACTAACCAAGTCGGAATCATCCCTTTCGGATCGTCGTAATATTGCATGAACACTGCGAGAAACAAAAAACAAAGTTTAAGAAAAAAAGAAAAAGAAAACTTGAATTCGTATCGTTTAAAAAGTTACGTTTGTGTTGTGGCCTTGTTAGGGGGCCATAAATAAAGACACAAGAGAAGAATTTAATAAACAAATATATTAACAAAGGACAGTAGTACAAAACATATACAAATGAGAGGGTTACCAGCGAGACTGTTCGGTCCGACTGTCAGGGCTGTCTGCTGGAATATTGACGACTTCTATTTATAGCTGGGAGAGTTCATGCGTGTGTGGGTAAATTACCATAACAGAACGCTTTCTTGATCAAATCAAAATATTTGAAAGATGGAATAAAAAAAAAAGTGATGGGGGGGGGGAACATTTCACTCACGATTAAACGAGAACAGATATTCTTGTACCATGATTACCCCGGGGTGATCAGAAAAAGCAGGATAGTAAATAAGAATTATAACCTAGCTGGTAACAAAATGTAGGTCAAAGAGGCGTAGAGGTTGCGTTTGGAATGCGACTGTTATTGTTTTAATAATTTCAAGGTTGAGACGAAAATTAAAATACAAACGTTTTATTGTTGCATTTTGAGGTATGTTGAGTTGAGGAGCTTATGTCAAAAACAATTTTTAGAGTTACGTCACCAATCGAGAGAGAATCGGAAAAAAGAACAGAATTAGACTTGAGGCTGAAGTGAGCGGACATTACACATTTTGTTCTCTCCAACGGGCAGCTGACTGGGGTAAATGTAAAGATCGACGGTGTAAACAGTTTCTTTAAAAAAGTTTAATACAATTAGTGTATAGGCAATAATATATATATATTTTTTTTTTGTAAAGATTATGACATTAAGAACGTTTTAGAGTTAAAATCAATTTAGTATTGCATAATAATAAGGAAAAAAAATGTTTTAATACTTTTTCCATCTTGAGCAATACAAAAAAAAAACATGCCGCTATGAGCAAAATACACTACTGTTTAAATCTCAATTATTCTAGCTTATTTACACATTTCAAAAGTGTTTTTCTTCCAATTAAATGCGTACTACTAAATAGATTTTAACTCAAAATGGTTCCTCATATATATTTTTTAAAAGATTAGGATTCATTTCAAAAGTGTTTTTCTTCCAATTAAATGCGTACTACTAAATAGATTTTAACTCAAAATGGTTCCTCATATATATTTTTTAAAAGATTAGGATTCATTTCAAAAGTGTTTTTCTTCCAATTAAATGCGTACTACTAAATAGATTTTAACTCAAAATGGTTCCTCATATATATTTTTTAAAAGATTAGGATTCATTTCAAAAGTGTTTTTCTTCCAATTAAATGCGTACTACTAAATAGATTTTAACTCAAAATGGTTCCTCATATATATTTTTTAAAAGATTAGGATTCATTTCAAAAGTGTTTTTCTTCCAATTAAATGCGTACTACTAAATAGATTTTAACTCAAAATGGTTCCTCATATATATTTTTTTAAAGATTAGGATTCATTTCAAAAGTGTTTTTCTTCCAATTAAATGCGTACTACTAAATAGATTTTAACTCAAAATGGTTCCTCATATATATTTTTTAAAAGATTAGGATTCATTTCAAAAGTGTTTTTCTTCCAATTAAATGCGTACTACTAAATAGATTTTAACTCAAAATGGTTCCTCATATATATTTTTTTAAAGATTAGGATTCATTTCAAAAGTGTTTTTCTTCCAATTAAATGCGTACTACTAAATAGATTTTAACTCAAAATGGTTCCTCATATATATTTTTTAAAAGATTAGGATTCATTTCAAAAGTGTTTTTCTTCCAATTAAATGCGTACTACTAAATAGATTTTAACTCGAAATGGTTCCTCATATATATTTTTTTAAAGATTAGGATTCATTTCAAAAGTGTTTTTCTTCCAATTAAATGCGTATTACTAAATAGATTTTAACTCAAAATGGTTCCTTATATATATTTTTTAAAAGATTAGGATTCATTTCAAAAGTGTTTTTCTTCCAATTAAATGCGTACTACTAAATAGATTTTAACTCGAAATGGTTCCTCATATATATTTTTTAAAAGATTAGGATTCATTTCAAAAGTGTTTTTCTTCCAATTAAATGCGTACTACTAAATAGATTTTAACTCGAAATGGTTCCTCATATATATTTTTTTAAAGATTAGGATTCATTTCAAAAGTGTTTTTCTTCCAATTAAATGCGTACTACTAAATAGATTTTAACTCGAAATGGTTCCTCATATATATTTTTTAAAAGATTAGGATTCATTTCAAACGTGTTTTTCTTCCAATTAAATGCGTACTACTAAATAGATTTTAACTCAAAATGGTTCCTCATATATATTTTTTAAAAGATTAGGATTCATTTCAAAAGTGTTTTCTTCCAATTAAATGCGTACTACTAAATAGATTTTAACTCAAAATGGTTCCTCATATATATTTTTTAAAAGATTAGGATTCATTTCAAAAGTGTTTTTCTTCCAATTAAATGCGTATTACTAAATAGATTTTAACTCAAAATGGTTCCTCATATATATTTTTTTAAAGATTAGGATTCATTTCAAAAGTGTTTTTCTTCCAATTAAATGCGTACTACTAAATAGATTTTAACTCAAAATGGTTCCTCATATATATTTTTTTAAAGATTAGGATTCATTTCAAAAGTGTTTTTCTTCCAATTAAATGCGTACTACTAAATAGATTTTAACTCAAAATGGTTCCTCATATATATTTTTTTAAAGATTAGGATTCATTTCAAAAGTGTTTTTCTTCCAATTAAATGCGTACTACTAAATAGATTTTAACTCAAAATGGTTCCTCATATATATTTTTTTAAAGATTAGGATTCATTTCAAAAGTGTTTTTCTTCCAATTAAATGCGTACTACTAAATAGATTTTAACTCAAAATGGTTCCTCATATATATTTTTTAAAAGATTAGGATTCATTTCAAAAGTGTTTTTCTTCCAATTAAATGCGTACTACTAAATAGATTTTAACTCAAAATGGTTCCTCATATATATTTTTTTAAAGATTAGGATTCATTTCAAAAGTGTTTTTCTTCCAATTAAATGCGTACTACTAAATAGATTTTAACTCAAAATGGTTCCTCATATATATTTTTTAAAAGATTAGGATTCATTTCAAAAGTGTTTTTCTTCCAATTAAATGCGTACTACTAAATAGATTTTAACTCAAAATGGTTCCTCATATATATTTTTTTAAAGATTAGGATTCATTTCAAAAGTGTTTTTCTTCCAATTAAATGTGTACTACTAAATAGATTTTAACTCGAAATGGTTCCTCATATATATTTTTTAAAAGATTAGGATTCATTTCAAAAGTGTTTTTCTTCCAATTAAATGCGTACTACTAAATAGATTTTAACTCGAAATGGTTCCTCATATATATTTTTTTAAAGATTAGGATTCATTTCAAAAGTGTTTTTCTTCCAATTAAATGCGTACTACTAAATAGATTTTAACTCGAAATGGTTCCTCATATATATTTTTTAAAAGATTAGGATTCATTTCAAACGTGTTTTTCTTCCAATTAAATGCGTACTACTAAATAGATTTTAACTCGAAATGGTTCCTCATATATATTTTTTAAAAGATTAGGATTCATTTCAAAAGTGTTTTCTTCCAATTAAATGCGTACTACTAAATAGATTTTAACTCAAAATGGTTCCTCATATATATTTTTTAAAAGATTAGGATTCATTTCAAAAGTGTTTTTCTTCCAATTAAATGCGTATTACTAAATAGATTTTAACTCAAAATGGTTCCTCATATATATTTTTTAAAAGATTAGGATTCATTTCAAAAGTGTTTTTCTTCCAATTAAATGCGTATTACTAAATAGATTTTAACTCAAAATGGTTCCTCATATATATTTTTTAAAAGATTAGGATTCATTTCAAAAGTGTTTTTCTTCCAATTAAATGCGTACTACTAAATAGATTTTAACTCGAAATGGTTCCTCATATATATTTTTTTAAAGATTAGGATTCATTTCAAAAGTGTTTTTCTTCCAATTAAATGCGTACTACTAAATAGATTTTAACTCGAAATGGTTCCTCATATATATTTTTTAAAAGATTAGGATTCATTTCAAACGTGTTTTTCTTCCAATTAAATGCGTACTACTAAATAGATTTTAACTCGAAATGGTTCCTCATATATATTTTTTAAAAGATTAGGATTCATTTCAAAAGTGTTTTCTTCCAATTAAATGCGTACTACTAAATAGATTTTAACTCAAAATGGTTCCTCATATATATTTTTTAAAAGATTAGGATTCATTTCAAAAGTGTTTTTCTTCCAATTAAATGCGTATTACTAAATAGATTTTAACTCAAAATGGTTCCTCATATATATTTTTTAAAAGATTAGGATTCATTTCAAAAGTGTTTTTCTTCCAATTAAATGCGTATTACTAAATAGATTTTAACTCAAAATGGTTCCTCATATATATTTTTTAAAAGATTAGGATTCATTTCAAAAGTGTTTTTCTTCCAATTAAATGCGTACTACTAAATAGATTTTAACTCAAAATGGTTCCTTATATATATTTTTTTAAAGATTAGGATTCATTTCAAAAGTGTTTTTCTTCCAATTAAATGCGTACTACTAAATAGATTTTAACTCAAAATGGTTCCTCATATATATTTTTTAAAAGATTAGGATTCATTTCAAAAGTGTTTTTCTTCCAATTAAATGCGTACTACTAAATAGATTTTAACTCAAAATGGTTCCTCATATATATTTTTTAAAAGATTAGGATTCATTTCAAAAGTGTTTTTCTTCCAATTAAATGCGTACTACTAAATAGATTTTAACTCGAAATGGTTCCTCATATATATTTTTTAAAAGATTAGGATTCATTTCAAAAGTGTTTTTCTTCCAATTAAATGCGTACTACTAAATAGATTTTAACTCGAAATGGTTCCTCATATATATTTTTTAAAAAGATTAGGATTCATTTCAAAAGTGTTTTTCTTCCAATTAAATGCGTATTACTAAATAGATTTTAACTCAAAATGGTTCCTCATATATATTTTTTTAAAGATTAGGATTCATTTCAAAAGTGTTTTTCTTCCAATTAAATGCGTATTACTAAATAGATTTTAACTCAAAATGGTTCCTCATATATATTTTTTAAAAGATTAGGATTCATTTCAAAAGTGTTTTTCTTCCAATTAAATGCGTATTACTAAATAGATTTTAACTCAAAATGGTTCCTCATATATATTTTTTTAAAGATTAGGATTCATTTCAAAAGTGTTTTTCTTCCAATTAAATGCGTACTACTAAATAGATTTTAACTCAAAATGGTTCCTCATATATATTTTTTTAAAGATTAGGATTCATTTCAAAAGTGTTTTTCTTCCAATTAAATGCGTACTACTAAATAGATTTTAACTCAAAATGGTTCCTCATATATATTTTTTAAAAGATTAGGATTCATTTCAAAAGTGTTTTTCTTCCAATTAAATGCGTACTACTAAATAGATTTTAACTCAAAATGGTTCCTCATATATATTTTTTTAAAGATTAGGATTCATTTCAAAAGTGTTTTTCTTCCAATTAAATGCGTACTACTAAATAGATTTTAACTCAAAATGGTTCCTCATATATATTTTTTTAAAGATTAGGATTCATTTCAAAAGTGTTTTTCTTCCAATTAAATGCGTACTACTAAATAGATTTTAACTCAAAATGGTTCCTCATATATATTTTTTAAAAGATTAGGATTCATTTCAAAAGTGTTTTTCTTCCAATTAAATGCGTACTACTAAATAGATTTTAACTCAAAATGGTTCCTCATATATATTTTTTTAAAGATTAGGATTCATTTCAAAAGTGTTTTTCTTCCAATTAAATGCGTACTACTAAATAGATTTTAACTCAAAATGGTTCCTCATATATATTTTTTAAAAGATTAGGATTCATTTGGTGATTTAGAGTTAAAATCAATTTCGTATTACGTAGAAATAAGGAAAAAAAATGTTTTAATATATTTTCTATCTTGAGCGAAATACACTATTGTTAAAATCTCCATTATTTTTGCATATTTACACATTTTAAACATATTTTTCTTCAGATTACATGTGTAATACTAAAGACACGGGCAACCTTTTCAGAGTGAGGGCCAGATGAGACTTTTGGAAGGAGATCGCGGGCCGGAGTGAAAAACGAAATCTCAGAATTACTATATTTTCTTTACATGAATAAATTGTACAAAAATTGCATTGAACACTCTACAAATCTGATATTTTTTTCTCAAGAGACTTCTGTATGTGATGTTATAAAAGGCGCTGACGAAGAGCCATTTTGGAATCATAAAAAATAATGATGGGGGAAGTAGCAAGTTGATCCAGCATTCGTTTTGACACACCTCACATAAGTTCTGTTTCATGCCCTTTCCTCATCTCTTGTTTCCTCTTTGCCTCTCTCTTTCTCTTTTTCTATTTTTATCTTAGGACAAATATTTGAAATTAATAGTTAAAGAATAATGAAATATACATGCATCATCGCTCGCTGATGTTTATACATTTTTATCCCACTGTAAATCTTAATTGAAACCTACTTTTACGTCTGAATTGCAATAATAAAGCCTAGTAGGGTGGCAGGCCGGACACTAAGCCTAAAAAAAAAAAAAACAACATAAAACCATTTTATCGCCTATACACATTTTTTTTTTATCCCATTCTGTTTACATGGTCGATCTTAACCACCACCCTGACTGAGGCTTCGGGTTCTAAAAGAATTCCGGCATCCGACTATAGTACAGTAAAGTGTACGCAGTGTAAAAAATAGTTCTGGTTTCGATTCTTTATTTTATCTGCAGCAACTTTCGCATTTTGTTTCACCGTGTTTCACCGTAATGAGGCTGAGTCATTTTTCTAACAAGTAACCGCTAAGATTGTCTACCATTACCAAGATATCGGAAATGCTTGATCTTTTTCTTTTTTATGGAAATCGTTCCAGACAAGGCATGAAACCACTTGATGTAAGGAGCTAAAAAAATACTGCTTCAAGATCAAAATCTAACCAACAATAAGTGTTAGATGGACAGATTCCGACCCAGAAAACAGCAATTCTTCCCCCTTTGTCAGAAACATCGCTCATGGAATGTGAGGACTAAAGGACAAAATAAGAGAAGCGAGAGTTACGAGGCTCCCCCCGAAAGTAAACCCAGCATCCACTTTCTACTCCCTTAATCTATTCAAGAAATGCTGAAACTGTGCAGATTACGTCGGTGAAACCATGACATTCTTGTAAAAGGTAATCATATCATAATGGAGATATGGTGTCAGTCATCAAAATTCAGATTATTATACTGAATTAATCTAAATAAATGCAAAAGTTTTCTTCTTTTATCACTCCTATATTACCACCAAATTGCAACTAGTTCATAATAAATTAATATCTGGTGTTATTCATTCATAATTTTATTGTTTTATTTTGTCTATATATATGCAATATTTTATCACTCCTATATTACCACCAAAACGGGTTACTGTTATTTAAATCAACAATACAAAGGATTATTTTGAAATACTGTAGCATAGAAACGAACAACCCAAAACAGAAGTTTGCATGCCTAATTTGCATAACTTCTTTTTGCAAATAGTTCATAATAAATTAATGTCTGGTGTTATTCATTTGTAATTTTATTGTCCTATTTATTTATTTTTATCTATTCAAGAGATGTTGATACTATGCATATTACATCGGTGAACACATGACATTCTTGTAAAAGGTAATAATATTATAATGGAGATATGGTGTCAGGCATGAAAATTCGGATTATTACATTGAATTAATGGTGAAATAGAAAGTGTCCAGTTGATAATGGCTGCTGTTTTTTTTACACCGGAAATTGTCAAATGGTGTTTATGAAAATGCGCTTCCCCATTATATTTTAAGCAGGATATTTTTTTTTTTTTTTGCAATTAGAAATTGTTTTACAAGAATTTAAAAAAAATTATTAACACATAAGAAAATCAAACTGGTTTTTATAATTGGAATTTTTTTATTTTTTAACAAATCAAATCAAACCTTTTTTATAATTGAAATGTTTTTTTTTTAGTTTGAAAATATGTTTTAAACAGTTTATTCTAAAAATATTTTTTTACAAATAATCAAATCAAACCTTTTTTATAATTGAAATGTTTTTTTTTTAGTTTGAAAATATGTTTTAAACAGTTTATTTTAAAAATATTTTTTAACAAATAATCAAATCAAACCTTTTTTATAATTGAAAAGTTTTTTTTTAGTTTGAAAATATGCTTTAAACAGTTTATTTTAAAAATATTTTTTAACAAATAATCAAATCAAACCTTTTTTATAATTGAAATGTTTTTTTTTTTAGTTTGAAAATATGTTTTAAACAGTTTATTTTAAAAATATTTTTTAACAAATAATCAAATCAAACCTTTTTTATAATTGAAATGTTTTTTTTTAGTTTGAAAATATGTTTTAAACAGTTTATTTTAAAAATATTTTTTAACAAATAATCAAATCAAACCTTTTTTATAATTGAAATGTTTTTTTTTTAGTTTGAAAATATGTTTTAAACAGTTTATTTTAAAAATATTTTTTAACAAATAATCAAATCAAACCTTTTTTATAATTGAAATGTTTTTTTTTTCAGTTTGAAAATATGTTTTAAACAGTTTATTTTTAAAATTTTTTTACAAATAATCAAATCAAACCTTTTTTATAATTGAAATGTTTTTTTTTTAGTTTGAAAATATGTTTTAAACAGTTTATTTTAAAAATATTTTTTAACAAATAATCAAATCAAACCTTTTTTATAATTGAAATAATTTTTTTTTAGTTTGAAAATATGTTTTAAACAGTTTATTTTAAAAATATTTTTTAACAAATAATCAAATCAAACCTTTTTTATAATTGAAATGTTTTTTTTTAATTTGAAAATATGTTTTAAACAGTTTATTTAAAAAATATTTTTTAACAAATAATCAAATCAAACCTTTTTTATAATTGAAATGGTTTTTTTTTAGTTTGAAAATATGTTTTAAACAGTTTATTTTAAAAATATTTTTTAACAAATAATCAAATCAAACCTTTTTTATAATTGAAATGTTTTTTTTTAGTTTGAAAATATGTTTTAAACAGTTTATTTTAAAAATATTTTTTAACAAATAATCAAATCAAACCTTTTTTATAATTGAAATGTTTTTTTTTAGTTTGAAAATATGTTTTAAACAGTTTATTTTAAAAATATTTTTTAACAACTAATCAAATCAAACCTTTTTTATAATTGAAATGTTTTTTTTTAGTTTGAAAATATGTTTTAAACAGTTTATTTAAAAAATATTTTTTAACAAATAAACAAATCAAACCTTTTTTATAATTGAAATGTTTTTTTTTAGTTTGAAAATATGTTTTAAACAGTTTATTTTAAAAATATTTTTAAATCAATGGTCGCCTCCACTTCCTTCGTAGTTATTATAATACCTCTCCCACTTCCTAATGATTTTATACTCCAACCGCCGCTTGCCACTGCCACCATCTACTTGTATCTCATTTTTATTTTTGAAGATATTTTTTAACAAATAATCAAATCAAACCTTTTTTATAATTGAAATAATTTTTTTTTAGTTTGAAAATATGTTTTAAACAGTTTATTTTAAAAATATTTTTTAACAAATAATCAAATCAAACCTTTTTTATAATTGAAATAATTTTTTTTTAGTTTGAAAATATGTTTTAAACAGTTTATTTTAAAAATATTTTTTAACAAATAATCAAATCAAACCTTTTTTATAATTGAAATGTTTTTTTTTAATTTGAAAATATGTTTTAAACAGTTTATTTAAAAAATATTTTTTAACAAATAATCAAATCAAACCTTTTTTATAATTGAAATGGTTTTTTTTTAGTTTGAAAATATGTTTTAAACAGTTTATTTTAAAAATATTTTTTAACAAATAATCAAATCAAACCTTTTTTATAATTGAAATGTTTTTTTTTAGTTTGAAAATATGTTTTAAACAGTTTATTTTAAAAATATTTTTTAACAAATAATCAAATCAAACCTTTTTTATAATTGAAATGTTTTTTTTTAGTTTGAAAATATGTTTTAAACAGTTTATTTTAAAAATATTTTTTAACAACTAATCAAATCAAACCTTTTTTATAATTGAAATGTTTTTTTTTAGTTTGAAAATATGTTTTAAACAGTTTATTTAAAAAATATTTTTTAAATAAACAAATCAAACCTTTTTTATAATTGAAATGTTTTTTTTTAGTTTGAAAATATGTTTTAAACAGTTTATTTTAAAAATATTTTTAAATCAATGGTCGCCTCCACTTCCTTCGTAGTTATTATAATACCTCTCCCACTTCCTAATGATTTTATACTCCAACCGCCGCTTGCCACTGCCACCATCTACTTGTATCTCATTTTTATTTTTGAAGATATTTTTTAACAAATAATCAAATCAAACCTTTTTTATAATTGAAATGTTTTTTTTTTTAGTTTGAAAATATGTTTTAAATAGTTTATTTACTATTTTTTATAATCATATTTTTTTTTATTCTTCATTCACTGTATAAAATGTTGAGTTTAGTTTTTAATAAAACCATATCCCCAAATGAATATGGTCGGAATCCTTCGACCGAAATATCTTAGTCCAACTTTAATGATGCGTTTGTGTCCTTATTTTCACTAAAATGTTACTCTGTTTGTCCACTTTTCCGTAACCATTTTCACATTTTGTCTGAAATTTGCTCCTACATATATATACAGGGTGGGCAAAAATAAAGGTCCTATCTTTAAATTTGAATAACTTGAATTTGAATAACTTCCACAAAATAAAAGTTAAACTCACCAAACTTTATGTGTGTGTAGACTGACCCTTCCGAGATTTTTTGAAATAAACAAAACAAATTTTAGCCGAAAAACACTTCTTAAAACTTACAAAAACTAAAGTATTGTTTTTTACACTGTTTTGAGTTTTTTAAGCAAAAATAATGTTTTCTAAATGAGGGTACGTTCCTTAGGGCTAATGCGGCTCATGCTTGCTTCGGAAGGGGTCCTTTACTTATTCTAAAAAAAAAAATTTAAAAAAATCAATAAATAAAAAAGTTATGAATTTTAAAAAATAGGACCCTTATTTTTGCCCACCCTGTATATACACACACATACCTTGTACCCCTCCTGAGGGGTCATTAGTGAAGGCCACTGTCTGATGGTAGTCTTCTACTCGAATGGTCATCCATTTTTCCGAGAAGTTTTCTTTGTCTTGAATACTCTGAGCCAAAATCACGTACACATCTTTTCCGTTCTTCTCAAATGTACGAAGTTCGCGTTTGTAAACATACTGGAGAATTGCTTAAGAAATAATTTTTTTAACATGAAGAAAAATTTTTTTTTATAAAAACTTACAAATTAAGCGGTTTCCTAATGTTAAATATCCAGGCCGTGTGTACGGAAAAGTCATGTTGACAAGAAGTGATGCACCTGGTGATTGTCAAAAGATAATATAATGCATGGGAAGAAGCAACGTAAGATCGATTGTCAAAAGAAAGAGAAATGGTGGGATTATGAAAGGTCATTTGATTAGAAGTACATGCCAGGTGCAATTGAGTCATACCAAGAGAAGATAAATAAATCTGTTGGATTGTCAATTGATTGAAATCCTGTCACCGAATAAAACACCCAGGATAGGGGGGGGGGGGGGCTAAAGTGACAATGCCGTACCATGGGGGTGTTCGAAGTGGCTATCGTTATATTTTCATATATAAATGTGTTGTCATTCTTTTTAAGCATATCAATAATATCACACTTCCACAACTGAAAAAGAACTTTTCTTTCTTCCTCCATGTGCCTCGCATCCGGCAGAATTTCAATGAACTGAGTTTTTTTCCAAGAACTACCCGTTTGTGGAACACATTAGCATGGGACTGCTTCCCTGCAGCCTACAACAGGGTCGTCTTCAAATCCAATGTCAGCAGGTACTTTTCATAAACCATCCTCATAAGTTATCAAATTTTGTTCATCCCATTTATTATTTTCAATCCTCACAGAAACCCCTTTACTTACGTTTGTCTCGGACCTTACATACAGATGGGTTCCACTAATAAAAAATATGATTTTTATAAAGTACTAACCTTCAAATGGCACGTGTGAAAATTTGAGCTCTATCGGATTATTAGTTTACAAATTACAATTGTTTAAGTGAAGCTACTGTTACAAATTTTCAAAATAATAGAAAAATCTGAATTTTGTGTGTTGATAAAACATTGCTTTCTGATGGGAAAAAATACTGTTGAAGCAAAGCAATGGCTTGATAAATATTATTCGGACTCTGCTTCATCAGAAACAATGATTGAGAGGTGGTATGCTGACTTTAAATGCGGTCATACAGACACAAATGATGCTGAACACTCAGGTTACCCAAATTCGGTAGTTGTCCTGGAAAACATAAAAAACATCCACCAACTCGTTTTGTTCGATTGTAAATTGAAGTTGTGTGAGATAGCAGAGGAGTTGAAGATATCAAAAGACAGTGTATTTACCATTTTGTATTAAATATTTGCCAATAAGAAAGCTGTGTTCAAAGAAATGAATTATGTAAATTGTAAAACCCGTCTGGTGTCTGAGCGTGTTTTTGTAACAGTATATAAGGAAGTTGAAACAGTATTAGTTTAAGTAAGATTCTTGACACGTTTTCCGTTCTAATCGCAGTCTCGTCTTGAAATTTCTTTCTACTTTGTTTATATGTAATCTAATGTTATTTAATGTTAATTAATTAAATAGTAATTACAATCCCCCCCCTCGCCCTGCCCCCCCCCCCCATCTCTTACATTTACAAAAATCTTCGCCGACAGACAGACAGACAGAAAGAAAGCGTTTGCTCACAGTTGATCAAAAAAACAACGCTTCAACAATTCTGCTGAGCATTGTTTGCAACTGTTTCAACGCAACAAAAAGGAGTTTTTACATCAATATGGATGAAATATGAATCCATCACTTCACTTCAGAGTCAAGCTGAGTGGACACCAGCAGGTGAAAGCCATCCAAAGCGACAAAAAATGCAAACATCAGCAGGAAAAGCATTTGGGAGACACAAGGTATTTCATTGATTACCTTCAGATTATAGTATCCGATGAACTGACTACTCTTGTGCCCCCTCGACGTAAATTCACTAGACCAACTCGACAATCAGCTAAATTCCATCCATTCACAGTGGAGGTCCCCAGATGCCGAAGAGCTTTCTACTCCAAAAGCTTCTTTCCTCGTGCTGCTGGATTCTGGAACTCCCCCCACCCCCCTGCCCCCTGTTTTCCTGATGGTACTGACATGCAAAAATTTAAAACTAATGTAAACAGACATCTCGCTGCGCACTTCCATATTGCACCCTATTCTCCAGATCTGCCCCCCCCCCCTCCATCAGCAACTACTGACTGTTTGCAGACCTCAAAAGAATGCTCCAGGGAAAGAAATTTGGCTCCAATGAAGAAGTGATATCGGAAACTGGGGCATATTTTGAAACCAAAGACAAATCATTCTACAAAAAAGGCATCGAATTATTGGAGAAGCGTTGGAATCAGTGTATCACCCTAGAAAGAGACTATGTTGATGAATAAAGTCGGATTCTGCCCAAAAGTTGTCGTTTTATTAGTTAGGCCCGTTAAGTTATTAGTTATGTTAAAAAAAAAAAAGATAGAAAAGAACAATGGAAATATATGGTAATTAAAGGATACATCTCTGTAGGACATTGGCTTCGGAAATTTCACATTCCAATATATAAATTTCTTTCCAGAAACTTCTTTCTCGTATAATTCTGAAAAAAAAAAATGAAAAAGAAGGTGAAATTAGGAAAAATAATATTTTTGTACATTAAAATAAATAAATACATTTATTTTATATTATTTGGATTATTCGGACTACTGTTCTCATCTTGGATGTTATTCTCATAACGTTTTGGCCGATGTAACCTCCAACCTTTTTCAGGTGCATCTTGTCGAACTCGGGGATCTTTCTGTCGAACTCAGGACTCTCTACAGAATTTCTTAGGGAACCTCTTATTTAATCCACAGGAGTATCTTGCTCTCATTCCGTCAGCCATGATCCGGTAGAAGTCGGAAATAATTCATAATTATATTCTTAGTATCGCCCGCATAGTCATGGCTGACGGAATGAGAACAAACTACCCCTGTGGATTAAATAAAAGGTTCCGTACGAAATTCTGTACAGATTTCCGAGTTCGATAGAAAACTTCCCGAGTTAGACAAGATGCACCTGAAGAAGGTCAGACTCAGAGGTTGCATCGGCGAAACGTTTTGAGAATAACATCCAAAATTAGAACAGTAGTTCAAATAATCCAAATTATCAATCCTCATCTAAAAAGTTCCAAAATGCGTTTATGTTATTTTTAAATTAGAGTGAGGTGAAAAGAAATACAGGCAGGAAAATAAAGATGGCTGGCCGAATTGCGTAAAAAAGTTTATTTTTGTACACTTAAATAATAATATAAATTCATATGAACCCAAGAAAGAGGGAAAAAATGCAATATTTTACAATTAGAGTCAGGTGAATAAAAACACAGGTGAAAAGGATACACTTCCTTAAATGGTGTTCGTTAGAGTTCAGTATTGGCAACCATTATTTTTTTATATTTTTATATTTATATAAATATAAATATTCATATAAATATTTATATAAATATAAATATTCATATAAATATTTATATAAATATAAATATTCATATAAATATAAATATTTATATAAATATAAATATTTATATAAATATAAATATTTATATAAATATTCATATTTATATAAATATTCATATTTATATAAATATTCATATTTATATAAATATAAATGTTCATATTAATATAAATATTTATATAAATATTCATATTTATATAAATATAAATGTTCATATTAATATAAATATTCTTATTTATATGAATATTCATATTTATATAAATATTCATATTTATATAAATATTCATATTTATATAAATATAAATATTTATATTTATATAAATATTTATATTTATATAAATATAAATATTTATATTTATATAAATATTTATATTTATATATATATTTATATTTATATAAATATAAATATTTATATTTATATAAATATTTATATTTATATAAATATTTATATTTATATAAATATAAATATTTATATAAATATTTATATAAATATAAATATTTATATAAATATTTATATAAATATTTATATAAATATAAATATTTATATAAATATTTATATAAATATTTATATAAATATAAATATTTATATTTATATAAATATAAATATTCATATAAATATTTATATTTATATAAATATTTATATAAATATAAATATTTATATTTATATAAATATAAATATTTATATAAATATTTATATTTATATAAATATTTATATTTATATAAATATTTATATTTATATAAATATTTATATAAATATAAATATTTATATTTATATAAATATAAATATTTATATTTATATAAATATTTATATAAATATAAATATTTATATAAATATTTATATAAATATAAATATTTATATTTATATAAATATTTATATAAATATAAATATTTATATAAATATAAATATTTATATAAATATTCATATTTATATAAATATAAATATTTATATTTATATAAATATGAATATGAATATTTATATTTATATAGCTGTTAAAGGGGATGGCACGGTGGCTAAGTGGTTAACGACGCGTACTTAGGTATGCCAGGTTCAAATCCAGTTCGTTCAACTGAAACACTTTCATCATAAGTGACGTTGAGCCTGGTCAGTACTAGATGGGTGACCATTTGGAAATAGCAGGTGCTGTATGTGGACACCTAGCTATGGGCAAATAGCGTCGCCAACCCGCAGTGCCTAGCGTGGCGACTATGGCAAAACACTTGAATGACAGTCACTAATAAGATGTCCGGAAACCAGAGAGAGCTTCTTTCTTCAGGAGTGATCAAAAAGCCCTGATGGTGATTTTAGTGATGATACCTGTTATGACCTTAATGATGGGCCCTAATTTCTGCTATGATTTGCAGATGAAAGGGGCCCCGTTTATGAGAGGATACAGAACAAAGTGAATGAAGATGAGAATTAGAGGAATTAAAAATTCCAACAAATAATAAGTTAATTCTTATTCAATCTATTTAGGAGAAAAACATAAAACATTTTTGCTTTATATATAGGGTAAATGTGAACGGGTATATATTTATTTTTAAAATTTCTTATGCACTAACTAGGGTTAACGCGTTTATCAGGTGGACGGTGCGATAACACTGTGAGGATTGGTAACGATTGTTGAGTCTGGGCAGAATTTGATTACTTAAGAGGACTACTCAACAAGAATTTCTTAACATTGGACTTGAAAACGACCATGTTGTAGTCAGCGGAGAAGTAGCCTCGTGGTATTGCGTTCCACAGACGAATAGTACTTTAGAAATAAACTCTGCTCATCGAAGTTAGTTTTGGGTACACAGAGGAAGAAAGGAAAATTATTTACAGTGGTTGTAGCTAGACGAGTTTTTGCTGTAAATGTTTTACGGGGGGGGGGGGTTATATAGTTACTTATGGTGGACCCTGTATATAGGAAAAGGACACATATGCATACTAAAAAAAAATGTGACCCTTCAGGTTAAATTGAAAAAGTGATTTTTCATAAAGTCAGTTAAAAATCAAAAGACAAAATCTCAAATTAGTCGCTTTCTGCGTTCTATATCTTTTTCCCTTTCGGCTATGGGTTAAATAGTATTACGACTTGTGGTGTTACTCCCTTTTGTTTATAATAGACTATTCCAATCTTTTTACTCTTTCCTTTCTTTATCACATTTGACTTTTAATAAACAACGAAAGAAGATAAAAAGAGGGGGGGGGAGAGAGAGAAGGAGGGGGGAGTGATGAAAGCGACAGTGATAGAAATGATATCAAAGGAGGGGGAGTGATAGAAATGATATCAAATAAGAGCGGGGGGGGGGGGGTAAACAAGAAACAGTGAGAAAAGAAAGGGAGAGGGTGATAGACAGAGACTTATTAATCAATTCGTCACTTGGTGATTTAATTGCAAATTAAGACTAATTAAAACAATCAAAATGGAGTTTTGTAAAACATAACTCAATCCCAAAAGCCAAGAAATATTTCATCATGTATTTTGTGTGATTAAAATATATAGGAAAAAAAGCCTTAGGGAAACGAACGTTTATTAACTCGGTTTTAGTGTAATAATAGATACTAGCGGTACCCGTGTAAATTACACGAAATGTTGTTTTCAATACTAATTATCTTGTTCCTAACCTATACATGTTTGAATAAAATATAAGATTTGACTTGTATATTTATCTAAAAAATGAACAATACATAAAACAATTCACAAAACTTCTTTTTATACAATATTTCTAGGGAAGGTAATATTCCGACGACTAAACCTTACTTTGTAAATGCTTTAGATTAAATTAAATTTGGCTCCAGTTCATGAGTAGCATACAAAGATTCGGAAGGTCGTTGTTTTTTATGTAAGCGTGACACACAAAATAACACACACGCTATCGTATTAATATGTGTCTTCCCGGTCGTCCCCTCCCTACCTCCCTGTCACACCCCCTTCGATGTAGAAAAAATATCTTAGAGGTTGGTTGGGATCGAACTATAAACCAGTCGGGCCGATGTCAAAAACCGACATCAAAATCCTACGTCACTAACCGTTGCACCAAAGGGAAATACGTGAAAATATTACGAAAATTAGGTGACTTGAATGTTGTTCCAAATCTAGCTGCGGCACGCATGCGCAGAGCTTTTGATGTAAGCGTGACACACGAAAACACACGCTATCGTATTAATATATAGATGATATATTATCAAAAAAGTAACAAAAGTACTAGACGTGAATACGTTTAGATTTGGTCGAGCGAAACAGAAATGAAAATCTGAAAAGTGTGCCGTAAAAATGAAAAAAAAAATGGTTAAGAAGTAAAATAATGGAACATCGACTGATATGGACTTATACGAAGTCGGGGCTTGGTATTCATCTTCTCTCTGCAAATGGCATGCCCAAACTGATTTTTTAAATAATTCTATCTCACTTCTTTGGGAGCAGGGCACGTGACCAGAGATCCAAAAATGGGATCTTTTCAAGAAGCTCCCCGCCACTAGTGCTAAAGTTAGTCAGCCGCTAAGAATAACCCCGCTGCCAAGGGAGACAACTTTTCGGCTTGCTAAATTCTTTACGCGTTAACCCTTTTCACACGTGTTTGAGTGCATCTTTTCTTTATGAATTTTCTAAGACTCACAACCTGGTCCACGACAAGGAGTCTGCTGTAGTTTTTTTGTCAAAACCACGGAGTACTACATCAGCAGCGTCTCTGCAACAATGGCCATCAAATGGTTTTATCGAGCAATTGGTCCAGATGGCGATGTAATTCACGTCAATGTCGGACAGAAGTTAGTCTCCGAAATAATAAAACATTCTTATTTTGTTAATTTATGAAAAATTTAATTACAAAAAAATAAAATCCATTAATACTAAAATCGTATATAATAAGTTATACATTCTTATTTTGTTATATTTTTTTTAAGCAAAAGTGGCTGAAAAGTTGTCTCCCTTGAATAGCGGGGCTTTATTTTTTGGCGGGGAGCTTCTTAAAAAGATCCCAAGAATGTATATGTGTAAAAGGGAGGGTGTGATAAGTAAAGAGAGATAAATAGTGAGGTGATAACTTAAAGGGTTTGACCGAAGAGTTGATTACTGGGTGAACCTGTACTCTGAGACATTTCCAGAAAGTTCTATGGTTCTATTTTTAGTAACACAGAAGACTTACTGCCGCCACACAGGGATTTCGTTTCTTTGAGCCAAATAGCAGGGTGTAGAGTCAAAGCCGTAATATTACCTAATAGTGTAAGATGATTGGTGGAATTATTTTATGATGTTAAATTACTTCTTGTGATCTTATCACAAGATAAGTACAGATAGATATTTGTTTTTGTTTTTTGTTTTATTTCCTTTCCTCCCCACGAGGGAAAGGTTAAGCACAAGGTCAGGGTTATTAATGTGGAGAATTCAGCTTCCTAAAAAGGGGCACTCCGTACTAAGAACAACAATAACCTGTATAGTTTTGTTCGCACTCCCTCATAAATGAGAGCGCATCTGGTGACAAGGCAATAACACCATCTCTCCCAAAGAAAAAGAGAAGTTTATTTACCCGTGTCGTAAATAAAATTTGGTTTGGTTTGGTTTGGTAGTTTTGTTTTACGGCATATCAACCCTTTTTGGGTTATTTAATGTCGAATCTGGTCATTATAGTAAAAGTTTTTATGCTTCAAGTTCTTTATATCTTCAAATGTTTAATCATCGTTTTTGGTTTGGTAGTTTTGTTTTACGGCATATCAACCCTTTTTGGGTTATTTAATGTCGAATCTGGTCAATATAGTAAAAGTTTTTATGCTTCAAGTTCTAAAAATAAAATAAAAAAGAGGAGGGAGAAAGGGAGAGGGGCTGTTGTTTTTGTTTTTGGTTTTGTAGAACATAATTAAGTTTTACAAAAAAAAACAAAAAAAAAACAAAAAAAAAACAAAAAACGTCAATGTAGGTGAATTTCGTCTCAGGGTGCCACAGGGCAGCCTGATCTGGTATCACCAGAAATAAAATTTGACCGGGATACTTCTTCCCACGAGACAGTGAACTTGACCTACAGATAGCCAAATGTCTCAAACTTTTACAGACAAACGGACAAAGGGCTACACATTTTTAACAAACGCTGTCTCAATAAACAAAACACTGTTTCACTTCCATATATCTATGGATAGAAAATAATGAATGGGATAAATATTTTTCACACGAAATTGATTATAATACAAGTTTGTAGTGTTTTTATCCTTTGCTTTCAGATCTACCTCACTAGTAACCCCCCCCCCCACCCCCACCCCACATCGAATCCTGGTATAACACGTTTACAAAATAAAGATGTAAACCAAACAATTAGAAACAAAGATAAATGTGAATCCTCGATTTTATAACAAAGATCAATATATATTTGTATATAAATAAATATAAATTCATCCTGTAACACAAAAGTTAGCGAGTAAAACACATATCTTTATTTCTAGCCCCTGGACGAAACCATTTCCAACAGTGATGGGAAGCGAGAAAGCAAATAGCAAGTCAGACAAACGCCTCAAAGTTACCCTGCCACCTGAAATGAATTTAGAAAGAAATTTGGAGAGTAGAAAGTGACTAACTTTGGTTTACTTTCACCATGCTCGTAACTCTCACTTTCCTTATTTTGTCTTTTAGTCCTCACATTCCATTGTGACAAAGTGTCCGGGGTCCCATGGGGATTGGGTACCCTGGTTACGCACTAGTATGCATCTTGGTGGTGATGCTAGGCCCTGTGATGAGACGAAGTGGAGATATAAAACTAGTATATATTTGACGTGGAAAGGAACTTGTTCAGACGATGGGAACAAGGCGCCGGTTTGTCTGGCGGAGTCGTGTTTGGTAGTCAACACTGATGCCACCACAAAAAGAAGAGAGTTGCCAGATGGGAAGTTAAAGATTTAAAAAATTCATGATCTTAGCATTAATTCTAATAAATATCAACAAAGAGATATGGTTTTAAGTAAGGATACGCTTTGGATTTGCGATTCTGGAGGTCTGCTTTGATTTTGCAGATAAACAATTAGGCCTGTCATCGTTAATCCCGAACTCGGTGAGAGATTGTCACCAGCTGTGTGGCAGGATGAAAAGGCAATTGTTTTAGTGATAACACCGGGCCAGAAAGAAAATTCCATTTATTTTAGAGACAGGGAAGTGAGGCGTCCCCCCCCCCCCCCCCGGAGAGACGAAGAGAGAAATATGGCAGAGAAAGGGGTGTACGACGATAGACCCCTTCAATAAGAGGAATGGAGAAGTTCAGTTGAGAACGAGTAGAGACGGCGAGACAGACAGTCAGTGTTGGACGTTCGTCTGATGCACGTCGATGAAGGCGTGCGTGGCAAAGTAGGGAATGAGGACACAGTCAGTCACAGAGTTGAACTGTCGTTAGAGTCGGACGCGCCCGACGCCGCGTGCCGATAATGGTGCGCGACGAAGAGAAGAAAACCGAACGAACTCCTCATCGTCGCCTCGGCCAACTGATTAGTGACTTAAACAACAACTTGTGAACGAATTCGCGCACAGAGAGAACTTACGAGATAACTTAGAGAAAACAGCTTTTACGAGTACGGTAGACATTAATCTAATGTAAAATCAATTCTTTCATTTTAATAATAATTACTCTTCCATACAAAAAACCTGACCGAGTTGTTGAACATTGTTCTTTTCCTTTTGTTCTGCTTTAAATAATCTTTCGCCCTCACAGACCGATTGCTGCTCGCCCAGTGATCGCTCGCTGATATAAACAGTTTCAATGTGGGAGTGTGTTTCTGGCCGGACGAGACGGCAAGATCGACGACATCATCATCATCATCATCGTCGCCATCCTGGCCGAGAGGAATTTCGATCGACATATTTTTTTTATTGCCACTACGACGATCGGCTGAAGTGTGTTCACGGTCTGGCAAGACTGTGCGCGCGTGTGGGGTTCACAATTTGGCACCGGGACCAGGATATCCTACACCTGTGTGTGCGGTTGACCACGATCCCCATGGTGCGCACGAATGGGGTTCACACATGAGCGATGTTTCTGACAAAGGGGGAAGAATTGCTGTTTTTTGGGCCGGAATCTATCCATCTAACACTAATCGTTAGCTAGTTTTTGATCTTGAAGTATTATTTTTTTTAGCTACTTACATCAAGTGGCTTCATGCTTTGTCTGGAGTGATTTCCATGAAAAAAAAAACAAAACAACACAATGGTTATAGCAATTAAAATCAACTAAGACTAACTGGTATGCGAATAGCCGAGCTAACTGATGAATACGAGAATTATGCTTACGTTTATCGAGCCAAAGAAAAAAAAAAATCATTTACATAACCGTTCGTAACAAAAAACAAATTAGAGGATCATCTAAGATGAATGAATGTGGTATTTTGGTGAGAGTGTCTACCGTAGGGTAAGCCCAAATGTTTTCGACAAAATTGGATGACCATCAAACACCTCCTCCCCCCTCTCCCCCTAAACAATTCGGCTTCATGCAAAGGATGAACTTTATGATTATTGTTTTTTGTTTAAACCCCCCCCCCCAAAAAACCTTGCTGTGAATGAATATTTTTTGCTTAAATAAAATAACCACTTGTGACTAACCGTAACCGGTTGTGACTCGCTTCGCTGCACCCGATGTCTGTCTACGACTGCTCGTGCAAAACGAATCATTTGCATGAGCAGACATGGCTCACCACACTGTTCTGGATGTGTGGAATAGCCCCCGACATGCTTTCCACTGTAGATACAGCATGCAAATTAGTGGCGCTTCGACCAACGTGGGCGTCCATTATCACCAGGGGCAGTGAGCAATTCTTTGCTCATATCAGATACTCTACAATCTGCTCCCGCCTCTTTACAAGGGCAAAGTTACACACAAAATCGGTTTACTTGAGAGAATCCAGCTCACCGAAAGTTGATCGTAACAATCGTAAAACAACATGAAGAGCAGTTTGAATTGCTTCCACACCAACCCCATTCTCCGGATCTAAGCCTAACCCCATTCTCCGGATCTAAGCCTAACCCCATTCTCCAGATCTAACCCTAACCCCATTCTCCGGATCTAACCCTAACCCCATTCTCCAGATCTGGTCCACAGCAACTATTGGCTGTTTACAGACCCCAAAAGAATGCTCCAGGAAAAGAGATTTGGCTGCAATGTAGAAGTGATATCGGAAACCGAGGCATATTTTGAGGCCATAACAAATCGTTCTACAAGAAAGGCATCGAATTGTTAGAGAATTGTTGGAATGAGTGTATCACCCTAGAAGGAGACTATGTTGATGAATAAAGTCGAAGTTTGCCTAAAAGTTGTTGTTTCATTAATTACGGCTGGGACTTATTGAGTGATGTGTTAAAACACATAAAATCATCAAATTAATCTCACGGGGGAATTCCCCCTCTGTTTTTACCTGCTATCTTGATTATTTTAGAAAATTCACCTTGCCTCCAGTAGCATCATCGCCTGGCCTGTTATAGGTATGGCCTTGGTGGTGGCCCATTTAACAATTAAAAATTAGACCAAGTGCAGATATAACCGTCTGCATTTTCTCACAGATGAAACGTAACAGGTAAATAAACCCATTTCCCTTCCGAAAGGACGAAGTTATATAAGCCCCCCCCCCCCCTCCAATAATAAATGAAGTCTGATTACTCACCGTACACATAACTATCCCACGTTTTCCGATAATCTAGATCCATGTAAACCCGTGAACATATTTCGGCATCAATTTCTGTCAGCGTCCCATAAACTTTGTACTGGTAAAGTCCGGACGTCTGTAAAATAAAGAAGATACAAAAATATTAACAATAGATATTGTTTTTACCTACGTAAGATGTTTTTCAGAAAAATCCTTTCAAGAAAAAAGTAAATCGCATTTATACATTATTAAACCATAATGGTTTTTTTTGGAGTTTGTCTGTTCGCACACATTTAGCTGGTGAAATCTGTCTTCACTTTTCTCTGTCTCATGACTTGTCCCAAATCGTCACCTTCCCCACACGTTTTCCTGATAATGATGTTCATCAACCATCCTTATGTGATTGGTTAGCTAAAAAGGAATAGGTAGTAGTTTTTACGATGTCAATACCGGAGTTCGAATCTCACGTAATTCCAACAGAATTTTTTTAAAACTTGATACGTGTTTCATAAATTTAAAGAAATTAACATAAACTAATAACAACAAAAAACAAAAACATCGCATAAATACAGGGTGGTCACTATAAAAACGGGACATTTCTCAAACGGTAATTTATTTTTTTACAAAGAATAACTTTTATAAAGTTTTTCAAAGACTAATATTATAATACACTCACAGATGCTCAAAATGGCGTCTGTGCAAATCGAAAAAGTGAATAAGCAAGATGTAATAAAATTCAAACAAAATAAAATTCAAACAAAATAATATGTAAACAATAAAATTTAAAACAAAATAAAATTTAAACAAAATAAAATTTAAAACAATAAAATTCAAACACAATAAAATTCAAACAAAATAAAATGTAAACAATAAAATTCAAACAAAATAATATGTAAACAATAAAATTCAAACAAAATAAAATGTAAACAATAAAATTCAAACAAAATAATATGTAAACAATAAAATTCAAACAAAATAAAATGTAAACAATAAAATTCAAACAAAATAATATGTAAACAATAAAATTCAAACAAAATAAAATGTAAACAATAAAATTCAAACAAAATAATATGTAAACAATAAAATTCAAACAAAATAAAATGTAAACAATAAAATTCAAACAAAATAATATGTAAACAATAAAATTCAAACAAAATAAAATTTAAAACAATAAAATTCAAACACAAAAAAATTCAAACAAAATAAAATGTAAACAATAAAATTTAAAACCTCGCTTTTCTAGCAACAACCCTGTATTTTTCTTTTTTGAAACTAAGCAAGATTTTCTTTGATAATCCGCAAAAGAAGACATAAAGGGTATTAGTTCAAAATGAATTATTTATGCTTAAAAACATAATTTCTAATGTTTTTTTGATAATAAAAACATACATTCATCGTAGTTACTTACTCTTTCATACAAAAACTAAGTAGCATATTTTTTTCCGCAAATTTTCACATAATTTTCTTCGCACCAGCTATAAAGCAGTCGAAACTAGGTAAAGTTGGAAATTGTCATACACAGGTACTGTACCAACACCGTTCAAGGAGAGGGTATAAACTAGTTTCACATAAAAAAATAAATACAAAATAATTAAGAGAAGACAAAATTGATCTCCCTAGTAAATCTAACATATCAATCTTTGATTTTGACTAGCCAATTTTCATTTACTATTGTTGTACCATGCTTTAGAACACTATAATAACGTACTTCGCTACAGTTTATTAAAAAGTTGTGGACCATCTCCGTAGCTCGGGATTTTTTTTTTATAGAAATCGCTCCAGACAAGGCATGAAGCCACCTGATGTTAGGAGCTAAAAAAAATAAATTACCACTTCAATGTCAAATACTAGCCAACCATAGATTCTGACCAAGAAAACAGCAATTCTTCCCCCTTTGTCAGAAACATTGCTCATGGAATGTGAGGACTCAAGGACAAAATAAGGGAAGCTAGAATTACAAGGCTGCCGAAAGTAAACCCAAGGTCCATTTTCTACTCTCTTTTTTAACTGATGGTCCCAGTCCAGATAGTTAATCCTCAGGAGAGAATTAATGATGCCTAAATCCTGACCAAAGACCCGTCAAGAGTACAGATGAGATTAACCCCTTCATTGAAGAGGATGTGCCTATCGTTTGCCACTCAGGGAGCTGGGGTACCGTGCCAGGACATTAACAGCCCTTCTAGAACAAGCCACGCATGTGTGGCCCCCCTCTGTATGTGACTCGATGTGGCGAGTGTAAAATGCAATAAATTTGGGCAATTTGGGGCATTTTTGACCCCCTGGGGGCGCGAACCAGAATTTTTCTGAGGTCAAGGATGCTCATTTTATATCCAGAACAATTGCCTCTACATTTTGGCCAAGTTTCAGAAAAATTGAATGGATGGATCAAACGTTATGGGAGAAAAGGGTCATTTTTTGCCATTTTAGGGGGCTTTTGACCCCCTAGGGGCGCGAACCAGATTTTTTCCAAGGTCAGCGATACTTATTTTCTATTAGGAACCATTGCCTCCACATTTTGGCCAAGTTTCAGAGAAATTGAATGGATGGATGAAAAGTTATGGGGCAAAAAATGTCATTTTTTGCCATTTCGGGGCCTTTTGACCCCCTGGGGGGCTAACTAGATTGTTTTTCAAAAATCGGAGAATGTCACTTTCTAACCTGACCAAAGTTACAACTTCATGCAAAATTTCAGAGAAATTCAATATATAGATATACAAATAAATACACATTAGTCTTTGTTATAGAGATTTATTTTGCATAATATCGAAGGTATAAGCAAACATGTTTATTTTTTCTTCTAAGCAATAAGTAAGCATATTTGTTCGCGTCTCTTTAAAATGTTATAATTTTATTTTTTTAAGAGAAAACAAACAAAAAAACATCTTATTTGTCAGACAAAGAAAAGAATTAATTGTATGACACACGGATATATTGAATCAAAATAACTGGTGATTTCCTTACCACACCCAGAGAGTGAAAGAGAGAGAGAGAAAGAGAGAGAGAGAAATAGGAGAGAGAAGGGGGAAAGGCAGGAGAAAGAGAACGAGAGGGAAAGAAAGAGGCGAGAAAGAGAGAGGAAAAGTGGCAGAGAGAGAGAGAGAGAGAGAGAGGAAAAGAAAGAAGAAAAAGAGAGAGGGAAAGCGAGAGAAACAGAGGGAGGGAATAAAAGAGTGAGAAAGAAAATGAGATAGAAAAAGAGAGACGGGGACGAAGAGAAGAGTGCGGAGAGAGATGAAAACAAAGGGGGAGAGAGAAAGAGAGATGGAAAGAGAGTGAGAGAGAGAGGGAAGAGGGTTAGAGTGAGATAAAGAAAGAAAAAGAGAAGGAGAGAAAGAGAAAGAGAGAGCAAGAATTTGCAATTGGCGCCAATTCTCTATTATTAAAGAATGCGTCAAAGTCGAGTAAACTAAGACGGAACTTAACTAAAAATAATTAGTTGTCTGATAATATGTTTGTTCCTTCGTTAGCACATATGTTATCGTTTTTCACACCCATTTAAAAAAACAGATCGTTGGTAGGGGAGGAAATAGAAGTACAAAAGAAAGCAGATTCATCCGATCCAGTTGAAAAAATAGGTTAGTAAACAGAGAAAGGAGGAAAACGATAGAGACATGGGAGACACAAACATAAAAGAGAGAGGCAGGGAGGGGAAAGAAGAGGAGGGGGAAAGAGGAAGAGGAGAGAGAAAAAGAGAGAGAGTGAGAGACGGAGAGAGAGAACCTCTGTTACATTTATTAGATTTATAGAGAATGTCTCATTTGTAGCATAACGTGAGGGAATTCTTTAGATCTTTTCATAGACAGAAACAGCTGTTCATCTCTCTGACATGAAGTCAGTAGATGCTTAGTGGATAGTGACATCTCTCCATAGTCGTGGCAGTAGCCATCATCGCCATGGTGTTTTAACAGCAGACTCCCCACCTCTCCCTAAAGTCCAACCCTTATTAACCATGGTAGAGATTTATCTACCTCCCACAGTGGTAAGATATGACACAAGGTCAGAAAGTGGGATTTGATAAGTCAGCACTCTAGAGAAAGAGCACTTATGACCTTAAAAAATTGCCTGGGCAGCCCTGTTGGCATTCCCCGGTAGGGGCGCCTCAGGCGATTAGCAATAAACTAACCCCTTCTCAAAGGGTGAGAAGGCAAAGCCTGGGAGGGTTGATCTCCTAGAACTGCACAGAACAAACCCACAGACCAGTGGAATCAAGGCCCGAAGGCCAAGACGATACCGGTCTATAGAGTGTAGTATCCATCGGAACAGATACTACACTTTGATCTTAGCCAAAAGGCCAGATGGTGGCAACGTCGTAATGCCAGAGCTATGCCAATCTGGAACACAGGGCCACCGATAGCAAACAGGTTTAGCATCAAGCAGTATTAAGGCTGCAACCCGGCTAACAGGGTTCTCGTGAAAATCCAGGAGAGGGGGGGGGCGTCAGGATCCATCGTCGTCTGCATCTGCGTGTGGCAAGCAATGATGTGTCAGATACAGAACCGCAAATCAATGAAGTGAGAGTGACAACGTTGCTTCTGCGCCAAGTCTTCGTCGACTTCACACGTAACCATTGTTGAGCTTTGCTGTTCTCAGTGGTATGGGTGGAATCCTGCAGATTAACGAATAGCTATGATTAACAAACAGGACTTCATGCAGACCATACAATCCTGAGGCACGATCTTCGTGAGCTCTGCGCAGAAGTCTGACTCCTCCTCCTCCTCCTCCTCCCCCATCTACTACTACAACGTTGTTCACTTTCTTTTTTTCAGCTTGTGAGGATAGCGCAGCCGTCTTCCTCTCTTCCCTGTTAACTGATGAAATTTCAGTGCCTATCTTCGTAGAACTTCCTGACATTAGTGACGAAGAAGCCTCAAGTGTTGAAGGACATGAAGAAGAAGAAGAAAACGAAGAAGACGAAGAAGATGAAGAAGAAGAAGAAGAAAACGAAGACGAAAAAGATGAAGAAGAAGATGAAGAAGAAGAAGAAGAAGCAGAAGAAGAAGATGAAAAAGAAGACGAAAAAGAAGAAGACGAAAAAGATGAAGAAAAAGAAAAAGAAAAAAAGAAAAAAAAGAAGTAAAAGAAGAAGAAAACGAAGAAACCGAAGAAAACGAAGAAGAAAACGAAGAAGAAAACGAAGAAGAAAACGAAAAAAACGAAAAAGAAAACGAAGAAAACGAAGAAGAAGAAAAAGAAGAAAACGAAGCAGAAGAAGAAAAAGAAGAAGGAGTAGAGGAAGAAAAAGAAGAAGACGAAGAAAACGAAGAAGAAAAAGACGAAGAAGAAGAAGAAGAAGAAGCAGAAAAAAGAAGAAGAAGTGTTTTTTGAAGATGATGCTCACATCTATTTTCCCAAAAGAAGTTCAATGATCGAGTTCGCAACCTCAGTTTGTCAAAGGACTCTGCCGAACTGTTGGCATCCGGATTGAAAGAAAAAAAAAACCCTCTCTGACAGTGCTCGCATCAGCTTCTTCTGCAACCGGCATCAAGAGTACCTCCGTTTTTTTCTCTGAAAAGAAGGACTTGGTTTAATGTGCTGATATAGTGCAGTATCTGCTCAAGTTTGAAGTGCCACAGTACGAACTCAAAAATTGGAGAATGTTCATTGACAGCAGCAAGCGATCAATGGAATGTGTTCTGCTACACAACGGCAATCAGTTTGCTTCTGTACCCATCGCTCACTCGACTACACTGAAGGCGATGTATGAAGCGGTGAAGTATGTGCTGAAGAAAATTGGTTATTATCAGCATAAGTGATTTTATTTGTGTTGATCTGAAGATGGTTGACTTTTTTGTTGGGACAACAGTCTGGCTTCACCAAGTACCAATGTTTTCTGTGCATATGGGATAGTAGGGACCGTGCGCAGCATTACATGAAGAAGGACTGGCCTGTGTAGGAGGAATTGGTGCTTTGCAAAGAAAAGAACGTCATCAACGACACGCTGGTGGACAGAGACAGAACACTCTTCCCACCTCTGCACATCGAGCTCGGCTTAATCAAGCAGTTCACCAAAGCTCTGGACAAGGATGGCGACTGCTTCACTTACTTGTGACAGGCTTTTCCAAGATTAACCATTGAGAAGTTGAAAGCTGGTATTTTTGACGGTCCTCAGATCTGTCAGCTCATCAGAGATCCAGAGTTTGAAAACTCAATGAACGAAGTGGAACTGGAAGCGTGGAAGGCATGAAGAACTTTCTTGGCAACAATAAGGCCAGAAACTATGCAGAACTTGTCAACAACATGCTGACTGCTTTCAGAAACCCGAGTTGCAACATGAGCGTCAAGATGCACAACCTATTTTCACATATGGATCGGTTTCCTGAGAATCTGGGTTCATTGAGTGACGAGCAGGGAGAGAGATTCTACTAGGACATGAAAGAGATGGAGACCAGGTATCAGGTTCACTGGGACACAGTCAGCCGACTACTGTTGGAATCTGAAGAGAGATCTCCCTGTCGCTGAGCATCCCAGGAGTTCGAAGAAATGGATGTTAAAGCACTGAAGTTTGAAAAATGGTGAAGCAACATGCAATTTACGTGCACTTAGCTTTATCAATGCCCACCATTCAGATGAAAAATGTAATCGATTTCGTCACAAAATCTGATATTTTTAAAAAATCAACTTAACACAAAAACCTAACCTGATGGAGAGAAATGGATGCCATTTCCCGATTCAGCAGTGCAAAAATACCGTAAATCAGTTGTAGAAATCTAGACAACATTCAAAAAGTAAAAAAATTGTTGCCCAGTGATTAATACTATTTTTTTAATTTTATTTATTTTTTCTTACTTATATTCACCCACAATAAGGCACAAGGCCACTGAGACGTAAGGGGCTACTGTGAATTAGGGGTCAGATTTATAGGAGCAAACATAAGTGGGTAGTTGTGCAATGGGCAGTGAGATGTTTCTTCATATTACATTCAAATTTCTGCAGTTGTGGAAACAGGGAGCAGGGAGGAAATTCCAAAGGTAAGCAATTTGAGAAAAGAAGCTTGTAGAGTAGAACACTTTCCGGCATCTGGGTACCTCTACAGTGAAGGTGGTGCGATTTTTCAGATGATTATAACACCCTTAAGCCTTAAATTTTAGACATTTTCTAGAATCAGAATCATGTAATGGATTTTGAATATTGGAATAAGGATTCTAGACATAAGGTTTAGTCGCATTATATCTTGATTTTAATTTTCATAAGGGGACATAAAAGTGATGCAAAACTGTTTTGTTCAGAAAATTAATTTTATCAATCTTGGCACGGGTATTCCTCTAGCATATATAAAACGTTCGTTGAACCCTCTCGGTAGTCTACTGTCTTCTGCCCGCTTTCTCAAGGGACAAATAGAACTTAATTTCCCCTTAATCACGTGATGATTCCCATGAAAATAGAGTGATAGCCTACGTAGTCTATGATGACTCTGAACTGGGTTCACTCCCTCCGACCATCTGAAATTGTCACTTCCTACACTGATGAGAGCAATAAGCTTGAAATGCTGGCGTCTGTAGGTAATAATTTAATATTTATTTATAAATATTGTCATATATATATATATATATATATATATATATATATATATATATGCATATATATTTATGCAAACATTGTTAAAAATAACAGAATTCGTCTGTTTAATTATACCTTTTTTATTTTTTAAATTTTTCTGATGGTCTTTTCTGTATTAAAATAAAAAAAAATAATAAATGTTTCATAGGTTTCACAGACGTTTTCGATTCTTCGTCGAATCATCCTCAGATGTCAAAAGCAAATGAACAAAAAAGCTGGAGAATTTTTTAAAAGACGGCGGAGAAACGTGCATAGAACGTTTTTCGCATTGTTTCAGGAAGTTGTTGGCGATTTTAAATTCAACAACGCTGGATGGCATCACAGAACAAAATCGCATTACGTAAAGCATTTTAAAATGTTACCGCTGGTTTGATATGTAATGTTGCTAATTTTAGGTTGTTGTTTTTATGTAGATTGCTTCCAGTATGTTTAATTTTTAAAAATTGGTTTCGGAATGTTATGATTTTAGTGTTATTAACTATAATTTGTCTTAAATCAGAGGAAGGGCGGTTATGTTTTTGTAGATGTTGGTAAATTGAGCTAGAGTTCTATGTGCGTTTCTCCGCCATCTTTTTAAAATTCTCTTCTTTCTCCAGCTTTTTTGTTCATTTGCTTTTGACACCTGAGGATGATTCGACGAAGAATCGAAAACGTTCGTGAAACCTGTGAAACATTTATTAATATTTTTTATAGTTATTTTTAACAATGTTTGCATAAATGAGAAAATGCTGCCTAAATACACATATATATATATATATATATATATATATATATATATATATATATATATATATATATTGAATATAAGAGACAACTCATGTCTAGATATCCTTTGGTAGATCCTTTCAATAGTCCGAATTAGGATCTTAGTTTCGGAGGGGAATTGGCTGATGAATTTGCCATAATTTGGATTTGTCTCCCAAGTACTTTCGGGCCCATCTGGGTCCATCTTCAGGAGAATAAGGTTAATCAGGTATAGACCATGTGTTAGTATTTATAGAAGGTTTTTGGCGGGAATTATGTACTAAGTACAAAACTATATTTGGAGCTATAAACATTTTAGAATATTATTACTGATATTAAAGTTAATTCTATTAATTAGGGGTTTTTGGTTTTTATATATAGGCCTTCTAATATACCTGATTAACCTCATTTTCCCGAAGATGGACCCAGATAGGTCCGAAAGTACTTGGGAGACAAATCCAAACTATGGCAAATTCATCAGCCAATTCCCCTCCGAAACTAAAATCCCGATTCGGACTATTGAAAGGATCTACCAAAGGATATCTAGACATGAGTTGTCTCTTATATTCAACAATACTTGCCTGCAAGAGAAGATACTGCCTATATATATATATATATATATATAATATATATATATAAGGTTAATACAACAAAAGATATAAGAGGCAACTAATATCTTTAATTAGTAAAACATCCGGATAAAAATGAAGCTCAATATACTGGATAGAGCATTAATAGCAATAGATGAAGTGAAAGAATAAAATAAGGTGCGAATCAAATTTTATTACAGTTCAATGTTCAGACAAAGTACTTTAAAGTCCTTAACTCATGAGTTTTCAAAGAAAATCTTCTTCTCAGAGGACCATTACTGCAATGACATTACTGCAGGTAATAAAAATTAAACTTTGAAAATATATAAAAAAATATATATGAAAATACATAAACGTATATAAAACATAAAATATATCGGCCCAAAACATACTTTTTTGTAAATCTATACAGTTCATCCAAGTCAAAAAGTTTAAAATAGCTCCAGGAAAGATATGTATTTTCATATATATTTTTTTATATATTTTCAAAGTTTAATTTTTATTACCTGCAATAATGTCATTGCGGTAATGGTCCTCTGAGGAGAAGATTCTCTTTGAAAACTCATGAGTTAAGGACTTTAAGGTACTTTGCCTGAACATTAAACTGTAATAAAATTTGATTCGCACCTTATTCTATTCTTTCACTTTTAAAAAAAAATTTCTTTTTTAACATGGTTCACCCCAAACAAGGCAGACCGCTACTGTAGACGTAAGGGCTACTGAGAAAAAAGAAAAGGGGAGAAGGTTGAGGGGGTCAACCTAAATTGGGATCTGCGCAGCGAGATGTCTGTTTACATTAGTTTTAAATTTCTGCATGTCAGTACTGTCGGGGAAACAGGGGGCAGGGAGGGAGTTCCAGAGGCCAGCAGCACGAGGAAAGAAGCTATTTGAGTAGAAGGCTCTCCGGCATCTGGGGACCTCTACAGTGAATGAATGAGATTTAGTTGATTGTCGAGTTAGTCTAGTGAATTTACGTCGAGGGGGCACCAGAGTAGCCAATTCATCGGAGCATAATCCATTGAAATATTTGTAAAACAAACATAAGGATGCTACATTGCGGCGATGGGACAGGGACTGAAGCTTGGTTGACAGTGAGGGACCTATTAGGTTGGCGACTCTTTATCTATTGCTATATATAATTATATATATATATATATATATATATATGAGTATATGAAAGGATAAAAATAATCTGACGGTATGAAATTAAAAATGGAAAAGCGGAAGACCTTTTCGCTCAACGTTTCGCCCAAATTTCACGTGGGCTTTGTCAAGAGCGGACGAAGAATACAAAAATGACAAAAGACGAGAAAGTCTGTAAATTATGGGGAATATATATAGTGGTTGGGTTCATGTTGAGATAAAGGGTATGCAAATAAAAAAAAAATAAATAAAAATAAAAAAAATATAGAAATAAATATATATATATATGCACATAAATGTGATCGAAACATATATAACACATATACATACATATATATCAAATATACATAGAAGTAGCAATGGAAAAGAAGAGGAGAAAATAAAGAGCAGAAAGGGTGTCCAAAGGATATTTAATTTAAAGCTCAGGGAATCATCCGGTGTCTAGAATTATCTTGTTTTCACTAATGATTGCTTTTGATAGGTTGGGGGAGATATTGTAGAAGCCCATTCTTTGTTTAATTTTATTTGTGGAAAGGGCTATGAGGGCAGATTCAATTATTCGACGTGTTGACTTGTTGTGTATTATTTTGATTAAAGTGGATTTCTCAAAGTCAAAGTAATGACCATATTCCATAGTATGAGCACATAAGGCGTTAAGTGTGTTGTTAGTTTTAATCGCTCTTTTATGCTCATAAATCCGCTTGTCCAGATTACGCTGCGTCTCTCCAATGTAGACCTTATTATATAAAACAAAATATTACATTAATTGAATTAAGAGTTTTTAGTGAATGGAACTGTCCATCCATTAAGTACTTTATACAACTAGATAGGATGATAATTGTTTTGCTTTGAAAGAGTCGACGCATGTAATTATTTGTCAAATAATGTGTTGCTTTTTACAATGTTTATTATACATGAGAAATATAATTATTTCAAGTATGACTAAGGAGTTTTACAAAAGAGGTTGAATAATAATAATATATAGTTGTCTGGGTTGGTTTTTTTCTATGGAAATCGCTCCAGACAAGGTATGAAGCCATTTGATGTAAGGAGCTAACAAGAATGAAAGATGATTATCGCAAAGACAGGAGATGCCTATTGGCCTTAGTCTTGAAAAGGAAAAGAGGAAAACAGTCAGCAGGAAGAGAGTTCCACAAACCTGCAGTTCTTTGAAAGAAGCTAAGAAATATTAGATTAGAATTAAAAATTAACACTTCTACGTGATCATCGTGAGAATCTACCCCCATGTAATATTTAAATAAAGGGTTGTACAAAATTCCGTATAGATTCCCCGAGTACAACAAAGATTCCAGAGTTCGAAAAGATGCTCCTGAAGAAGGTTGGAAGTTACATCGGCCGAAACGTTGAAAAAAAAAAAAAAACCCAACCCAGATGAGAATATGTTTCTGAATTTTTTAAATGAGGATTGATAATTTGTATTTTATGGATCATTCGGACTACTGTTCTTATCTTAAGTGTTATTCTCACAACATTTCGTCCGATGTAACCTCTGACCTTATTTAGGGGTATCTTGTTGAACTCGGGAATCTGTACCTTTATTTAATCTATAGGTGTAGCATACTCTTGTTCCGTCAGCCTTGACCGACTAGAAGTCTTAAGCAATTTGCAGTCGTATTCTTAGTATCGCCTACGCTGAGAATTGTCCGCAAGGACCCGTAGGACTTTATCTGTTACAGATGAAGTATAAGTAAAATCCAGTTCTATGTGACAGTGACACTCTTCTGGAGGTCGAAGGTTCAATCCTCAGTGCGGACGATACTAAGAATACAATTGCGAATTGCTTAAGAATTCTACCATGTTATGGCCGACGGAATGAGGATATGATACCCCGTGGATTAAATAAAGGGTTCCGTTCGAAATTCTGTACAGATTCCCGAGTTTGACAAGATAAACCTAAACAAGGTTGGAGGTTACATCGGCCGAAACGTTGTCAGAATAACATTCAAGATGAGAACAGTAATCCGAATAATCCAAGATGCGCATAGTAGTCCAATTAATCCAACCTATCAATCCACATCTCAAAAATTTCCAAAACATAATACAATATATTATATGCATAGATCTGTTATAAAATGTATTATTCTTTACCAAAAATTAGAGTCTACTATTCTCGACTCTATAATAAAGACCAAGGTGTATTTAGTTGTATATAAATAAATATAAATCTGTCCCGTCACACAAAAGTTAGCGAGTCCTGCTCTTTTCAAGCCTCCGGCCGAAACCATTTCAAGTGATGAAGGGAAGTGAAAAGTAAATAGCGTGAAATTAATTTGCACTATAAAAAAAAAAAAAAAAAAAAATCAACGGTGTTTTTTTTTCTTTAGGTCATCAGAAATGATAATTCATACATGACAAATTAAATTACTGACGTAATGATATGATTTTATATGAATACTAGAATAACACCCATCCCAGGATAGGTAAAATTAATTTACCGAACAGAACATATTTGCACCACTTTTATGTCCCCTTAAATTAAAATCAAGATATAATGCTACTAAGATTTATGTCTAGAATCCTTATTCCAATTTTAATCAAAATCCATATATTACATGATTTTGATTCTAAAAAATGTCTAAAATTTAAGGCTTAAAGTAGGGGTGGGACGTAATGGGTGAAAATTTCCGATTCATGCGAGTAGTATTTTTTTGTGTTCATTTATACATAAATAACACTAAACAATCAAACATTTTGAAAATGAATGTGACTCAAATTCAAACTGATATATTCGAAGGTTGTGCCCATATTATGCCGCCTAAAACTCTTTAAAATATTTCAAAGAAACTGAAATTTTGGAGAATATTTATTAATTGATGTCTGATACCTATTGATAAAATTTCACAAATATCAGAGCTATCTGAATTTTCATGAAGGACTTCCACCTATGTTTTACCTCCTTTTCATGAAACTAAATATAGCCCACATTACCCACTCTTACAGTTGTGTTCCAAAATTTATAATGATCAGTTAATTAGTTTAGGAATTAATCCTATACATAGAAATATATAAACATATACACATTGAAGACATTGCCAAGGCTGCCGCAAAGAAGGTTGGCTCCCTCTACTAGTAAACTCCTCACACCTGACATTATCCTGTATCTCTACAAAGCCACCATCCGCCCATACATGGAGTATTGTTGTCACATCTAGGCTGGTGCATCATCTACTAGTGTCTCCCTCTTTGACAAGGTCCAAAAAAGAATCGCCAACCTAATAGGTCCCTCACTGTCAACCAAGCTCTAGTCCCTGTCCCATCGCCGCAATGTAGCATCCTTGTGTTTTACAAATACTTCAATAGATTATGCTCTGATGAATTGGCTACTCTGGTGCCCCCTCGATGTAAATTCACTAGACTAACTCGACAATCAACTAAATCCCATCCATTCACTGTGGAGGTCCCTAGATGTCGAAGAGCCTTCTACTCAAATAGCTTCTTTCCTCGCGCTGCTGGCCTCTGGAACTCCCTCCCTGCCCCCTGTTTCCTCGACAGTACAGACATGCAGAAATTTAAAACTAATGTAAACAGACATCTCGCTGCGCAGATCCCAATTTAGGTTGACCCCCCCCCCCCCCACACACCACTTTCTCCCCTTTTCTTTTTTCTCAGTAGCCCCTTACGTCTACAATGGCGGCCTGCCTCGTTTGGGGTTGAACTGTGTTAAAAAAATTTTTTTTAAATATGAATAGGTACTAGTGCGACCACTGACAGAGCATAATTTTGTTTTCCTGTTACTTTTGACAGACGGTGTACACTAGTTATTAAAAAGAAGACAAAATAAAAGAATTGTCTGGCAAAGATAAATAATCATTTTAATTAGTAAATGAATGAAAAATGATACAAAAGTAACGTCTGCTTTTCATATCAGTACAAAATCATTAACTTGTTTCTTTTTCTTTTATTCTTTGTTTTCCTGGGTTGGCTGGAAGAGAAGGGGGGTTGGTGGGTCTGTAGGTTGGGCAGTTGTGAGTCATCAAAACAATCACTTCTTTCTTCTAAGTAATTAAAAACAAATAATGACAACAACTGAAACCTCATCATCATCTGTCCCTTTCTCTGGATGACCGTTGGGATGCCAAATCAGTTTTCTCCAGCCCTTCCGATTTTCTGTCTTCCTGAGTGTAAGATGGATAACAAGTCTCATCTAGAAACAAATAATAATACTTTTAAATATTTTTATATTTAAAAGGGAAATATCTTTGTACCCAAAGAGATTTTGAAGCAGAGTTATCTGCCCCTGCATTTGGACCAGACAAGGGAATAATTCAATGGATGCTTGCCGACATCGGCTATCAAACCTCTTCCTTTTTAAAGTGATTCTTTCCAGTTGTAAATTGTATAATATATAATGTATATATATATTCCATGAAAAATGCCAGTATACTGAAATCATATGCCCTTAATAGGGTTAAGATGAAAATTCATATACACTAAATGTACAAAAACAAGGAAATTCCCAAATTTTTACACTTTTATTGTCATTAAGGGTATGACTACATATCAATCAAACCATTTCATTATCACATCACTACAGTATAAATCTCTATGCATGAGTGGATGAAGTGTGTGAGGTGCGCTGAAGAAAAATTCCTACCAGTAAAATACATAGCCCTGTTGTGCTTGCATACCCTTAATGACAATAAAAGTGTAAAAATTTGGGAATTTCCTTGCTTTTGTACATTTAGTATATATGAATTTTCATCTTAACCCTATTAAGAGCATATGATTTCAGTATACTGGCATTTATCATGGAATGTCACTACTTTTGTAAAGGCTATGCCTCAATACAATGGTCATTTTGAAGGTTTTTTGGAATTTTCTGGAAAACTAAGGTATATGGTAAACTGAAATTAAAATGCCATCAACTAGACCCTAGAACCTCTATCTCTGCCAAAAATCAGCTGAATCCATCAAATAGTTGATAAGATACAGGGTGGCACATACGTACATACACACGGATAACACAAAACCATGCCTGACCTTTCTGAATCTCTGGGTTGCCTTGACTAATGATGCTGAAATTCTACACACTTATAGAACCTATCAAATAAAAATTTTGTGCAAAGTTTTAACTAATTTGGTTTATTGGTTTTTGAGTCATGATTGATCAAAGAAATAAGATTTCTAGCATAGGCCGTTTTTGAAGTTTATTAAAAGATAGAGCGCTCTCGCGCCTCCCTTGATTTATTATTGTTGATCAATATAGAATCGTTTACATCCAATTATTTCTTTATGTTTGTGGCTTACCCTTACAAAACCCACTTCACAACGTTATTCAGTGCCGGCCCTGTCCATTCTCTTATGTCATCCTCCCACCTCTTTTTTTTTGTCTGCACCTCCTTCCTTTCTGTACAGTTCCTTGCAGGATTATTTTTTGCGAGACCTTATGATTAATACTTCATATTCCTCTTCGTCACAGTGGTCAGTAGATCTTCATACAACCCGACTGACTGTGCAAGTCTGTTCGTCACTTCCTCGTTTGTATTGCGGTCTTTGTATGAGATGTTGAGGATCTTTCGGAAGCATCTCATCTCTGCACCCTGTAACTTTCTCTCTAGGTCTGAAAACTACCCACGTCAATATGCAAAAAAAATTATTCACACAACATATAAGAATTTACGTTTAAGAATTTCATTCATATTTTTATCAGTTAAAAACTAATTGAACAAGGTGAACCCCCCCCCCAAAAAAAAAACACTGCCACCGATAGAATCGTTAATAAAATTCACAATCCTTTCTACAATCTGACCATATTTGGTACAAATAAACCGTAGTCTATGCTTGCCTTGTCCACCAAGTTTCAGTCATGAATGTCCAACAGTCTTTGTTACGTCATCATTCAATGATAAGTACAATTGGCGACGACGTGCAGAATTGTCAATAACTCCGACAAACTCTTTTCGGTACTGATATCGATCCTGACCCAGTTTTCGTGAGGTTCGACTCGGAAGCATTCGGCTGTCCTACGCAAACGCCCAAGAGTTGTTAACCACCGTAAAACGTAGATATTCACGGTCGAGTGCGACACCGGTGTGCGGACAAAAGTCCACCAAAATAATTCAAACACGGACAAAAGCCCACCAACGTAAAAATAAATATATTTTTAAAAATTAAGAAAATATCTTTTTATATTTATTTTTTTGGCACTTATATCGATCTTGACCCAGTTTTTGCGAGTTTCTGGTCGGAAGCGTTCAGCTATCCTACGCAAACGCCCGAGAGATGACGAGCCGATTTGTACCAGACGACAATTTTGATACGGTGCTGCGTCCTATGATAATAATGTTTTGCTTGTTTTGTTTTTGTTGTTGTTAGGGTTTAGGTTTAGGGGTTAGGGTTAAAAATATTTATTTGATAACAGTAATTTCGCTCTGTTTTGTTTTATTTGTTTTGTTGTTTAAAAAATTTCTTGCAACTATAACTAAAAATTATAGGACGCAGCAACGTATCAAATTAACAACAACTATTTATTTGATAACAGTAACTCTGCTATGTTTTGCTTGTTTTTTTTTGTTGTTTCTTTTAGAAAATTTCTTGAAAATATAACTTACAATCACAGGACGCAGCACCGTATCAAAATTGTCGTCTGGTACCATTCGGCTCGTCAACACTCGGGCGTTTGCGTAGGACAGCCGAACGCTTCCGAGTCGAACCTCACGAAAACTGGTTCAGGATCGATATCAGTACCCTCTTTTCTTATCACTGCCCTGATTTTGGCTGCGATGGCCGTCTCCAGTTCAGGAAAAGTCTGGAGGTTGTTTTGAGAGGCATTATCTTTGAGATAACCTCCACAGATAAAAATATGGAGGTTTAAGCGAGCGATAAGTAGTGACTTGTTAGTAAAGAATAAAAGGTGTTCTTCAGAATTGTATCGTGTAATGAGGGATTGCGGGACGGTATGTGTACGGTGGGAGGTGGATGGGGGTAGCAGAGTAAAAAAAGGGGGAAAAAGGCCCGTGAGATGAACAAAAAGGTGTCCATCCACTGCGACCTTTGGACCACTCAGTTGTCACAATTAAGATCAAATCTAAGTTCAGTAAGACCTCATGTCTGCTTCCATCGCAGAATGTATAGATACTCAAAATCTGATTGGGACAGCTACGGATCTTTCATCCCGGAAATTCCTGAGCAGTTCATTTTCAGGTAAAATGTATCTAATATCTACTCTAATTTATCTGATTGGTTAAGCGCTGGTATTGCGAGATTCTAAAAAGTTCATTTATAAATAGGATCTCTTTTAGCTAAAAGAAGTGCAGAAACGTATCTGTAATTCTAAAAAGTTCATTTATAAATAGGATCTCTTTTAGCTAAAAGAAGTGCAGAAACGTATCTGTAATTCTAAAAAGTTCATTTATAAATAGGATCTCTTTTAGCTAAAAGAAGTGCAGAAACGTATCTGTAATTCTAAAAAGTTCATTTAAAAATAGGATCTCTTTTAGCTAAAAGAAGTGCAGAAACGTATCTGTAATTCTAAAAAGTTCATTTATAAATAGGATCTCTTTTAGCTAAAAGAAGTGCAGAAACGTATCTGTAATTCTAAAAAGTTCATTTATAAATAGGATCTCTTTTAGCTAAAAGAAGTGCAGAAACGTATCTGTAATTCTAAAAAGTTCATTTATAAATAGGATCTCTTTTAGCTAAAAGAAGTGCAGAAACGTATCTGTAATTCTAAAAAGTTCATTTATAAATAGGATCTCTTTTAGCTAAAAGAAGTGCAGAAACGTATCTGTAATTCTAAAAAGTTCATTTATAAATAGGATCTCTTTTAGCTAAAAGAAGTGCAGAAACGTATCTGTAATTCTAAAAAGTTCATTTATAAATAGGATCTCTTTTAGCTAAAAGAAGTGCAGAAACGTATCTGTAATTCTAAAAAGTTCATTTAAAAATAGGATCTCTTTTAGCTAAAAGAAGTGCAGAAACGTATCTGTAATTCTAAAAAGTTCATTTATAAATAGGATCTCTTTTAGCTAAAAGAAGTGCAGAAACGTATCTGTAATTCTAAAAAGTTCATTTATAAATAGGATCTCTTTTAGCTAAAAGAAGTGCAGAAACGTATCTGTAATTCTAAAAAGTTCATTTAAAAATAGGATCTCTTTTAGCTAAAAGAAGTGCAGAAACGTATCTGTAATTCTAAAAAGTTCATTTAAAAATAGGATCTCTTTTAGCTAAAAGAAGTGCAGAAACGTATCTGTAATTCTAAAAAGTTCATTTATAAATAGGATCTCTTTTAGCTAAAAGAAGTGCAGAAACGTATCTGTAATTCTAAAAAGTTCATTTATAAATAGGATCTCTTTTAGCTAAAAGAAGTGCAGAAACGTATCTGTAATTCTAAAAAGTTCATTTATAAATAGGATCTCTTTTAGCTAAAAGAAGTGCAGAAACGTATCTGTAATTCTAAAAAGTTCATTTATAAATAGGATCTCTTTTAGCTAAAAGAAGTGCAGAAACGTATCTGTAATTCTAAAAAGTTCATTTATAAATAGGATCTCTTTTAGCTAAAAGAAGTGCAGAAACGTATCTGTAATTCTAAAAAGTTCATTTATAAATAGGATCTCTTTTAGCTAAAAGAAGTGCAGAAACGTATCTGTAATTCTAAAAAGTTCATTTAAAAATAGGATCTCTTTTAGCTAAAAGAAGTGCAGAAACGTATCTGTAATTCTAAAAAGTTCATTTATAAATAGGATCTCTTTTAGCTAAAAGAAGTACAGAAACGTATCTGTAATTCTAAAAAGTTCATTTATAAATAGGATCTCTTTTAGCTAAAAGAAGTGCAGAAACGTATCTGTAATTCTAAAAAGTTCATTTATAAATAGGATCTCTTTTAGCTAAAAGAAGTGCAGAAACGTATCTGTAATTCTAAAAAGTTCATTTATAAATAGGATCTCTTTTAGCTAAAAGAAGTGCAGAAACGTATCTGTAATTCTAAAAAGTTCATTTATAAATAGGATCTCTTTTAGCTAAAAGAAGTGCAGAAACGTATCTGTAATTCTAAAAAGTTCATTTAAAAATAGGATCTCTTTTAGCTAAAAGAAGTGCAGAAACGTATCTGTAATTCTAAAAAGTTCATTTATAAATAGGATCTCTTTTAGCTAAAAGAAGTGCAGAAACGTATCTGTAATTCTAAAAAGTTCATTTATAAATAGGATCTCTTTTAGCTAAAAGAAGTGCAGAAACGTATCTGTAATTCTAAAAAGTTCATTTATAAATAGGATCTCTTTTAGCTAAAAGAAGTGCAGAAACGTATCTGTAATTCTAAAAAGTTCATTTATAAATAGGATCTCTTTTAGCTAAAAGAAGTGCAGAAACGTATCTGTAATTCTAAAAAGTTCATTTATAAATAGGATCTCTTTTAGCTAAAAGAAGTGCAGAAACGTATCTGTAATTCTAAAAAGTTCATTTAAAAATAGGATCTCTTTTAGCTAAAAGAAGTGCAGAAACGTATCTGTAATTCTAAAAAGTTCATTTATAAATAGGATCTCTTTTAGCTAAAAGAAGTGCAGAAACGTATCTGTAATTCTAAAAAGTTCATTTATAAATAGGATCTCTTTTAGCTAAAAGAAGTGCAGAAACGTATCTGTAATTCTAAAAAGTTCATTTATAAATAGGATCTCTTTTAGCTAAAAGAAGTGCAGAAACGTATCTGTAATTCTAAAAAGTTCATTTATAAATAGGATCTCTTTTAGCTAAAAGAAGTGCAGAAACGTATCTGTAATTCTAAAAAGTTCATTTATAAATAGGATCTCTTTTAGCTAAAAGAAGTGCAGAAACGTATCTGTAATTCTAAAAAGTTCATTTATAAATAGGATCTCTTTTAGCTAAAAGAAGTGCAGAAACGTATCTGTAATTCTAAAAAGTTCATTTATAAATAGGATCTCTTTTAGCTAAAAGAAGTGCAGAAACGTATCTGTAATTCTAAAAAGTTCATTTATAAATAGGATCTCTTTTAGCTAAAAGAAGTGCAGAAACGTATCTGTAATTCTAAAAAGTTCATTTATAAATAGGATCTCTTTTAGCTAAAAGAAGTGCAGAAACGTATCTGTAATTCTAAAAAGTTCATTTATAAATAGGATCTCTTTTAGCTAAAAGAAGTGCAGAAACGTATCTGTAATTCTAAAAAGTTCATTTAAAAATAGGATCTCTTTTAGCTAAAAGAAGTGCAGAAACGTATCTGTAATTCTAAAAAGTTCATTTAAAAATAGGATCTCTTTTAGCTAAAAGAAGTGCAGAAACGTATCTGTAATTCTAAAAAGTTCATTTATAAATAGGATCTCTTTTAGCTAAAAGAAGTGCAGAAACGTATCTGTAATTCTAAAAAGTTCATTTATAAATAGGATCTCTTTTAGCTAAAAGAAGTGCAGAAACGTATCTGTAATTCTAAAAAGTTCATTTATAAATAGGATCTCTTTTAGCTAAAAGAAGTGCAGAAACGTATCTGTAATTCTAAAAAGTTCATTCATAAATAGGATCTCTTTTAGCTAAAAGAAGTGCAGAAACGTATCTGTAATTCTAAAAAGTTCATTTATAAATAGGATCTCTTTTAGCTAAAAGAAGTGCAGAAACGTATCTGTAATTCTAAAAAGTTCATTTATAAATAGGATCTCTTTTAGCTAAAAGAAGTGCAGAAACGTATCTGTAATTCTAAAAAGTTCATTTAAAAATAGGATCTCTTTTAGCTAAAAGAAGTGCAGAAACGTATCTGTAATTCTAAAAAGTTCATTTATAAATAGGATCTCTTTTAGCTAAAAGAAGTGCAGAAACGTATCTGTAATTCTAAAAAGTTCATTTATAAATAGGATCTCTTTTAGCTAAAAGAAGTGCAGAAACGTATCTGTAATTCTAAAAAGTTCATTTAAAAATAGGATCTCTTTTAGCTAAAAGAAGTGCAGAAACGTATCTGTAATTCTAAAAAGTTCATTTATAAATAGGATCTCTTTTAGCTAAAAGAAGTGCAGAAACGTATCTGTAATTCTAAAAAGTTCATTTATAAATAGGATCTCTTTTAGCTAAAAGAAGTGCAGAAACGTATCTGTAATTCTAAAAAGTTCATTTATAAATAGGATCTCTTTTAGCTAAAAGAAGTGCAGAAACGTATCTGTAATTCTAAAAAGTTCATTTATAAATAGGATCTCTTTTAGCTAAAAGAAGTGCAGAAACGTATCTGTAATTCTAAAAAGTTCATTTATAAATAGGATCTCTTTTAGCTAAAAGAAGTGCAGAAACGTATCTGTAATTCTAAAAAGTTCATTTATAAATAGGATCTCTTTAGCTAAAAGAAGTGCAGAAACGTATCTGTAATTCTAAAAAGTTCATTTATAAATAGGATCTCTTTTAGCTAAAAGAAGTGCAGAAACGTATCTGTAATTCTAAAAAGTTCATTTATAAATAGGATCTCTTTTAGCTAAAAGAAGTGCAGAAACGTATCTGTAATTCTAAAAAGTTCATTTATAAATAGGATCTCTTTTAGCTAAAAGAAGTGCAGAAACGTATCTGCAATTATAAAAAGTTCATTTATAAATAGGATCTCTTTTAGCTAAAAGAAGTGCAGAAACGTATCTGTAATTCTAAAAAGTTGATTTATAAATAGGATCTCTTTTAGCTAAAAGAAGTGCAGAAACGTATCTGTAATTCTAAAAAGTTGATTTATAAATAGGATCTCTTTTAGCTAAAAGAAGTGCAGAAACGTATCTGTAATTCTAAAAAGTTCATTTATAAATAGGATCTCATTTAGCTAAAAGAAGTGCAGAAACGTATCTGTAATTCTAAAAAGTTCATTTATAAATAGGATCTCTTTTAGCTAAAAGAAGTGCAGAAACGTATCTGTAATTCTAAAAAGTTCATTTATAAATAGGATCTCTTTTAGCTAAAAGAAGTGCAGAAACGTATCTGTAATTCTAAAAAGTTCATTTATAAATAGGATCTCATTTAGCTAAAAGAAGTGCAGAAACGTATCTGTAATTCTAAAAAGTTCATTTATAAATAGGATCTCTTTTAGCTAAAAGAAGTGCAGAAACGTATCTGTAATTCTAAAAAGTTTATTTATAAATAGGATCTCTTTTAGCTAAAAGAAGTGCAGAAACGTATCTGTAATTCTAAAAAGTTCATTTATAAATAGGATCTCTTTTAGCTAAAAGAAGTGCAGAAACGTATCTGTAATTCTAAAAAGTTTATTTATAAATAGGATCTCATTTAGCTAAAAGAAGTGCAGAAACGTATCTGTAATTCTAAAAAGTTCATTTATAAATAGGATCTCATTTAGCTAAAAGAAGTGCAGAAACGTATCTGTAATTCTAAAAAGTTCATTTATAAATAGGATCTCTTTTAGCTAAAAGAAGTGCAGAAACGTATCTGTAATTCTAAAAAGTTTATTTATAAATAGGATCTCTTTTAGCTAAAAGAAGTGCAGAAACGTATCTGTAATTCTAAAAAGTTCATTTATAAATAGGATCTCATTTAGCTAAAAGAAGTGCAGAAACGTATCTGTAATTCTAAAAAGTTCATTTATAAATAGGATCTCATTTAGCTAAAAGAAGTGCAGAGACGTATCTGTAATTCTAAAAAGTTCATTTATAAATAGGATCTCTTTTAACTAAAAGAAGTGCAGAAACGTATCTGTAATTCTAAAAAGTTCATTTATAAATAGGATCTCTTTTAGCTAAAAGAAGTGCAGAAACGTATCTGTAATTCTAAAAAGTTCATTTATAAATAGGATCTCTTTTAGCTAAAAGAAGTGCAGAAACGTATCTGTAATTCTAAAAAGTTCATTTATAAATAGGATCTCTTTTAGCTAAAAGAAGTGCAGAAACGTATCTGTAATTCTAAAAAGTTCATTTATAAATAGGATCTCTTTTAGCTAAAAGAAGTGCAGAAACGTATCTGTAATTCTAAAAAGTTCATTTATAAATAGGATCTCTTTTAACTAAAAGAAGTGCAGAAACGTATCTGTAATTCTAAAAAGTTCATTTATAAATAGGATCTCTTTTAGCTAAAAGAAGTGCAGAAACGTATCTGTAATTCTGAAAAGTTCATTTATAAATAGGATCTCTTTTAGCTAAAAGAAGTGCAGAAACGTATCTGTAATTCTAAAAAGTTCATTTATAAATAGGATCTCTTTTAGCTAAAAGAAGTGCAGAAACGTATCTGTAATTCTAAAAAGTTCATTTATAAATAGGATCTCTTTTAGCTAAAAGAAGTGCAGAAACGTATCTGTAATTCTAAAAAGTTCATTTATAAATAGGATCTCTTTTAACTAAAAGAAGTGCAGAAACGTATCTGTAATTCTAAAAAGTTCATTTATAAATAGGATCTCTTTTAGCTAAAAGAAGTGCAGAAACGTATCTGTAATTCTGAAAAGTTCATTTATAAATAGGATCTCTTTTAGCTAAAAGAAGTGCAGAAACGTATCTGTAATTCTAAAAAGTTCATTTATAAATAGGATCTCTTTTAGCTAAAAGAAGTGCAGAAACGTATCTGTAATTCTAAAAAGTTCATTTATAAATAGGATCTCTTTTAACTAAAAGAAGTGCAGAAACGTATCTGTAATTCTAAAAAGTTCATTTATAAATAGGATCTCTTTTAGCTAAAAGAAGTGCAGAAACGTATCTGTAATTCTGAAAAGTTCATTTATAAATAGGATCTCTTTTAACTAAAAGAAGTGCAGAAACGTATCTGTAATTCTAAAAAGTTCATTTATAAATAGGATCTCTTTTAGCTAAAAGAAGTGCAGAAACGTATCTGTAATTCTAAAAAGTTCATTTATAAATAGGATCTCTTTTAGCTAAAAGAAGTGCAGAAACGTATCTGTAATTCTAAAAAGTTCATTTATAAATAGGATCTCTTTTAGCTAAAAGAAGTGCAGAAACGTATCTGTAATTCTAAAAAGTTCATTTATAAATAGGATCTCTTTTAACTAAAAGAAGTGCAGAAACGTATCTGTAATTCTAAAAAGTTCATTTATAAATAGGATCTCTTTTAGCTAAAAGAAGTGCAGAAACGTATCTGTAATTCTGAAAAGTTCATTTATAAATAGGATCTCTTTTAGCTAAAAGAAGTGCAGAAACGTATCTGTAATTCTAAAAAGTTCATTTATAAATAGGATCTCTTTTAGCTAAAAGAAGTGCAGAAACGTATCTGTAATTCTAAAAAGTTCATTTATAAATAGGATCTCTTTTAGCTAAAAGAAGTGCAGAAACGTATCTGTAATTCTGAAAAGTTCATTTATAAATAGGATCTCTTTTAGCTAAAAGAAGTGCAGAAACGTATCTGTAATTCTAAAAAGTTCATTTATAAATAGGATCTCTTTTAGCTAAAAGAAGTGCAGAAACGTATCTGTAATTCTGAAAAGTTCATTTATAAATAGGATCTCTTTTAGCTAAAAGAAGTGCAGAAACGTATCTGTAATTCTAAAAAGTTCATTTATAAATAGGATCTCTTTTAACTAAAAGAAGTGCAGAAACGTATCTGTAATTCTAAAAAGTTCATTTATAAATAGGATCTCTTTTAGCTAAAAGAAGTGCAGAAACGTATCTGTAATTCTGAAAAGTTCATTTATAAATAGGATCTCTTTTAGCTAAAAGAAGTGCAGAAACGTATCTGTAATTCTAAAAAGTTCATTTATAAATAGGATCTCTTTTAGCTAAAAGAAGTGCAGAAACGTATCTGTAATTCTGAAAAGTTCATTTATAAATAGGATCTCTTTTAGCTAAAAGAAGTGCAGAAACGTATCTGTAATTCTAAAAAGTTCATTTATAAATAGGATCTCTTTTAGCTAAAAGAAGTGCAGAAACGTATCTGTAATTCTGAAAAGTTCATTTATAAATAGGATCTCTTTTAACTAAAAGAAGTGCAGAAACGTATCTGTAATTCTAAAAAGTTCATTTATAAATAGGATCTCTTTTAGCTAAAAGAAGTGCAGAAACGTATCTGTAATTCTGAAAAGTTCATTTATAAATAGGATCTCTTTTAGCTAAAAGAAGTGCAGAAACGTATCTGTAATTCTAAAAAGTTCATTTATAAATAGGATCTCTTTTAGCTAAAAGAAGTGCAGAAACGTATCTGTAATTCTGAAAAGTTCATTTATAAATAGGATCTCTTTTAGCTAAAAGAAGTGCAGAAACGTATCTGTAATTCTAAAAAGTTCATTTATAAATAGGATCTCTTTTAGCTAAAAGAAGTGCAGAAACGTATCTGTAATTCTGAAAAGTTCATTTATAAATAGGATCTCTTTTAACTAAAAGAAGTGCAGAAACGTATCTGTAATTCTAAAAAGTTCATTTATAAATAGGATCTCTTTTAGCTAAAAGAAGTGCAGAAACGTATCTGTAATTCTAAAAAGTTCATTTATAAATAGGATCTCTTTTAACTAAAAGAAGTGCAGAAACGTATCTGTAATTCTAAAAAGTTCATTTATAAATAGGATCTCTTTTAGCTAAAAGAAGTGCAGAAACGTATCTGTAATTCTGAAAAGTTCATTTATAAATAGGATCTCTTTTAGCTAAAAGAAGTGCAGAAACGTATCTGTAATTCTAAAAAGTTCATTTATAAATAGGATCTCTTTTAGCTAAAAGAAGTGCAGAAACGTATCTGTAATTCTAAAAAGTTCATTTATAAATAGGATCTCTTTTAGCTAAAAGAAGTGCAGAAACGTATCTGTAATTCTAAAAAGTTCATTTATAAATAGGATCTCTTTTAGCTAAAAGAAGTGCAGAAACGTATCTGTAATTCTAAAAAGTTCATTTATAAATAGGATCTCTTTTAGCTAAAAGAAGTGCAGAAACGTATCTGTAATTCTAAAAAGTTCATTTATAAATAGGATCTCTTTTAGCTAAAAGAAGTGCACAAACGTATCTGTAATTCTAAAAAGTTCATTTATAAATAGGATCTCTTTTAGCTAAAAGAAGTGCACAAACGTATCTGTAATTCTAAAAAGTTCATTTATAAATAGGATCTCTTTTAGCTAAAAGAAGTGCAGAAACGTATCTGTAATTCTAAAAAGTTCATTTATAAATAGGATCTCTTTTAGCTAAAAGAAGTGCAGAAACGTATCTGTAATTCTAAAAAGTTCATTTATAAATAGGATCTCTTTTAGCTAAAAGAAGTGCAGAAACGTATCTGTAATTCTAAAAAGTTCATTTATAAATAGGATCTCTTTTAGCTAAAAGAAGTGCAGAAACGTATCTGTAATTCTAAAAAGTTCATTTATAAATAGGATCTCTTTTAGCTAAAAGAAGTGCAGAAACGTATCTGTAATTCTAAAAAGTTCATTTATAAATAGGATCTCTTTTAGCTAAAAGAAGTGCAGAAACGTATCTGTAATTCTAAAAAGTTCATTTATAAATAGGATCTCTTTTAGCTAAAAGAAGTGCAGAAACGTATCTGTAATTCTAAAAAGTTCATTTATAAATAGGATCTCTTTTAGCTAAAAGAAGTGCAGAAACGTATCTGTAATTCTAAAAAGTTCATTTATAAATAGGATCTCTTTTAGCTAAAAGAAGTGCACAAACGTATCTGTAATTCTAAAAAGTTCATTTATAAATAGGATCTCTTTTAGCTAAAAGAAGTGCAGAAACGTATCTGTAATTCTAAAAAGTTCATTTATAAATAGGATCTCTTTTAGCTAAAAGAAGTGCAGAAACGTATCTGTAATTCTAAAAAGTTCATTTATAAATAGGATCTCTTTTAGCTAAAAGAAGTGCAGAAACGTATCTGTAATTCTAAAAAGTTCATTTATAAATAGGATCTCTTTTAGCTAAAAGAAGTGCAGAAACGTATCTGTAATTCTAAAAAGTTCATTTATAAATAGGATCTCTTTTAGCTAAAAGAAGTGCACAAACGTATCTGTAATTCTAAAAAGTTCATTTATAAATAGGATCTCTTTTAGCTAAAAGAAGTGCAGAAACGTATCTGTAATTCTAAAAAGTTCATTTATAAATAGGATCTCTTTTAGCTAAAAGAAGTGCAGAAACGTATCTGTAATTCTAAAAAGTTCATTTATAAATAGGATCTCTTTTAGCTAAAAGAAGTGCAGAAACGTATCTGTAATTCTAAAAAGTTCATTTATAAATAGGATCTCTTTTAGCTAAAAGAAGTGCAGAAACGTATCTGTAATTCTAAAAAGTTCATTTATAAATAGGATCTCTTTTAGCTAAAAGAAGTGCAGAAACGTATCTGTAATTCTAAAAAGTTCATTTATAAATAGGATCTCTTTTAGCTAAAAGAAGTGCAGAAACGTATCTGTAATTCTAAAAAGTTCATTTATAAATAGGATCTCTTTTAGCTAAAAGAAGTGCAGAAACGTATCTGTAATTCTAAAAAGTTCATTTATAAATAGGATCTCTTTTAGCTAAAAGAAGTGCACAAACGTATCTGTAATTCTAAAAAGTTCATTTATAAATAGGATCTCTTTTAGCTAAAAGAAGTGCAGAAACGTATCTGTAATTCTAAAAAGTTCATTTATAAATAGGATCTCTTTTAGCTAAAAGAAGTGCAGAAACGTATCTGTAATTCTAAAAAGTTCATTTATAAATAGGATCTCTTTTAGCTAAAAGAAGTGCAGAAACGTATCTGTAATTCTAAAAAGTTCATTTATAAATAGGATCTCTTTTAGCTAAAAGAAGTGCAGAAACGTATCTGTAATTCTAAAAAGTTCATTTATAAATAGGATCTCTTTTAGCTAAAAGAAGTGCAGAAACGTATCTGTAATTCTAAAAAGTTCATTTATAAATAGGATCTCTTTTAGCTAAAAGAAGTGCAGAAACGTATCTGTAATTCTAAAAAGTTCATTTATAAATAGGATCTCTTTTAGCTAAAAGAAGTGCAGAAACGTATCTGTAATTCTAAAAAGTTCATTTATAAATAGGATCTCTTTTAGCTAAAAGAAGTGCAGAAACGTATCTGTAATTCTAAAAAGTTCATTTATAAATAGGATCTCTTTTAGCTAAAAGAAGTGCACAAACGTATCTGTAATTCTAAAAAGTTCATTTATAAATAGGATCTCTTTTAGCTAAAAGAAGTGCAGAAACGTATCTGTAATTCTAAAAAGTTCATTTATAAATAGGATCTCTTTTAGCTAAAAGAAGTGCAGAAACGTATCTGTAATTCTAAAAAGTTCATTTATAAATAGGATCTCTTTTAGCTAAAAGAAGTGCAGAAACGTATCTGTAATTCTAAAAAGTTCATTTATAAATAGGATCTCTTTTAGCTAAAAGAAGTGCACAAACGTATCTGTAATTCTAAAAAGTTCATTTATAAATAGGATCTCTTTTAGCTAAAAGAAGTGCAGAAACGTATCTGTAATTCTAAAAAGTTCATTTATAAATAGGATCTCTTTTAGCTAAAAGAAGTGCACAAACGTATCTGTAATTCTAAAAAGTTCATTTATAAATAGGATCTCTTTTAGCTAAAAGAAGTGCAGAAACGTATCTGTAATTCTAAAAAGTTCATTTATAAATAGGATCTCTTTTAGCTAAAAGAAGTGCACAAACGTATCTGTAATTCTAAAAAGTTCATTTATAAATAGGATCTCTTTTAGCTAAAAGAAGTGCAGAAACGTATCTGTAATTTGATTGGTCCTACTCTTTTTTCTTCTCTGCACCCTCTCTCTCACAGACGTGATGTTGCTAGTCTCAGTCTTTTCTATAGATACTATAATGGCATGTGTTCTTCAGAATTGTGTGATCTATTCCCTGCTTCTTTTGTTCTAGCTCGTTTGACTCGTTAGTCTATCAATTCACTGGTTTGATACATCATTGTAATACAGCTTCCTATTCCAGTAGGCTCTTTCCAAGAACTGCAGGCTTGTGGAACTCTCTTCTTGCTCACTGTTTTCCTCCTACCTATAGCCTTGGTCTTTTCAAGACTAAGGCCAATAGGCATCTCCTTTTTTTATTATTTTTCGTTCTTGTTAGCTCCTTACACGTCAAGTGGCTTCATGCCTTGTCTGGAGCGATTTCCATTAAAAAAAAAAAAAAATGAAATCAGTTGGTGCAGTTTCCACCTGGGAACCACACCAACAGGTTCTACACTAAATTATTCAGCACTTTGTAGAGATTTCACTTACTTGTACTTACTTATATCTACTCACTCTCACTCACTCTCTCTCTTTTTTTCTCATTAATCCATTCGCTCAGTCACTTAATTGCTTTCAAACTCATTTAAAATGAACTGTCACAGCTACAGTCCTTTTAGTATTGTGGAGTTAATTTTTATTTATAAAAATGAAAAAATTATCGTTAATATAACCTAAGAGCCAAGTTGGTATAATCTAAGTGTATGAGGGTTGTTGCATTTGAAGGTGCTTATTTACAACAGGGTCCCTGTAGAAAATTATTTTCATGTAAAATCAGTATTTTGTACTTACTCAGTCATAGTTTCTCACTCACGGTACGAAAAAGAATTTTAAAATATCAAGTAGAACTTTAATTAGAACGATTTTTCCATTTCGATGTACAACGTCTATTCGCCGACATTTTGGGTGTGAGCGATTGATGGAATAGCCAAGGGCAATAACTCTGTTGTTATTGTTAGAATTTAAAAAAGAAAGAAACACATATGCAATAATAATAAAACGACACGTCTTTCTACCAGCTATTAATTGTTGCGATTGCAAAAAATCAACCGTCTTCGCCGGCTATATATACACAAGTATACCAAGTCTTCCAAGTTCAAATCATTGACATCCATTTTTAGATAAATTCTTAAAAAGTACTATTTAGGTCACACGTGCCTACCAAGGGCAGACAATTTCGCGACACTTACCTGCCCTTGGTTATCTATTCCATCAATCGGCCACAAACAAAATGTCGGCGAATAGACGTTGTACATCGCCCTTATGGAAATGGAAAAATCGTTCTAATTAAAGTTCTACTTGATATTTTTTAATTCTTTTGCGTACCGTGAGTGAGAAACTATGCCTGAGTAAGTTAAGTACAAAATACTGATTTTACATGAAAATAATTTTTTCCAGGGACCCTGTTGTAAATAAGCACCCATTTGAAATAAGGTGATGCCTATAATAGGCCTGGCAACTAGTGTTGTGGTGACAGGCATGATTATCCTATCATAATACAGGGTAACACCAAAAACTGCCACCGAACAGAATCAGTAATAAAATTCACAATCCTTTCTGCACTTCAACCATCTTTGGTACAAATAAACTTTGGTCTATGCCAGACTTGACTATGCATTTCTTTTTTTTTTGGTGGGAGGGGGGGGTGCCATCTTGTATTTGAAATAATCTAAACTTAATTTGTACCTAAAGCAATAAAATAAAATTATCCATACAGATGATTAAGAAGAATTTAAAAACTTTATTGGCAGCAATCATGCAGTATAGTCAACAGCCGAGAAATCGAAAACAAATAAGTTTTACCAAACGCAAGAAAATTTTATTTTCCATCGACCTGCATAGTTTACAGTTCTAAAACTTTTTGTCTAAACACATATACACATGTACATCGCCACCGCCTACAAGCAACACATCTAATCCGCTCCGGCTTGAAAAATATAGGATCTAAATCCATATCTATAATCTATCGATACACTGATCAACCAGGGAGCTAGAGGTTTTCGTAATGCACACTTTGATATATACCTAACTCTAACTGACAAACTTCATTCTCAACCCTGTGAAACGGATAATTCTAATACCAAACTACTGCACAGACAGGATAACTGGACGTTACCAATTGCCGTCAATTGCCGTCTAAATATCAGCCTCTTAACAAAAACATTTGGATTCCTAAACAATTTGAGTATTATTCTTTTTCAAACATTCATTTCCAATATAACAGCTGTTTTTATTTTTAACGTGTTTTTGGACGGCATCCACCCTGACTCTACGCTCTCATCACAACATGAGACTCTTTACCTTTTGGTCGTTTTTTTTTGCTTTATTTTATGTAAAATTTTCAAAGTTAAATGTTACCGATAATATTTACAATTACATTGTCGTTTTTTCTCTATCCTCTGATGAAAAGAGTTTATCATTGAAAATCCATGGATTAAGGATCCTGAACTTTTGATGTTCTAATAAATATTGTATCTTTACAATATTTTTATTCTCATCTTTCATCTCTAGAAATGTACATACATATCACCACTCATGTCTAATTTGAAAAAGAAAAAACTACAGAAACAAATACAATGTATTCCTTTTTTGCTAGCTTTCACTTAAACGTAATGACTGCAAACAACTCCTTGCGGCACTTCTACAGAATTTGAATCGATCTGTTTGTTTTTTTAACCCTAAGTTTTAGGTTTAGTTCGGCAAAAGTCGGTTCAAATTCTGTAGAAGCACCCTCCCTTTTTTTTTATATATAAATATATTTTATTTAACTTTATAAAAAAAAATGATTTAAAAAAATTTGTTAGAACTTGTAATGAATAAGCACACACAGAATTTCAGTAGTTACACAGTCAGTCTCAGATATCGACGAAGAATCCCGAAAATGGTCGAAACAGTTTACGTTCTGTTTATTTTCTTTAATAAATTAATTGTGTTTTGACAATCACTTGTCTGTTTGTATTTCAACGATTTCAATTAAAAATAGCAAAAACGAACCGCCCGGTATATTTTTTGACCGGACGCAAAAACGGTGCGACCATCATCACGTGATCTCCGCTCCACAGCCAACGAATATCGGTACCATACTCATACACATTCACCAAGCCACCTTTTCTTCTTTTTTTTTAAAACAAGTCTTTTTAACTTTATTATTTTTTGAGGGGCTAAATTTTTTGGTACTTCTGCAGTTTACGGACCGCCATGCTATTTTTAGATATGATTTTCAAGTTAAATTCAATTTTTACGGTATCGGTTGTTTATTAACTTCTTAGGTGAAAGTACTAATAAATACCCCCCCCCTCCATGTTACAAATGGGTTTCTAAATAATGTTATTTCAGCACGGTCCGTAAACTGCAGAAGTACTAAATATTTTTAAAACCCTAACCTAACCCTTTGCATGCTTAGTGGTGCTTGACTTTTTACATTTGTTTTCCAAATCGTAAACTGTTTGAGCCATTTCCGGGATTATTCGTCAAAGTACTGAAATACTCTAGATATGCATTCATTACAAGAACCGAATAAATTGTTGCATGACCGCCCCCCCCCAAAAAAAAACACGTACCCTTCATTGACCTTAACTAACCCTATGTCCGGGTGACAATGCAAACAGCAAAAACAAAACAAAACCGAAAATAACAAAAAAGACGTTGCGCGCAGTGGCCGTAATAGGACCGTTAAAAGTCAATGTAACCCGTTGTTTTTTTTCTATTTATTTAGTTTTCTTAAATTTAGCCATTTTCGCTTAGTCACTTGTTTACGTAAAACAAGATGTCTACTTTACTCAGAATCGATATTTAAACTTATTTTAAAGGCTTATAACTTCTTTTAAATAGACTAAATCGCCTTTATGGGGGGCGATTTAGTCGTTTCGCAGCCAAAATGGCGGACAATGAACCGTCTGCTAATTTCTGATTTTTTCCGACCTCACAAATGTGTAAGTAAACCCAAATAAATTGTATTGGACTAATTTCCCAACTTTATTTTTAAAAAAATAATTTAAGATAAACTTGAAATTAGTCCAACACAATTTATTTGGGTTGCCTTACTGATTTGTGAATTCGGAAATTAGCAGACGGTTCATTGTCCGCCATTTTAGCTGCGAAACGACTAAATCGCCATATGTTTTTTAAATGCAAATAGGTCACAAATGAGTAGGTTAACCAAAATAAATTGGTTTAGACTAATTTCTCAATTGTATTGTCTTTTTAAATATTTTATGTCGGTAATAGTAATGATTACCATAATTTCTTTTATAAACAATTTCGTAATTCGATACAAATAAGTTAGAAATGATGTCAATGTGTTTATATCCACTCACTTTGTTCAGCTGTCTATAGATTTTTAATCCGTGTGATTCCGTGAAAAATTCCCAACCATCCACATGAGGTTCATCCAATTCTTGAAAGGCATCGGTAAATTCAGACTCTTGGAATAATCCCCCCATTATTGGGTTTTAGTTTATTCCAGGGAGAAGTTATATCAATTTGGGTTTTATAGAGGAGTGCCCAAACAAAAGAAGATCTTAGCAAAATGAAAGAGTAAACAAGGAAACGAATGGTTAATAACCTCGCTGTGAACCGGTGAAAGGAAAAAACATGTCGCCACTGTTAAGAAAGTCCTTTTGCTGAAATGAACTTTTCACGAACGCTTTTGTTTACTAATACTAATAGCTCATCACTTACCAGGGCCAAAAAGCCACTCGAGAATAAAGATTGATGGGATTTTCGCAAATCATTAATAATAGCGACATAAATTATTTTAAAGAAAATACAGTTGTTAAAATTAGCGCCCCAAAATAAAGATGCATCACACAAAACCGTTTGAAGGTACGAAGAGACTTTGTTCCCGAGCGTACAAACACAACAAAACGTAAATATGATAAAAATGGAAGAGACACTCGCCGAACAAACGAAAAGGGCCAAATAACTTAATAATATTTAGAATTTTCACGGCGCTTATACAGAAGCACGGAGATCTTCGGAAAAAAACCCAACAAAAACTGAGGAATATCTGTTTGATGTACGTACCTGTCACGGGCTGAATATATCCTATACCAAAAATCACGTAAATTAATCAAGCAGTTTTTATTTTGTAAATAAAAATTAAATTTTACCGATAAACGAATGAATATACGCACTCTGGCCATGCCTTTGCCCCACCCCACACCCACCGCCAGAAATGATGCCTAAATCAACCCCCGTATGCAATAGTTAGGGTTATCTCCCTTGAATATCCCTTTACTATGCCGTAATGGCGGCCGTATTTTACCATCATTCGTTTATCGGTAAAATTTAATTTTTATTTATAAAATAAAAACTACTTGATTAATTTACGTGATTTTTGGAATAGGATATATTCAGCCCGTGACAGGTATGTATGTAGGAGCGCGGACCTTAGCTTAGTAAGATATTGTGTCGTAGAGAAAATGCTAAGGTCCACGCTTACATTTGAATTGTTAAAGAGATGCTTAAAACCGTAAAAAAACAAACAAAAAAAACCCAGATAAAAACAATGAAAAACATGCATGAAAGTTGAATGCATATGGTTGAAGGAAGAATAAAACGTAGTTTAAAAGTAACCCAAAATATTTATATATTTACAAAATACAGAGCATTAAGTGTTCATTTCAATTGTTCAGTTGGAGAAGCGATAAATGTTTATGCTTGTAATTTATGAGTGCGTATGCATGTGCGTGCACGTGAGTTGAGATTTGTCGTGTGCGCGCCTTTGTCAACAGTGTGTGTATGCGTGCGTGAGTGTGTGGTTGCGTGCGATAGATAAGGTGTGTGTGTCGCTCTGTGTCTATGTGTGCATTGCGTGGGACAATATGTGTGTGTGATAGTGTGCGTGCGAGCGTAGAGTTGATATGTCGTTTAGGCATTTGTATGTATTGTCGGAATTTTCGTGTCGTTAACGAAAAACCGCTCTAAACGATGGTTATGTTATCTAGGACAATTATCATAAAAAAATTATAACAAGAGATAAGGAAAGCAGTAATACAAGATGTTCGTAAAAGTTAAAATATAGTTTTATTTACAAAAAAAAGATAGCCTGGACTGCCTTTTTTTCCAAAGCTGGAATAAATAAATTATTCCTGGATAACATGCAAAAAAAATAAGAATAAAAAAAAATACAACATCAGTATCTCTGAACATAAAGGTTAGATACAACAAAAATTGACACAATCAAAGTTAAGGAATAAATCCTTTTAAAACATGAACTTACTATAAAGTCCGTATTCTCACAAATCAATCAAAAGTCTCTTTTTTTTCTTTACACCAAAGTTACAATCAAAAGAAATAAAATTAACAAACCGTGTCGAAGTCCAACATAATTTCCACGATAAAATTAACTCTTTTTTATTTTATCAAACGTCCGTCAGAAAGTTCTATTTCTTCTTCTTTTTCTTCAATATTTTCTTTTAGCAAATCCAATGCAATATGTATGGCACAAGAACAGTACACATTTCAAATAAACACAATACTCACTATTTTTCATCGTTCGTCTTGAATGGCGATCACGCGCAAATGTTCTGATTCGACTAGCATAGTTGAATATATCAAAGCGATCTGTGTGCACAGACGATTAATCTCTATGATTCCTAATCTCCGATTAGAATCTTCTCGACAGCAAAGTATTTCACTTCTCGGGAGCCAATCTCTTCAACATAGGCAATTTCGTTCCCGGAGCTATCTCTTGTCTCGTTCACATACTCCAATCTCCTTATTTCAAGTCTCTGGCTTGAAACAACTTCCCAAGGACAATTCTTGACCGAGGGGAAAATATTACATAAACAACATGTAATTCATCCAAGAGATATCATATCTCTTAAATTTCTTCAAGTAGAATTCTTGCAAATTTAACGTCCCCACGTGGACGGAGAAACAGTTTTAACATGTGTCCTCTTCAACGACTTACTCTGTTCTGATTAAATTTCGCGCCGATATATCCAGACACGACAAATTGCATCATTGCTAAAAATAGAAATCACGTGACACAACATGGCCTTCACCGCCTAACACCTACGCAATATCCATATGACCTTCGACCTGCACGTAGGCCCCCCCTACCCTTCAACAAAGGGAAGTAACCGTTGACTTACTTAGAAAAACGTCTAGAAATTTCCACAGTATGTGTGCCTTTTGTCAACCGTGTGTGGTTGCATGCGTTGAAGAATGATAGGAGTGTAGGCCTTTGTGTGTGTGCGTTTAGTAATCAGCCGAGGCGCCCCTCGCCCAAAGGCGAGGAGTACCAAGGCTTGTCCTCTCTGTTAAGCGTCGAAGGAGAGAAAGAGGAAGTTTGGCGCTGTGTGATGCTTTTTATATTGGTCGTGCGGACGTATTTGCAAAGATTGGTTGTTTCGTTTTACGGCATATCAACCCTTTCGGGTTATTTAATGCTGAATCAGGTCATTTGACAAAATCTTTGAATGTTCTCCCTTGTATCCTAGATTTTGATAAACTCATTGTGAGATTTTCATCGATATTTTTCCCATGTGCCAATGTTTCCTATTTATCCACTTGTTCTATTTTTACCTGTGACATTTATAACCCAACCATTTCCTCCCTATCTTAAGTTCGAGTTAGTGTATTGTCACCCCATACTTAGGGTTAGTGGTTGGATTAATGAAATTTTTTTCGAGATGAGGTCGCAATTCCAAATAAAAACTCTTGTTTATACTTACACATTAAGCAATAATTAGTATACACAGAAAAGATTAGGAAAAATTATCGAGTAGATTTTTAATTACGTAAAAATCAATTTTATCGTATTTTACATTGGGCAGACGACATTTCGGAATAGTTAGGTAAAAGAAGGGGAGGTAATTGTAACAGGTTTTGCACGTGGATTCAGAAATACGATAAAATTGATTTTTACGTAATTAAAAATCTACTCGATAATTTTTCCTAATTTTTTCTGTATACTAATTATTGCCAAAAAGAATCAAACTTATTCATACTTATGACCTGATTCAGCAATAAGCACCTACATTTTATTAATCTATAAAATTATATCGTGGAAAGTACCCCGGTGAAGAAATCAAAAATAATTATTTAATTTTCATTTTTTTTATTTAATAAATATATATTTTATTATTATTGCATATGTGTTTCTTTCTTTTTTAAATTCTAACAATAACAACGGAGTTATTGCCCTTGGCTATTCCATCGATCGCTCACACCCAAAATGTCGGCGAATAGACGTTGTACATCGCCCTTATGGAAATGGAAAAATCGTTCTAATTAAAGTTCTACTTGATATTTTTAAATTCTTTTGCGTACCGTGAGTGAGAAACTATGCCTGAGTAAGTACAAAATAATGATTTTACATGAAAATATTTTTTTCCAGGGACCCTGTTGTAAATAAGCACCAAAAATCTTTCTCTCTCTTCCTTGATTAACGGGCGACCATGTATTTATCTCCCTTTTAAAATAAATTTGATTATTTATTATTGTTTAGAGTCAAATTTGATTATTTATTATTGACAGAGTTTTTAAACTCTATCTGCCCCGGAAGTGGGTTACGATTACCATATGGTGGTCCGGAAGTTGGTGATCATTTTACGTTACATTTTTATGCGAAAGTGATTCTACACTTTAAATTGTCTAAAATATCGTTGTTTTTTTTCCAATCTGTTTACTTGTAATCGCTTAAAAAAGTAAAATCTCATTGTATTTAGGGATGGTGGTGTTACATAGGGTGCAGGACTCCAACATTATCAAAGTTTTTTTGTTTTTTAAAGAGAACATTTTTTTTTAGAGAGAAAACCACTATTATTTATTTCACTTAATTTTGAATAAATTATGTAAAAAAGAAATCTTTCTCATTCTAACCGGAAGTGTTTAGAGTTATCTGCCCTTGTTAATGGCTGCGTTCTTGTTGATATTTTCTTTATTCACAATAAAACGATGTGAGCCGATTTGTCGATCATCGACAATTCCTAAACCTTTGACAAAAATCTTTGAACAACACCGGAAACCAATAATTTACTGGTGATTTGAAAGCCCTACCATGCCTGGGGGTTCAGTAAATGGACGCCCTTTCCGCGATTCGCCCAATTCGTACAGTCGATGCGGGGTTCCGTGCGGCCATCCCGACCGCTACAGCACGAGCAGCGTGGTTCGCGTCGGGGTCCCGGCTTTCCCCAGGGGCAGGGTCACCCTGGACGGACCCATGGAAAACATAGAGACCGAAGGGGAACGCCAGCTGAAGCAACTCGCCAAAAGACAGACGGAGACGAAACTGAATCTCCAAGAACACATCTCGAGGCATCGGGCCTTCACGGAAAAGGTGGTTTATAAACCGAAAACGGCCGAAGTCCAAGGAGTGAAAACCTTGGAAGATTATAACAAAATTAGGCGACAGGTAAATTCTTTCGTCCTATAGGGACGCATTTCGAATGGTTTGAGAAGAGGGTTGCTATATTGAAGAAGTTAACTCCCAAATGAGGCGTCGGTAAATTAATCGGTTCCCAGCCAAACTTGCGGACAATGAAACGGCTGCTTTTTTTCGACCTCGCAAATGAGTAAGTAAACCCAAATAAATAACTTTGAGCTAATATTAAATTTACCTTAAATTATTTGGAACTTCAGAAGAGCTACAATAGTGTAAAGGGGCAGTCAACCTTTTTTTTTTTAAAAATATACTTTTAGTATATAATTTCTCCTAAAATGGACATGAATCCCCTGAATATGTATTTTTTTATTTTCAAAATTAAATCGGGATTAAATAAATAAGAACTAATAATGCAAATTCAATAATTTATTGAAGAAATTAAAATTTGTGAAAATTAACAGTATTTTTTTTCAAAACGAATATTTTTTTTCAAAATTAAATTAAAAGTCATCTTGTTTGGGTTAACACATTTATTTTTTTATTTTTTTACAGTTTAAAAAATAAAACACAAAGTCTTTATTTACAATATAAAAAAGTTAAAAATATTCAGGGCATTTGTGTCCATCTTCGGAGAAATTATGTCCTAAAAGTGAAAAAAGAAAAGAGGGTTGTCTGCCGCTTACACTATTGTAGCTCTTCTGAAATGAAAACAAATAAATTCGCCCCGTCCCTAAAGTGCAGAAGTGCTAGTTATTTTAAAGGAAATACAGCGGGGAAATTAGCCCAAAACAATATATTTGGGTTTACTTACTCATTTTTGAGGTTGGAAAAAAGCAGCCATTTTGGTTGGGAAACGACTAATACGCCTAGGATATGTTTTGATTATACACTTTCATCCTTTTTCTTTCCTCGGTCAGTGAAGGAGAAATCATTCCAGACTGAGGCATTTAAAAAAATCGGCAAGCATATAGATCGACGTCCCCAACATAATGCGAAAAGAAAATTGTGTATAGGTTAACCCGGGGTGAAATGGGCCACGAATGATTATCCCTATTTTCTCCCAACTTAGTTTTCCGCAAAGTTTGATGCTTCTATTATGGATTGCATCAGGCATTGTCTTTATTATATGGCCATTGAAACTGTATCATTATTTCTGCTTTGCACTTTGAAGAAGAAGGAAGTGTGAATGTCAACGTATTCATTTTTTTATTATCTAATAAAACTTTTTGCTGATTTCGATTTAATATCACTTGAGAACTCTAGCGTGATATTCTTCAAGTGAAAAGGCCATATAAGTATAACTGCAAAGCCCTTTTTAAATTTTTTGATGGGAAGCAAGATTTTTCTTCGAATTAAGTGACTGGGTGGAGTGAGCCACCCTGCATTTTTTAAATAGAAGTCAGCAAAAAGTTTTTATAGAATTTGATACTTAGGGCTCAACTGTACGACCAGTTGAGCAGCAAGATAAGTAAAGACTCAAGTAACCAAAAAGCCAGTTTATATGGAAGCTGGACTGCTCCACTATGCCAAGTTGGGCAAGTCCATTATATTATGGGTGGGACATAATGGGTGAAAATTTCAGATTCATGCGAGTAGTATTTTTTTGTGTTTATTTATACATAAATAACACTTAACAATCAAACATTTTGAAAATTTTGCAAAATTCAGAAGGTGCAGGCCACTAGTTTTTAGCTATTTTACATTCATGAAAAAACCCTTTCACAGCCTGAAAATGGTCCTAAATTAAAGTACTATATCAGATTTAACCATCTATATCCATTCATAGCTTTTGAGGATGTTTTAGGACCTGCAATGTAGCATGAAACCACTTTTTACCGAAAAATGATGGATTTTGAGTCCCGTGGAGCCCTAACGGCTATTTTTGGCCTGCACCTTCTGAATTTTGCAAAATTTTCAAAATGTTTGATTGTTTAGTGTTATTTATGTATAAATGAACACAAAAAAATACTACTCGCATGAATCTGAAATTTTCACCCATTACGTCCCACCCCTAATTATATGAATTCTGATTGGCTGCCAGTTTGAGAGTGAATAATTCTATATATAAATACTGCTTCATTCAAGCAATATTTGCCTGTAGGATATTGGACATCGGAGCCGGTAAGTGTTAATTTGATTCTATAGTTTTATTAGATAATAAAAAAATGCCTACATTAACATTCACACTTCTTTCTTCATCAGAGTTCAAAGCAGAAAGAATGATACAGTTTCAATGGCCATATCATAAAGACAATGCGTGATGCAATCCATAATGGAAGTGTGGCCTCTGGTTACTTGCTTAACATGCATATTCAATATAAATGGAATTGAAATGGAATGGCGAAGAAAGGAGAAATATTAGGGTCACCAGCTAGCAAGTGCTAACTCAACATGAATGGAGTTTGGGGAAAACTCAAAACATTATTAATCAAGAAACAATTTATAAAACCACAATTTTACAGGAATATAAAGTCAGTTTTTAGGGACGAAATGTTCTTTGATAAAGTTTATTCAACTTGTGTTCTTTATTAGAAATATTCACTATGTTAATCAGACACAAGGGGCTAAAGATGTGTATGTCTATATTTGTTAGCGTGTGTAAGTGGTAATGTCATACTGTGTGTGTGGGTAAGTTTTACCTTATTCTACTACTGTGTGTGTGAGTCATAGCGGTTTGCTTCTATTTGCTTGACTTCTTGTGTGCGCAAGGCAAGGAAAGCTTGTACGTAAGTTTTGAAGTGTCCATTTCTTTTTGTCGCCCCAGCCAAGAGACTGGGGATGGAGTGGGAGTGTACTTCTTGTGTTCTTCCATGGTACAACGCTTGCGTCTGTCTTAACTCCACAAACTTTTGTTCTTATAAGAGGTTATGAAGTTCGTGTCAGCTTGCCAACTTAACATCGACGTGTTAAATTTCGGCTTAGAAACGATATTAATTGGTTGGACTTTACTGAGTTAACACGTTTCCTTGCTTTTTAGAATTGAGGAGGAGAGCGTATCCCAACAAAGCAGGGAGAGAAATAGGGTAGCAATTCAAGCCATTTGCTTTTTGGCATTCGTTTGGATTGTTCAGATCGTTCGGATCGTGTCTCGTCCACCACATCAAACATCAAACTCTGGGAAAAACTAAGTTCAGAGAAAATAGCTGGAGAGCGATATACAACTTCAAAGCTGCATAATGATTCCCATTCCGAACCAAAACTCTGCCAATGCAGAGTTTTGGTTGTTGTTTTTGAATATTCCAGGTGTGATTGTGTCTAAACATTGTATTAGTTCATTTTATGTTGGTTTCACATTTGTGACCTTATGATATGAGTTGGTTGATATGTGACATCTGTGATGAGTATGTGACATCTGTGATGAGTATGTGACATCTGTGATGAGTATGTGACATCTGTGATGAGCATGTGTGCCCTGTGATGAGTATGTGACATCTGTGATGAGTATGTGACATCTGTGATGAGTATGTGTGCCCTGTGATGAGTATGTGACATCTGTGATGAGTATGTGTGCCCTGTGATGAGTATGTGACATCTGTGATGAGTATGTGACATCTGTGATGAGTATGTGTGCCCTGTGATGAGTATGTGACATCTGTGATGAGTATGTGTGCCCTGTGATGAGTATGTGACATCTGTGATGAGTATGTGACATCTGTGATGAGTATGTGACATCTGTGATGAGTATGTGACATCTGTGATGAGTATGTGACATCTGTGATGAGTATGTGACATCTGTGATGAGTATGTGACATCTGTGATGAGTATGTGTGCCCTGTGTCTTACCAAGTGATACTGATCTTTAACAGGACTTTTATTATAAAAAATGTATGCAAGACAAAAACTCTCTTAACCCTGTGACTAACAACTCCTGAACGAACCGAGAAAGAAAGAGTAGTTTATATAACAAGGTAGTATCTTTTTGAAACCCAGACTTAGGGTTAGGGTTGTTTTTAAGTTGCTGAAAAACGCTAATCTTTAATCGTAATTCGGGATATTCGCTAAATAAATTATTTTAAAAAATTCGCAAAGATCAGGAAAATAAAATAAAAATTCTTCTTGAAAATCGAGTATTTTAATTCAGAAGTGGTAAAGAAAAGAGGAAGGAGTAAGTCGAAAACGGAAAAAGAGTAGACAACTTTGACGTTTTACTGCTACGAAAAACAGACCAAACTGGTCGTGAAAAAAATGGCCGCCTCATTTGGGAGTTAACGTTTTCAATATAACAGATGAGGATTAATAATTTGGATTATTTGGACAACTATTCTCATCTTGGTTTCTATTTCCACAATATTTCGGCCGATGTAAGCCCCAACCGTCTTCTGGTGCATTTTATTCAAACTTTGGAATCAATACTTAATTTCAAACTGAACCTGTTATTTAATCCACGGGAGTATATTATTCTTGTTCCATCAGCCATGACCGACTAGAAGTGTTAAGTAATTTTAATTTAATTTTAATTAATTATTATCGCCTGTAGTGATGATTGAACCTTCAACCTCCAGAAGACTAGCACTTATAATGGATTGTTAATCAACGCCTTTATCTGTTGTGTCACGGGTCCATGGTAAAAATATGTGCCCACATTAAAAGTTTGTTTTTTTTAAGAGATAATGAAAATAAAATGTTGGTTTGGGATAAAAAACAAACGGCAACAAAATTCTGCTTTATGGCGTCATGTTCTTTTGTTGCTTGATTTTTTTTACGGCACTGTAAAGTTGCATATTGTGTAAGCTTCTCCACGCTCACTCCCTGGAAGGGGGTGGGGTAGAGCTCTGCAAAAGACGTCCGAACCAACCAGCTCACCGACCAAAGAGAAATATTTTTTTAGCTTCTCTGTGTCACTTCAAGCTTCCTATTCATTAAGTCATATCCTAACACGTAGCTCTAATTCTAATCTTTAACATCTGATTTTCATAACTGAAGTTTATTTGTACCAAACACGCTTATGTTTGTGGTTCACCCTGTACATATATGTATGCACTGATATATCTTTATCGGCGCTCTTGTATAAGCAGTAACCGATCTGAGGGATATAACTCTATTTTTCTTATCCGCCGCAATTCCGAATTCGCTTATACTTTGGCAAGGGAGATAACTTTGTTTATCGCAGCATGAAAGAAAATAACTTTTCTTTTTATGTTTATATAAAGTGTATACAATTTGTGGCATGTAAATAAAAGTGCTTAAAAGTTATTTTGAACGGGTTAGGGTTTTTAACGCATTTCAAAACCGTAACATATTTTTTATTAATAAACAGTTATCTCCCTTGCCAAAGTATAAGCGAATTCAGAATAGCTGCGGCTAAGAAAAATAGAGTTATATCCCTCAGATCGATTACTGCTTATACAAGAGCGCCTCTTTATCTACATGTGCATATCTATAGTGTCAGAGTTATTATCCTTCGTATAAGAAGTTGTTCAGAAGTTTTGTTACCTTGGTAATACCATTGGAGCACAGGGTGGAGCAGATGCTAGTGTAATTTCAAGGGTTAGGAGTGGATGAAGTAAGTTCAGGGAACTTCAGCCATTACTAACCAGCAGAGCATTACCACTGTTGACCAAAGGAAAAGTTTATCAGGCATCTGTATACCGTGTGATGATGTATGGAAGTGAAATATAGCCAGTAAGGATTTATGACATGCGTTGCATGGAGAGAAATGTTATGAGAATGATATAATGGATGTGTAATGGAAGTCTTAAAGACAGGCTTAGATCTGATGACCTCAGAGTAAGATGAAATCTGGACAGTATTGGGAGATGTGGGCAGAACAGGAGACTTTGTTGGTTTGGCCATGTTGAAAGAATGGATGAAAGTTGGTAGCACGGTCAGTTGGTTGGGAAAAGCAAAGGAAAACATGAGAGGAAGTGATAAGAATGGGTTTGAGGGATAAATAAAGACCTGGCCAGAGATAGTTTACTTGGAAGTCAATTTCTAAAAGCTGTCCAACACATGCCAGCATGTAAAACAGACGTTAAACCAAATATGATGATGATTATAAATGAGTGAGGCAAATAATGCACGTCTTATATATTTGCATCAACTCAAGCTTGTAAAACAGATGATGATGATGATTATTATTATCATCATCATCATCAACAACAGGAGTTACTCAAATAATGCACGTCTTATATATTTGTATCAAATCAAGCTTGTAAAATAGATGATGATTATTATTATCATCATCATCAACAACAGGAGTTACTCAAATAATGCACGTCTTATATATTTGTATCAAATCAAGCTTGTAAAATAGATGATGATGATTATTATTATCATCAT
>OY744547.1:54924881-55147381 GCA_963556195.1 Sepiola atlantica
CAGAAACCCTTTAAAATATTAAAATACTCTATATTTCACCACTTTAGGTGAAACTAAATCAAACTAAATATAGTCCACATTACCACCATTTACACCTAGCAGCTGTGTTCCAAAATTCATAATGATCGGTTAATTAGTATAAAAGTGAATGCTATACATAGAGATATATAAACAATCACACATACCTAACTTTATATGAATAAACTAGCTTTACCTACCCGGCGTTGCCCGGTAGTGTATTTATTTGTAATTTGTTTTTTTCCAAAATGTTTTTTTTTTTGTTGTTCCAATTAAAGAGAAGTAACTCTGTATAGACAACTACAGAGTTATGTCCCTTTTTTTAAAGATGTCGGCCATTTGAAAATAATTCCTACCTGCATAAAGTATTTTCTGGGGGGGAATTAAATCGAATTACATTCTATTCTTCTTAACAACATGCTGCAACGATCCACTAAAAGAATTGGTGAACCAGAACCAAATATTGATTTTGTAGGGAGAAATCTATCGATGACAACAATCGATAAAGAGACTGACTTTACATATTAGATAATAAAAATAATAAGCTAACACACAGAAGCTCCAAATTAGCAAGTAGGCCAATAGATAGGGAGAGCTGATGATGTGATAAATGCAGGGAAGAGGAAATTGGCTACGTATTGTCAGTCTTGTGTGTGAGCAAAGGGGAGAGAAGAAAGTGAATATTAATGAAACTCAAAATAGCATTTAAACAAATTTCGCTTTAGTTTTCTCTTATTTTATTTGAATAAATATTTGATTAATAGTGAGGGTTGAGGGTATGCGTTGCATGGAGAGAAATGATATGCAAATGATATGATGGATGTGTTATGTGAGTTGTACAGACAAGCTTTGATCTGATGACCCTAGAGGAAGATTAAATCTGGACGGTATATGGAGATATGTGCAGAATAGGAGACTTTGTTGGTTTGGTCGCATTGAAAAAAATGGATGAGAGTTATCGGGTTAGTAGATGTAGAACAGTTGAGGTAACAGGTTCAGTGGTCAGGGCAAAGCCAAAGAAAACATGGGAGGAAGTGATAAGGATACATTTGAGAGAAAGAGGAATAAATAAAGACTTAGGTAGAGATAGGTTAGTTTGGAAGTCAATTTTTAAAAGCCGTGTAACACATGCCATCATATGAAACTGATGTTAAACAGATGATGATGATGATGATGATGGTGATGAGGAGTAAATAAAAAGAATAATAGTTCATTGTTTATCAGCAAAGTGATGTTGCGGAAAAAAAATACGAATATGTGAAGTTGTTTCATTATTTTTTACTCACTAGGAGTTTTCACAGGAGTCGTTACCAGTGATTACTGTCAATATTACAACTGGTGTTCCCTGGAGTTTGGGTGACAGTCAGTCTCACCAAATTTCCAGCACTCTCCATTTCTTTCGATAATCGTTTCAAATCATTTTACATTATCGCAACAGCCGTTTACCATTAATTTCCTGCTGACTTTCTCTGGAATTTGAATGGCTCTCCAAGATTCTAGTACTTTCCACGTCTTCGCAGTGGAGATCAGGATGGTGTTTTACCTCCTTTGTCATACCATCCTCTTTGACCTGTCATGATCATTTTGTGTGGCACGAACCAAGACTGGTGCCACTATTTTTTTTTGGGGGGGGGGGGTCGGATTCTGGGATTTGGTGCAGTTTCTGTTCCCTTGGATTCATGTTCGTTTTATATTTTTTGTTTGATTTCTGTTTCAACTTACCTGTGTTTAGTCACATTACCTGATTATGTAGGTTGGTTTCTGCACTAGTAGATTTTCCTTAATATTTCAGTTGTTTTCAGCAGTGTTGTATGTTTTAAGCTATCAATCCCCCCTTTTGATTCCAATTTCTGTTAGTTTTCTTTTTTCAGATTTTTCCGGACTTATTATTATCATTATTTACTTCATGGATTTTCATACGAGTCATTATCAATGATTGTTCGCTATTACTAACAAGTGGTCGTCCTCCCTGGAGCCTGAGTGAAAACCAGTCTCCCTAGATTTCTAGCACTCTTTGTCTCTTTCAATAACCGTTGCAAATAAAATTTTAAAAAGTACTTACATTTTGGGTGTGAAATTGACTTTTAACAAGCCTGTTGCACCTTTTTCTATAATTTATTTATTTAAAAAAAATTTTTTTTTATATAAATAAATTATAGAAAAAGGTTAAAATAAAAAAAAATTTTTTTTTAATTTTTTATATTAACTTTGATTTATTAATAAATATGAAAACTTTCAAGATCTGATAACTCTCTGATATTTCTTTTTCAATCCGAGGGTATTAATTTTTTGGTTAAAAAATAAATTACTTTTGCTTCTATCGCCAAGGTCGTTTTTGGTAGAAGGGATCCAGCCGTGAACAGTTGCAGTAAGAGGTGTATAGCTCTCCGTTCTTCGATCTTTGCAAATATGGCTAAGTTCGCCTTCCAGTATATCGACATGTCGGAGGATTTACCACGTGTCCATATTTGGTGTATTATTGTTTAATGTAAATAAATCCTACTATAGTTATTAGTTCGGTTTGTTTACTACCATGCATGAGAAGTAGAATTAAAGTTTTTTGAAATTTTTGTTTTCTTGACCATACTCTGACAGACCAACTTTTTCTTCTTTTTTCATTAGAATGATTTAAAATCAAGCAAGGGAAGTAATCTATATATTATTAAAAATGATTTTAGAGTTTATCTGTTTGTACTAAAATAGAAACATGTGATTAGTCAACAAAAATGGAATAGACAGAATACACATTATTAAGGCAGTAGTTTTTGTGATGTTAATTAGGAGAGCAGAAAGTGACTAACATGCGTTTACTTTCAACAGCCTTGTAACGCTCGCTTCCCTTATTTTGTCCTTTAGTCCTCACATTCTATGTGCGATGTTTTTGACAAAGGAGGAAGAATTGCTGTTTTCTGGGTCGGAATCTATCCATCTAGCACTTATCGTTGGATGTTTTTGACTTTGAAGTGGTATTTTTTTTAGTTCCTTACATCAAGTGGTTTCATGCGTTGTCTGGAGCGATTTCCATGAATAAAAAAACATACCCAAGTTCGTATCTCACGATTTTAAAAAACTGAATACGTGTTTTATAAATTTAAGGAGATTAACATAACATCGTAACATAAATAAACATTACGTAAAAAAATATTTTTCTAAACCAAGTGACTTTTTTGTTGTTGATAATCCGCAAAAAAATAGACATAAAGGTATTTAGTATTAGTTAAAAGCAAATTATTTTTGTTTAAAAACATCATTTCTAATGTTTTTTGCCAATAAAAACAATACGTAAATATATTCATCGTAGTTACTTACTCTCTCATGAAAATACTAAGTAGCGTATGTTCTTCTATGGACTTTAATGAATATTTTTATCTGTACTAGCTATAAAGCGGTAAAGATGGAAATTGACGTACCCAGGTACTGTACCAACGCCGCTCAAGGAGTGGGTATAAACTAGTTGATATTTATTTAAAAAAAAATTTTTTTTAAACTTTATTAAAATGTAAACTTGATCTCAAAAAAAAAATTTCAAAGAAAAAATTGTTTTTTCTCTTTTTTCTTGTTTTTCCGCAGGATGATGAGTTAGAATTTCTCCGCCAATGTGGTTTATCCGAGTCGGAGATCAAATACAAGAGAACGGCTGAGGCTGATGCCTCTCAAGATGTCGGTCAGCCTTCGGAGAAGCAAAAGAAATACGGAGTGAATCCTCAAGTGAAGAATGAAGTCCTCCAAGACATTCAGGAAAAGATTGACGATAAAAAGCGCCAGTTCTCCAACCCGGACACGTTCAGTGGTGCCGTTCACATCAGCCGCCACGAAATGGAACTGGAGAATTCTCTAAATTCTAATCGTTCGCAATCGCGTTTTTTGAATTGCCTCATCACGACAAAAAGGGAAGACGACGTGACAGCGGATCATCCCATAAACCAATTGCAAGAGATCCTTACAAGTATAACGAAACCGAAGAATAGGAAAAAGAAAAAGAAGAAAAATCTGAGGGCAGATGAAGAATCCGCAGAATTTGAGAAATCCGATTCTCAAGCAACTTCCATTTCTTCTAATGTCGATGATATGGTCCAATCGTGCGAGGAGAACCCGGTTACAACCGCTCTGCCTGTGAATCCGATTGCAAAAGAAGAGATCATTCGATGCCGTTTAAGTTGTGACGAAATCGGAGAGCTTGAACGGTTCAAGGATTATCAACCCGGAAATGCCAGTCATGTTTTGTACGTCAAGAATCTTTCGAAAAAAGTTACGGAATCTGACCTTGTTTCTCTTTTTATTCATTTTCAAAAAGACAGCCTACCTCCGACGATAAAATTGCTGAAAGGAAAGATGAGGGGACAGGCCTTTGTAACATTTAACGATTCTGACACCGCAACGGAAGCCCTTGATCTGATCCACGGCTACATGCTTAAAGGTCAACCAGTCATCATTCAATATGGCAAGGTATCATCAACATAGTATTGTTATTGAGGATTCCACATCTTTTCAGAAAATCATTTTGCAGGACAAATTTTTTTAAATTTCCGAACAACATTTGGTCATGAAAGTTTCATAATTTACTTTTTTATTATGTAAAGTTCTCATTAAACCATCGAAGTTAAGTGCTGTTGAGCATGGTCAGTACCAGATGGGTAACTATTTGGAAATACCAAACACTATCTGTAGAACTTTTTACCCTTTTCCTCTGAAATAATAAGATCTAAGCGTCTTTAAGACTCGTATCACACAGACGGAAAATTTCTGTAATAGATTGGCTAGTCAGAATCAAATATCGATTTCGCAGATGCATTGCTATATGAGTCTATGATAATCCGACCAATCTAATTTTATATATTAGTTAAGTGCTGTTGAGCGTGGTCAGTACCAGATGGGTAACCATTTGGAAATACCAAGCACTATATGTAGGACAGTAACACAAAAACTGTCATTAAAATCAACTCACCTGAGCGGGACACTTGTGAATTTGATATTCCCTAGAAACTTCCTACTTTAGACGACAAATTAAAAAAATTTCAGGATAACACTTGCTCATGGAGATTTCATAATTTACCTTTTTTTATAGTGTAAGGTCCTCGTTAAACCACTGAAGTTAAGAGACGTTGAGCCTGGCCAATATCTGATGGGTGACTATTTGGGAATACCATGTGCTGTATGTAGGATGACGATGACAGCTGTTAAAATCATTTTGCCTAATCGGAATACACACGACTCGGGACCACCTGTGAATTTGATATTCCCTAGAAACTTCCTCCTTTAGACGACAAATTAAAAAAATTTCAGGATAACACTTGCTCATGGAGATTTCATAATTTACCTTTTTTGTCTTCGTTAAACCACCGAAGTTAAGAGACGTTGAGCCTGGCCAATATCTGATGGGTGACTATTTGGGAATACCATGTGCTGTATGTAGGATGACGGTGACAGTTGTTAAAATCATTTTGCCTAATCGGAATACACACATGACTCGGGACCACCTGTGAATTTGATATTCCCTAGAAACTTTCTACTTTGAAGGAAGTCAGCTGAACTTACGTAGGGTGCGCATGCCACACTAGGGCATGAGGAGGATGAGGTTGGATAAATGAAGTATCTTGGGTTCATTAAAGATGGTGGCTTCGTCTATCACAATAGAGTTGTTTGTTGTCTCCTGTTTTTACTGGCAGTGATTAACACTTTTGTGTTGTAAACTTTTTATCACATGTTGTATATTTTTTATAAAATGCTCATAAAGTGTTACCATTTTTTTCATCCACATATTTTAAACACATTTATACATATATATGCTGGCTATCCCTACCCCGGCATTGCCCGGGAGTAGTTATACTTTCATTTTTATTTCACATTTCTTTTTAGAATCTCGTTTTCATTTTTTTTTACGGAAATATTATTTAATCTATCGGACGTTTTCGCAAAATTACGTTTGAACCTGTTATTTTTAATTGTTGAATGTATGAATACGTAGCAGGACCCATTGTTGCGTTTTCACCTACCGATGGGTGTATAATCCATTATACACCCCTGTGTCGTCGCCGTTGTGAACACAGGTGTTGTTGATCGTCTGCAGACACAATACCACTCGGACGCCAATGCTCAGTTTTTAATAAGGGTTGTTTAAAACAGAAAAAAAAGCCACAGAGAAAGGTTACTTTCGATGCGTGAGAGAGAGATAAATATACAGATAGCCACACTATGCGTACTGCCTCCCCCTCAATTGGGGACAACATCTGACATGTCCTTCTTCCTTGAAATCTTGGCAGCTAAAAGAAGGAGAAATTCCCCAGCTGGGAGTTACATGGTTTTGTTAACTTCCATTCTTATACAGAGATAAATAACTTCCATTCTTATACAGAGATAAATATACAGATAGCCACACTATGCGTGCTGCCTCCCCCTCAATTGGGGACAACATCAGACATGTCCTTCTTCCTTGAAATCTTGGCAGCTAAAAGAAGGAGAAATTCCTCAGCTGGGAGTTACATGGTTTTGTTAACTTCCATTCTTATACAGAGATAAATAACTTCCATTCTTATACAGAGATAAATATACAGATAGCCACACTATGCGTACTGCCTCCCCCTCAATTGGGGACAGCATCAGACATGTCCTTCTTCCTTGAAATCTTGGCAGCTAAAAGAAGGAGAAATTCCCCAGCTGGGAGTTACATGGTTTTGTTAACTTCCATTCTTATACAGAGATAAATAACTTCCATTCTTATACAGAGATAAATATACAGATAGCCACACTATGCGTGCTGCCTCCCCCTCAATTGGGGACAACATCAGACATGTCCTTCTTCCTTGAAATCTTGGCAGCTAAAAGAAGGAGAAATTCCTCAGCTGGGAGTTACATGGTTTTGTTAACTTCCATTCTTATACAGAGATAAATAACTTCCATTCTTATACAGAGATAAATATACAGATAGCCACACTATGCGTACTGCCTCCCCCTCAATTGGGGACAGCATCAGACATGTCCTTCTTCCTTGAAATCTTGGCAGCTAAAAGAAGGAGAAATTCCCCAGCTGGGAGTTACATGGTTTTGTTAACTTCCATTCTTATACAGAGATAAATAACTTCCATTCTTATACAGAGATAAATATACAGATAGCCACACTATGCGTGCTGCCTCCCCCTCAATTGGGGACAACATCAGACATGTCCTTCTTCCTTGAAATCTTGGCAGCTAAAAGAAGGAGAAATTCCTCAGCTGGGAGTTACATGGTTTTGTTAACTTCCATTCTTATACAGAGATAAATAACTTCCATTCTTATACAGAGATAAATATACAGATAGCCACACTATGCGTACTGCCTCCCCCTCAATTGGGGACAGCATCAGACATGTCCTTCTTCCTTGAAATCTTGGCAGCTAAAAGAAGGAGAAATTCCCCAGCTGGGAGTTACATGGTTTTGTTAACTTCCATTCTTATACAGAGATAAATAACTTCCATTCTTATACAGAGATAAATATACAGATAGCCACACTATGCGTGCTGCCTCCCCCTCAATTGGGGACAACACCAGACATGTCCTTCTTCCTTGAAATCTTGGCAGCTAAAAGAAGGAGAAATTCCCCAGCTGGGAGTTACATGGTTTTGTTAACTTCCATTCTTATACAGAGATAAATAACTTCCATTCTTATACAGAGATAAATATACAGATAGCCACACTATGCGTGCTGCCTCCCCCTCAATTGGGGACAACACCAGACATGTCCTTCTTCCTTGAAATCTTGGCAGCTAAAAGAAGGAGAAATTCCCCAGCTGGGAGTTACATGGTTTTGTTAACTTCCATTCTTATACAGAGATAAATAACTTCCATTCTTATACAGAGATAAATATACAGATAGCCACACTATGCGTGCTGCCTCCCCCTCAATTGGGGACAACACCAGACATGTCCTTCTTCCTTGAAATCTTGGCAGCTAAAAGGAGGAGAAATTCTCCAGCTGGGAGTTACATGGTTTTGTTAACTTCCATTCTTATACAGAGATAAATAACTTCCATTCTTATACAGAGATAAATATACAGATAGCCACACTATGCGTGCTGCCTCCCCCTCAATTGGGGACAACATCAGACATGTCCTTCTTCCTTGAAATCTTGGCAGCTAAAAGAAGGAGAAATTCCCCAGCTGGGAGTTACATGGTTTTGTTAACTTCCATTCTTATACAGAGATAAATAACTTCCATTCTTATACAGAGATAAATATACAGATAGCCACACTATGCGTGCTGCCTCCCCCTCAATTGGGGACAACACCAGACATGTCCTTCTTCCTTGAAATCTTGGCAGCTAAAAGAAGGAGAAATTCCCCAGCTGGGAGTTACATGGTTTTGTTAACTTCCATTCTTATACAGAGATAAATAACTTCCATTCTTATACAGAGATAAATATACAGATAGCCACACTATGCGTGCTGCCTCCCCCTCAATTGGGGACAACACCAGACATGTCCTTCTTCCTTGAAATCTTGGCAGCTAAAAGGAGGAGAAATTCTCCAGCTGGGAGTTACATGGTTTTGTTAACTTCCATTCTTATACAGAGATAAATAACTTCCATTCTTATACAGAGATAAATATACAGATAGCCACACTATGCGTGCTGCCTCCCCCTCAATTGGGGACAACACCAGACATGTCCTTCTTCCTTGAAATCTTGGCAGCTAAAAGAAGGAGAAATTCCCCAGCTGGGAGTTACATGGTTTTGTTAACTTCCATTCTTATACAGAGATAAATAACTTCCATTCTTATACAGAGATAAATATACAGATAGCCACACTATGCGTGCTGCCTCCCCCTCAATTGGGGACAACACCAGACATGTCCTTCTTCCTTGAAATCTTGGCAGCTAAAAGAAGGAGAAATTCCCCAGCTGGGAGTTACATGGTTTTGTTAACTTCCATTCTTATACAGAGATAAATAACTTCCATTCTTATACAGAGATAAATATACAGATAGCCACACTATGCGTGCTGCCTCCCCCTCAATTGGGGACAACACCAGACATGTCCTTCTTCCTTGAAATCTTGGCAGCTAAAAGAAGGAGAAATTCCCCAGCTGGGAGTTACATGGTTTTGTTAACTTCCATTCTTATACAGAGATAAATAACTTCCATTCTTATACAGAGATAAATATACAGATAGCCACACTATGCGTGCTGCCTCCCCCTCAATTGGGGACAACATCAGACATGTCCTTCTTCCTTGAAATCTTGGCAGCTAGAAGGAGAAATTCCCCAGCTGGGAGTTACATGGTTTTGTTAACTTCCATTCTTATACAGAGATAAATAACTTCCATTCTTATACAGAGATAAATATACAGATAGCCACACTATGCGTGCTGCCTCCCCCTCAATTGGGGACAACATCAGACATGTCCTTCTTCCTTGAAATCTTGGCAGCTAAAAGAAGGAGAAATTCCCCAGCTGGGAGTTACATGGTTCTGTTAACTTCCATTCTTATACAGAGATAAATAACTTCCATTCTTATACAGAGATAAATATACAGATAGCCACACTATGCGTGCTGCCCCCCCCTCAATTGGGGACAACATCAGACATGTCCTTCTTCCTTGAAATCTTGGCAGCTAAAAGGAGGAGAAATTCCCCAGCTGGGAGTTACATGGTTCTGTTAACTTCCATTCTTATACAGAGATAAATAACTTCCATTCTTATACAGAGATAAATATACAGATAGCCACACTATGCGTGCTGCCTCCCCCTCAATTGGGGACAACATCAGACATGTCCTTCTTCCTTGAAATCTTGGCAGCTAAAAGGAGGAGAAATTCCCCAGCTGGGAGTTACATGGTTTTGTTAACTTCCATTCTTATACAGAGATAAATAACTTCCATTCTTATACAGAGATAAATATACAGATAGCCACACTATGCGTGCTGCCTCCCCCTCAATTGGGGACAACATCAGACATGTCCTTCTTCCTTGAAATCTTGGCAGCTAAAAGGAGGAGAAATTCCCCAGCTGGGAGTTACATGGTTCTGTTAACTTCCATTCTTATACAGAGATAAATAACTTCCATTCTTATACAGAGATAAATATACAGATAGCCACACTATGCGTGCTGCCTCCCCCTCAATTGGGGACAACATCAGACATGTCCTTCTTCCTTGAAATCTTGGCAGCTAAAAGGAGGAGAAATTCCCCAGCTGGGAGTTACATGGTTCTGTTAACTTCCATTCTTATACAGAGATAAATAACTTCCATTCTTATACAGAGATAAATATACAGATAGCCACACTATGCGTGCTGCCTCCCCCTCAATTGGGGACAACATCAGACATGTCCTTCTTCCTTGAAATCTTGGCAGCTAAAAGGAGGAGAAATTCCCCAGCTGGGAGTTACATGGTTCTGTTAACTTCCATTCTTATACAGAGATAAATAACTTCCATTCTTATACAGAGATAAATATACAGATAGCCACACTATGCGTGCTGCCTCCCCCTCAATTGGGGACAACATCAGACATGTCCTTCTTCCTTGAAATCTTGGCAGCTAAAAGGAGGAGAAATTCCCCAGCTGGGAGTTACATGGTTTTGTTAACTTCCATTCTTAGGACCCTTGAGTTAAATAAAAAAAAAAAGAGAAAACGCTAGCACGCACGCAGACAAAGATAAATCACATTTATGCTTTGACATTATTATAATGTACTATCTGAAAAATATTCAGCCAAGTTTTTTTGGTGTTGTCTTTTAATTTGATGTATTGGTGTTAGGAAAGGCATCCGACCGTCAAATCTCACTCCGACAACGATATAACGGGCTTAATGGAGTAGCATTACAAGCGTCAAACCTCCGTAAACGAGGAACAGCAATATTCGATGATAATAAAAAAGATTATATTCTTCATAAATTCTACACAAGATAAGTTGTTTGATCTTGGTATAGGTTTTTGTTTTTAATTGCATCCCCAAACATAACAGATCTCTTGATCATATTTGGAAAGTAATTTCACTCAAACTCTTCCATTCGAACACAACCCTCATTAAGTAACCCCATTAGAATGTTTTCGTTGCTGTTTATAAGTAAAAGGTAAAGTTGCTCGTTTCATCTGTCTATTGCATCTATTTTATTCTTTAATGAAAAAGTTTAACATCAAATAACAGGCTTGTATACGTATGGCTCATCAAGAAGCTGGACAGATAATTTGGGATGCTGAAAACATACACACGGCCACAGACCTATTCATACCCGCCAGCTGTTGATTATTGCGTCATCATTCGGGTAACTTTTGCCCGTTGTTTCGAGCAACTTCTAATTCCTATTGGCATTTGGGCAATCTCCACCTGTCAGCCCAGAGTATCTAAAATATTTCTTTATTTGAAATAAAAATAAAACTGTCACGACTTTCAGTTGTAAAAAATCTGAAAATGAGCCTAAAAAGATATTTGCCAAATTAAAATTCTAGATTTTTTGGGGAATTGAATAATTCATTGATATTGTCATTTACTATTTAAAAAAATTAAATGTGAATACAAAAAAAAGTTAACAAACTTTTGTTTTTTTTCCAAACTTAAAGGGACATTTTCCTTTTTTTTTTTTTTTAAAAATTTTTTTTTTAGTTTGATCCATATATTTAAAAAAAAAATTCCCTTATACAGGGTGGGCCAAAATAAGGGTCCTATCTTTAAATTTGAATAACTTGAATTTGAATAACTTCCACAAAATAAAAGTTAGACTCACCAAACTTTATGTGTGTGTAGACTGACCCTTCCGAGATTTTTTGAAATAAACAAAACAAATTTTAGCCGAAAAACACTTCTTAAAACTTACAAAAACTAAAGTATTGTTTTTTACACTGTTTTGAGTTTTTTAAGCAAAAATAATGTTTTCTAAATGAGGGTACGTTCCTTAGGGCTAATACGGCTCATGCTTGCTTCGGAAGGGGTCCTTTACTTATTCTAAAAAAAAAAATATTAAAAATATCAATAAATAAAAAAGTTATGAATTTTTAAAAATAGGACCCTTATTTTTGCCCACCCTGTACATCTGTAGCCATACAGGCGTGTATAGTTGTGCTGGTAGGCATAGACATAAAAACCGAGCACTATAGAATAGGTTGTTTATTCTATCTTTATAGGTAGACCACAAAAAAGGGGAGACAATATTTATATTTCCATTTTTCGTCTTATACTGAGGTTAAACGTTTTGTGAATGACTTCCAATTTCTCCTGTATGTTGCCATTTCTTTGTGCCGCTCGCTTCTTCTTCTTTGCAGCATGTGGTCATACAACAGTTTCCACTGTTGTACTCTGCAAGATCTTTCAAGCTGCAACGGTTGAATGTTGCATCGTATGATCTTCCTCTCCACATTCACAGATGGTTGGGTCAGTTTTGTAGCCTAATATACTTATAGCAACTTTTGATCGCCGAATTCCCATTCTAAGGCGATAAAGTGTTTTCTACTGGAGCCAGGGTGCCTCTGAACCAAGAAGAAAGGCCCCAGAAGAGGGGATTCCCATGTCAGTATGAGAGGGGGTATTCTCTAGCCGTCTGGTTCACAGCTGTAGTCTGGGCTGTTCGACATGGCTGAGTAAGCTTCTTCTTGACTTCAGGAGCCGGTCGTCGTCAACTAATTCCCGACCTGTTATAGAAATCTCATTTTACTTGTCGACGATAAATCATTGCATCAAGGTTAGACATGAATCCAGTTTAACATGGGGGAGGGAATCCAGCTGCCCTCGAGGGGGCACTCTGGATGGTTATAAAAATGGCCAAAGAATGGAGCTGTCGGCATTTCTCAGAACAGGTCACTGGCAATACTAATGAGGTAATTCCTGGAGTGTTGCCTTCTAGGGTCAAACCATATCTCACCTTACCAACATCGGAGCAAGTTAGACCGTCAGTGGCAGAATGTGCCAGGTCAAAGTTTACATCTAAATGAATAAATGCGAACGTTTGTTTAATTTATAACTCCTATATTACCATCAAAACGGGTTACTGTTATTTAAATAATAAGAGATTTACCTCCTTGCCAGGAGGTTAGACACAAGGTCAGATGTGGTTTTGAGAAGCCAGCACACTAAGATAAGCGTACTTTAGCCTACAAAAAATGCCTGAGTATCCCCCATTGGTATTCCCTAGTAGGGGCACCTCAGGCGATTTGCAATAAACTAACTCCTATAAACTAAAGTCTGGGAGGTTGGACCTCCTATTACTGAACAGAATCCTTCCTAAGCCTGACGACAACAAAGCCAATATCGGACTGAAGAACATTGTAACAGTCTTGAAATATTGTATAATATAGTAAAGAGCAAAGATCCAAATAATTATTTGTATGAATAATTTGCATAACGGTGTTATTCATTTGTAATATTATTTTCCTATATATATATATATATATATATATATATATATATATATATATATAGATATATAGATGAAAGGATAAAATAATCCGACGGTATGAAATTCAAATGGAATAAGTGGAAGACCTAAAAAGCTCAACGTGTCGCCCAAATGTTATATGAGCTTTGTCAAGAGCGAACAAAAAAATGCAAAAAATGACAGAAGACGCTTATTCAGTATATATATATATATATATATATATATATATATATATCACCTCCCCTCTTTGGGGAGGAGTAAGTTTATTGCTTACTGCCTGAAGCGCCCCTACCGGGGAATGCCGACGGGGCTGCCCAGGCAATTTTTAATGGCCAGAGTGCTCACTTTCTCGGGCGCTGGCTTTTCAAACCCCACTTACTCGACCCGACCTGTGGTCATATCTTACTTGTGGGAGTAAGATAAAACTGGCCTTGTGCCTAACTCCTGCAGAGGAGTAAATTTTTTTTTTTTTATATATATAATGTATGCAAGTTTCGTCGATATTAGCAGTAATTATTTAAAGTGATTTAATTAAAAAGAAAAAAACTTTCAAGGGTGTTAATTTAAATGAAAACTATTAGTTTTTAAAATTACAATAGATTTACATTAAATATAAGTAATGTAAGTTATACATTCTAAACAAATACTAAGAGATTAATAGCCGCCAGGTGTTTTTTTTAAGACATATGGCAACTAGAAAGAGATAGGTAATACTAGATAGATTAAAATATTTCCACTAACGATCAAGGGGGAGATAAATCATGGTGAAAAAGTTTTATTATCTCCCTTGAATGATTGGATACTGTAGTAAATTTCGACCAAACAAATTTTAAGGACAGCTGAAGCACTCTTTAGCCTTGGTAAGCGATCAATGTGAGATGGTGTCTCGATAAAAGCACTGGTCCCCATCACCTCACTTGGTTGGCATCAAGAAGAGCATCCAGCCTTAAAAATATTGCCTCAACTAAGAAAATTATCTACTTCGGATTATGCAGTTTAAATAATGACCTGGTAAGAGATAGGTTAGTTTGGTAGTCAATTTCTAAAAACTGTCCAACATATGCCACCATGTACAAATAGACGTTAAACTGGATATAGTGAATGATGATGATGAATTTTTTCGGATAATGTCTTGTTTTATTCAACCACGAGAGACCTCACCACACCCCTAATTCTTCCTCATCGTGGTAATCTAAAAACTACCCGGTTAACAGGGGGCTCTGTTGAAAATAGTTGGTAACAGGGTCCGTCATCCTTTACTCGTCTCTGCCTGCGGCAAGCAAAGACGTGCCAGGCACAAAACTGCAAATCAAGGGAGTGAAAGTCGTGACGTTGCTTCTGCATCATTCCTTTGTGTTGTGTGCAGCACTTGCAATCCTGCAGGTTAACGAATAGATGTGACCAATGAGGACGACTTCCATGCAGATCAGCCAATCCTGAGGCACGATCTTTTAACGCTATGCAGAAGTTCGACTTGCCTAACAAAGAAACAAACCCGAACAACATTTTATTGTTACTGGTGTTTCACAGCAAGATGTGGCACAAGCTGGAGATTTTACTTAAGAATTAAATAGAAATCGGTGAATCGCTGTATTATTTAAAAAGAGGAAATTTCATCTCTAATTTAGGAGAGTTTGTTGAAAGGGGAGATAATTCAAAAAAAATTTTTTTTTTTATGACCAGAACCCATATGGAAAATCTAGAGAATTAATAAAATAAATCTTTAAAAAAAAAAAAAAAAAAAAAAAAAAAAAAATGGTACTTATGCAGTTTACGGAACAGACTAAAATAATGTTATAATTTAGAAAGCCATCTTTAACATTGGGAGGTGTGGTTGATTAACTAGTCTGTTTATTGAATTGTTAGGTGAAAGTACGGTGTAATTTTGGAAAAGCTTCAATAAGGCAAAACAAATAATAAATAAAAATGAAGACATACTGGTATTATGTATGTGACCGCAACGAAACAAAGACGTTGTACCCCAAAAATTACGTAAATTTATCAAGTAGTTTTTTTTTTTATCACAGATAATCAAATTTTATCATTTTTTTTTTTCCATGCTCGCTGGTCACGTCTCGTCTCTATCTTTAAAAAGCAAGGGACGTAAGTCAGCCCAGGGTTGTCGTGACAAGCGAGCATGGGAGAAAAAAACAAAAAAACAAGACAAAATTTGATTTTGTGATAAAAATTACAACAAAAAAAAAAAAACTACTTGATCAATTTACGTAATTTTTGGTGTACGATATCTTTGTTCCGTCCCGATCACATACATAATACAGATATGTATTTATTATTTGCTTTTCCTTATTGAGGCTTTTCCGAAGTTGCACAGAATAGTTAAGAATGGCTTTCTAAATTATAACGTTATTTCAGTACGGTCCATAAACTGCATAAATACCTTTTTAATTTATTTTATTACTAATTCTGTAAATTTTTTTGTTGTTGTTGTAACCATAACCTATAGTTATTGTTACAACAAAAGAAAAAAGAATTTGAATTATTTCCTCTTTCAACTGACTTTTCTAAAATGAAAATTTCATCTGTCCCAATAATAATAGAGGAGCACATCACATGCAGGTTGCACACTGACCATGGCCGTATGAAGTGATTGCCTCTACGAAATTTAATCATTTCCGTTGGTTTTGATGTGTTCTTGTTTGAAATTACCTTCGGCCTGCCTTTTCCTCAGTTACCCTCAACTTAGATGAGTACATCTGTTTATCTAATCCGAGCTTTGTTAAACATGTCCATACCATCATAGGCGGTTGCAACGCAGTGTTGACTCCAGATCAATCAAGATGCACACCACTAATCCACTCAACTTGTCATTCCTCTTCATTCTCAAAAATTGAAACAGGAGCTCAGCATTCACTTGCATCTAACATTATATTACAAACATAACTGTTGTAAAATATATATATATATATATATATACACACATTTTTTTAATTTTAAGGCCTCGCGCCTTAATCCCATTGGAAGTTGCACATCTGAAATTGTGTTGAAATCAGTTTTACCAATTCTCAAAAGATTTTCTTAAAAAAAAAAAAAAAAAAAAAATCAAACTCTTTCGTCTGTGAAGGTAATTACTATTTGAGTTTTCGAAACATATCATTGAAATAAGTTGGTAAACCCCAAAAGTATATTATTCTGGTAAGTTTGTATTTATTTATTTTCTGACAAACAAGGCTGGAAGATGGAGTAGCCCCCTTTCCCCCAGGGTACTCTGGCAGAGTACAAAAATAGCCATAAACAGACCAGTCTGCATTCACCAGAGGTACTGCTTGGGAAAGTGCATCGGCCAGGACAGCTGGATCATACCTCATTCCAACAAAGAAGAGTCTGGGACTGCCAAGGCAATCTTAACTGTCAGATTAAGTACCAAAAACGTATCCTCGTTGAGTATGAAAACAATCGTAGAGACAATTACATATCTATTCTTCCTTCGTTTACAATTCCAAGAGTGGTCGACGATAATTGTGCAACTATCATTGACAAAAAAATAAAAAAATAAAATAAAATATGTAATTCCAAAGAAAACAAGACATTTTGAAAATTGTATTTTAGTTTTATTTAAATCATCTGAAAAAACAAAAAGAAAATGTTCATTTTACCCACCCTCCCTCACTGCAAACGAAAATACCTACCTGTATTCTTTATTAATTAATCTTTTGGTATGGAATTAAAAAAAAACTAAAAAACAATCCTGATCGATTACGTGTAATTGAAAACTATGTTTCAGAATTTTTAGATGTGGATTTACAATTTGTATTATTTGAACTATTATTCTCATCTTGGATATTATCCACAACGTTTTAGCCGATGTAACCTCCGATCGTCTTCAGGTGTATTTTTATGTCAGATTTTTTGAAAGATTCTTTCTCTAGAGATTTGTCAACTCTGAGAGAAAAAGACAAAATCTAAACCTCTTTTACTAAAAAAACAAAAAAAAACTTGGATATGAGTAAAATTTTGGTTCTAAAACATAAACACGATAAGTCAACAGCCCAAACACTAAGTTCACTCGTGATATGTTACAAAAGTCCGACTCCAACCGAAGAAATATTCTTCCACTTGTAATATTTACTTGTACTTGAAAGAGCATTCGGAGTAGGTTGAGCTGGCTCCATCCATCCTTGCAACTGCGTCCCTCATGAAGGCTGACCAAGCCTGACGATTTGAAGTCACCGATTGAGTGATCTCTGGTCACTCGCTGTTCCAACAGCAAACTCTGTAGACTCAAGTTGGGTTCCACGTAAACTTAATCGTCATTAGACAGGTTTTTTTTTGTCCACCACATCATTTTTCTAACCCTGTAGGGAAACTCTCCTGGTTGACGGCGAAGAGCATGACCGAGCCAGCGCAGATGACTTATCGGACGCAGAGAGTTCATTTTGCAGCAAAAACTTACTGCGCTGTTTGAGAGGAAGTGCTGCCATCGGATACGGAGGATATGACACAGGCAACGGTGATCGGAAGTTTCCAACTGCCTAACATCTTCCACTCTCACTGACATAAAGCAGAATCGTTGACACAAGCGCTTGGTAGATACTTACTTTTTGTGCTGCACTTTACCTCAGACTTTGACCAGAGCCGGGAATCGAGTCAGCAAACCGCATGACGTGCAAGGTCAATTCGCGCTTTGATGTGAGCTGCACCTTCACCCGTGGCTGTGATAATGGCATTAAGATATTTGAAACTCAACTTCTTCCACTCGTAATAATTTATATAAACTGGACATATTAATAAAGAATTAATAAAAAGACGACAAATTATTCCTTGAAATACAGACTTCGGTGCTTGTGCTGATTAGCGGCCATATGAAAAAATTAGTTTTATATAAAAACAATAATATATACTTATTAAGCATTATATTCTTACTCACTGTACGAAAAAGTAGAAAAAAATTATCCACTAGAACTTTAATTACAAGTATTTTTTCCATTCTACGTATTATAACAGCGATTCGTTCAGTAAGCGTCCATCTTGTTTTTTTAAGAAGATTTCAGTTATCTGCCCTTGAAATCTTCTTAAGAAACAAGATGGACGCTTACTGAACGAATCGCTGTTATGATACGCAGAATGGAAAAATACTTGTAATTAAAGTTCTAGTGGATAATTTTTTCTACTTTTTCGTACAGTGAGTAAGAATATAATGCTTAATAAGTATATAATATTGTTTTTATATAAAACTAATTTTTTCATATGGCCGTTAATCAGCATAAGCACCCAGACTTCTTTTGTTTCCTTTCTATCGACATGCATGTTCATCACAAAATTGACTCCGTCGATAAAAATAACCCCTCCTTTTATTCACCCTTCTTCGCCGCTAACCGCACCTAATTTGCATAATTCAACCCTTTCGTGATGCAGATATCGTTTCTCGTAATTTAATGGGCGTGGGTTCGCACCTGCGTGCAACGATTACATTTAATTTTGATTTTAATGATGACGATGGGTATTATTTTTCAGAATTTTTTAGATGAGGATTGAAAATTTATATTATTCGGACTACTATTCTCAGCTTTGTTATCATTTTCCCAATGCTTCGGCGAATGTAACCTCCGTCCTTCTCCATTCTTTATGTTGAACTAGGTAACAAATACGCAATTTCAAACTGAACCATTTATTTAATAAACTCTACCACCATGGATTAAATAAATGGTTCTGTCGAAATTCCGTATAGATTCTCGGGTTCGAAAAGGCGCACTTAAAGAAGGTTACATTGGACGAAACGTGGAAATAACACCCAAGATGAGAATAGGAGTCCAAATAATACAAATTAAAAATATATATTGTCAAACCAAATGCTTGTATTTATTTTGTCTACTTCTTGAAAAATACTTGGCCATAACTTTTTTAAAGTCCGTAAGATGGATAACATTAATTCACAAGGACCTGTGGCGTAACGGATAAAAGTGCTCAGTATAATCAGTTCAAAGTGATAGTCTTCTGGAGTTTGAAGGTTCAATCCTCAGTGTGGGCGATACTAAGAATACAATTACGAATTACTTACGACTTCGACCCGGTCATGGCTAACTGAACGACAGCAATCTACTCTACTGGATTATATAATGGGTTCCGTTCGAAAATACGTACAGATTCCCACGTTCGACAAAAGGCACCTGAAGAAGGTCAGAGGCTACACCTTCCGAAACGTGAGAATAACACCCAAGATGAGACCAGTAGTCCAAATAAACAAAATAATCCAAATTCAGATAGCTGATTGGTTGGTCTAGTCATAAGAGAGTTGCAGTTTAAAACTTAGAAGAAGAGAAGGGTGATCATATAAAGTCCGGATAGATAGGAGCATTTAGAGATAACCAGAAGCGACTCAATGCTAAAGGAAATTGGATTTAATATAAAAGTGTAATAACATAAATTTATGAATTCTCTTCGTCTCCTTCCTATTTCAAATGTTAGTGCGTGGGAGGATGATCTCATGACCACAGAACAGATACTACACTACCCGCTCCTCCAAATTGAGTATTGAAAGATAGTTTACGATACTATTTCAGATTAATGTACTAAATCGAAAAATAGTATAGTTCCGGCTTCAGATAAATACCAAATCTCCCTAGCAAGTAATAGTTTTGCTTACGACTGACAAAAAAAGCCTCATAAAAATTCCTCTGATCACATATGATAAACGAAAATATACTACCCCCCCCCCCCAAAAAAAAGGAGGTGGTAATGCCCGGGAGGATGGTATCATGACGAATGTATACTACACACCCATTAATAATAGATATCTATATATATATAGGAATTGTAATAAGGTATTAAGAAGGCTAAAGGTAATGCAGAGAGCCGGATTGATGAGAAGCTGGAAAGAACAAAAATAAACAATCGAAGGTGAGATCTTATAATTATCTTTTTTTCTTCTTTTTTTTTTTTTTTTAAATCTTACATAATAAAAATAAAATAAAATAAAAATTCAATTATTGCAAACTAACAGTATTTACTGACTATATAATACCCTTTTAAGTAATTATAATCATTATATAATACCCTGTTAATTAATCTGACATTACACATTTATTTTTGAACGCCATATTTATTTGTGGGATAAAATATTATAATTTATTGATTTATTATTTACGGCGGCACTTCCCATTTCCATCTGCGGGACTGATCCTGTTTGCACTACTATTCTCCGGCATCCATCTTGCCAAATTCCCAACAGTCAAACTTTTCTTTAGTGTCTATTTTATTCTGAAATATCAAATGATTTCCAATTATCCGGACACGTTTATTATCTAAGATTGAAAAAAATAAATAAATAGATAATTGTAAGATCTCACCTTCAATTGTTTATTTTTGTTCTTTCCAGCTTCTCATCAATCCGGCTCTCTGCATTGCCTTCAGCCTTCTTAATACCTTATTACAATACCCAGCAATGCTTCAAGGCAACTACCATTCTCTCATATAACATATATATATATATACATATATATATATTTATATCTATTGTTTCATTTTACTTCAATCGAAGTTCTCAGAAATCTTGGGGCTAACACTTGATCTCTATATGAGATACATAGATATTAGAATATTCTATTAAAGTTCTCCTTTATTTCTCAAACGTCGAGTTAGTAAAGTTCAGAACATTTTATTCTCTACAATTGACTAGTTAACTATGTTATAGTATATCTTTCTTGTGGTCTCTTGGTCTTACCGGATTCCAGGACCAGAATTCATCTGGTCTGGTGGACTATCCAGCTAAGTGTTGTTACTTGCAGTAACATTACTAGAAGGTGCACTATTCCTCGTATGAATGAGAGGATCTTTTTTGGCCTTCGAATACTGTTATTTTGAATATTTTGTCAGGGTTTACTTGTAGAGGGAAGTATCCTCATGTCAGGTTGTCCTGACAAACCCCTGTACAGAGAGACCGAAGATACTCGAGGATGGTGTCTAGTAAGAAAATGCTTCTTGAATTTTTTAAATTCAAAATTACCATTTTAAATAAAGCTCATCATGTATCTGAAATTCTTCACTGTACATGGCTATTCTGTCCACACTATCACATCTAATATATAAAATTAAGTTAGTCGGATTATTGAAGTTAGACCCATATAGTAATGCATCTGCAAAATCGATATTTGATTCTGACTAGCCAATGTATTACAGAAATTTTCAATCTGTAATACGAGTCTTAAAGACGCTTAGATCTGATTATTTCAGAGGAAGAATAAATCTGTGCACGTTTAAAGAATAATCCAGAAATTTAGGATTTTGAAACCAATAGCCACAGATGTTGTAACTTGCACCGCAGATGGACATCACAAAAACTAAGAAATCCTTAAAATTTGAGTATGTATCTCCAAGCGGTTTCCAATTTAGAGCATATTCTATTTTGCGTAAATAGCGCGAGACGTCGTCCAGGCGACATCTAATTATATTTTCTTGAATATTTTCAGTTTGGAAAATTCACACAGGTAAGTTTTCCGACCTGAGGAATCCAAAAATGACATTAGAAATGAAGTCTTCTATGAGATTTTATGAAATTTTTCAATTTTTCACATGTGCAACAATATGGGGCAAAACAAATGATGTGGCTGATATGGTAACAGGGTTTTTTCTTCTCTTTTGGACATTCATCTTTGCACCAAAAATGGTAAAAAGTTCTACAGATAGTGCTTGGTATTTCCAAAATAGTTACCCATCTGGTACTGACCGCGCTCAACGTCGCTTAACTTCGATGGTTTAATGAGAACTTTATATCATAAAAAAGGTAAATTATGAAACTTTCATGACCAGATGTTCTTCGGAAATTAAAAAAAATTGTCCTGCAAAATGATTTTCTGAAAAGAGTTAGAATCCTCAATAATAATAATACTACATCAATAATATCTTGCCATATTGAATGATGACTGGTTGACCTTTAAGCATGTAGCCGTGGATCAGATCAAGGGCTTCCGTTAAAAAGTTCTTGTTTTGTTCACTCACAGTGTCTATTCAAAATTAGGTCTTTTTTCCGAGGGTTCAGAAATACCCTATTTGGGGGAAGCAACTACTTTGGGTATTTGAGATGAAGTTGTGGAGACAATTCATCTAAATTTAAATAAAATTCATCTTGAAATAAGTTTTAGAAAGTAAAACAGCTACACCACTTTGGATGCAACTCAAAAAATATAGAAACCCTAACATCTTGACATTGGGATATTTCTGTTTAAAAGCAGAATACAATTCATGCAGGTTACATAGTATCAAACGCTTTTGTTTGTGAACACCTTTTGCAACACTAACAGTCCAGTTTGCCTGGCATTTGACGGCTGTATTCATCACTTTCATACATGTGTACTACCAGTTCTACTGTCTCAAGGAATCAATGTTTTCCAATTTTTCGATGTTATACATCTGAAAGATGGCCAATTTAGAAAATATCAATTTTATGGGTATTTGTTGCATATTTTTCTAGTTTTAGCTGGACATATGCACATACATACACAGACAAGACCAAGAGACCACAAGAAAGATATACTATAACATAGTAAACTGGTCCATTGGGGGAGAGGAAAACTTGTTTACTAACTCAACGTTTGAAAGAAAAAGAGAATTTTAATGGAATATTCGAATATCTAATGTATCTCATAGGGATCAAGTGTTAGCCTCAGGTAGGGGCCCCTTGATTTCTGAGAACTTCGGCTGAAGTAAAATGAAACTAAAAGACAACTGCCCTTTATATAATAGATAACTTTATGCAAAATGTCAGAGAAATTAAATGAATGGTTACGGAGAATTTTGCGAACGAACGAACGAGGGTGAAATCTAAGATCTCAAATCCTTCTAAAGTCGGGGGATCAATAATAAGACACACCAATCGTGAAGGACGCACGATTAACAGTTAGAAGAGAGAAGTTATGACAAATTATGGTGAAGGAGGTGAATGTGTACCCGTGTGTGACTATATCGATCACATCGTACAAAGAGATGCTCAACAAAAAAAGCATAACAAGAACAACAAACCATTTCATCATTAATTTACATTAATTACTACTTGAACTAATCAAGGAAAAATTTGGCCAGAGTTTCCCCTGCCGGTCTTCCCAAATCAGAAAAAGAAAAAAGATCAAAGCGCGTCAATATAACAAATAAATAGCTCCGTGTTCAAAAGTGTTTTCCAGAATTTTACCACTATCAATTTTCTTCCAAAGAAGCAAAAGTTTTGGGGCTAAATGTAGATCGGCTTTTGTTGAATATCTGGAATACTTAAATGGTTCTTCTCTTCTTAAAACTGTTCTGCGGCTACGGTAGTCAAATGACATCCCGTAGCTGCAATCAGTCCTCCATCTGGCCTTGTCATGCGCAAGTTGTTGTAGGCAATGGAGTTGTTTCGCTGTACATAGTGGTCCTAGTCCCGCCTGCTTGAGATCAGCACGTAGTGTGTCCAGCAGATTTGTGCAGTACCGTCCCAGTCGCGGTTGGTAGGCTTGCGAGCCAGTAACGGCAAAGTCTAGTGCCCTTTGTGCAGGAGTGTCAGGGTCCATTCGTAGGACATGGCCTAACATAGACCACCTTTGTTCAGCGACCTTTGTGGAGAGGGTTTTTCGTTGCACAGCTCGTATAGTTGTAAATGGTTGGTAACGTTTAATGCCACAAAGACAAAGCTCCTTTCCTTCAATAACTACAAGAAACCTCTTCAACCACCGATTGTCATGGCAAATAACACCCTACCTGAGAGTTCATCATTCAAACTACTCGGTCTAACCTTCACAGGTAGCATGAATTGTAACAAATACATTGAAGACATTGCAAAAGCTGCTGCAAAGAAGGTGGGCTCCCTCTATCGTGCTAGTAAACTCCTCACCTGACATTATCCTGTATCTCTACAAAGCCACCATCCACCCAGATATGAAGTATTGTTGTCACATCTGGGTTGGTGCATCATCCACTAGTCTCTTGCTCTCTCTCTCTTAGACAAGGTCCCAAAAAAAAGAGTCGCCAACTTAATAGGTCCCTCACTATCAACCAAGCTCCAGCCCCTGTCCCATCACTGCAATGTAGCATCCTTGTGCTTGTTTTACAAATACTTTAAATGGATTTTACTCAGATGACGCAAATACACTAGAACAACCCGACAATCAGCTAAGTCCCATCCATTCACTGTGGAGGTCCCCAGAGCCGGGGAGCCTTCTACTCCAATAGCTTCTTTCGTGCTGCCGGCCTCTGGAACTCCCTCGCTGCTCCCCGACTGTACTGACATGCAGAGGTTTAAAACAATGTAAACAGACATATCACTGCACAACTCCCAACTTAGGATGACCCCCAAAACCTACACCCTAATTCTCAGTAGCCTCTTACGTCTACAGTGGCGGCTTGCCTTGTTTGGGGTTAAATATCTTAAAACGAAGAAAAAAAAAAAAAAAAAAAAAAAAAAAAAGCAACGTGAATAATTCAACGAACTTAGCTGATCTAATATAAACAGATAATCATACAAATTATTCACATTATCTGCAGAAGGAGTCAGATTAACTCACCAAATCGTCAAATTGTGATCGCTCCATATCCGTAGTCAGGCGGTTTGGTGTTTTCCACTAGAGCAAGCCAACTTTCTAATCGAAATCTAATCATTCATATCATCCCTTCACGCCGAGACGAGCTTATTTCATCGAAGCCAATCCCCCATTGAATAAGATTCTGGTCTGTCATCCTCACCCCCTCTAGTTTATTCACCATTTCCTTAATTTGTATTCAGCGTTACACCTTAAGGTTTTCGTATTATTTGAATTATTCTGACTGTTATTCTCAAAACGTTTCGACCGATGTAACCTCCGACTTTCTTTTACTTTTATTTTTATTTAGTACTGTCTATAACCTTAAGAATACTGTCACTTAGAACTGATTTTTAATCAACACCTTTATCCGTTCCGCGTTGGGTCTACATGGGCAATTCAAGTATGAATCAAAATACATACACTTAAGCTCTGATAGCAACCCCAATTAACAAGTAAGATTACAATAGTTAAAAACAAGTAAATCATAAGTAGTCAATTTGGCTTCTCAATTCAATTTCAAAGCCAAAGTGATTTCTATGTTTCTAGACAGTGTTAACAGTCGAGACATGTCTAGTCTGCGACAAAACTATGAAATTCATCATTTTATCATCCACTTGCTGCTCCTGCGTAATTGATTTTCAACCACAAGAATGCATTTCATAAGTGACACCCTTTTGTGGAAGGTGAGCATCAATGTTTACTTACTGAAACACCGTTTGTGTATGAGATATGGCTGATCTACTTTCAGTATCCTAATATTGCAAACAATGTTATAGTGTATTGGCACTAGCTGTAGCTCTATCTCACCAAGAAAAATGCAGCCACATTTTTTGAGGCTAAGGCTCAAGATATGTTGTGCTTTTGAGACAGATTTAAAAACAAAGAATTGAGTGTTTTTCTGGTTATTTTCATTGTGATTATGAAAATTAGCAAAATTTATGTAAGCAAATTGAAGAAAGAGATGTGATTAATCGATAGGGTTTCAGAAAATTATCTAAATGTGAATGATGAGCATCGATACTTACATGAATGATAGGCCGTTGCGTATGGGACATGGTTTATTTACTGTTATGGTGCCGTACCTACCTACGGAGAACTAATGGACTCGTCCACCTTATAAATACGGGAAGCACGTGACACTTGTTCTCTTCTTCCCAGGCAAACCGGCAATGGCGGTTGAGAGCAACATCTCCTTGTATCTCTTTCTTTCTATTATATAATATATACCTTTGTTCATTTAAACCATGTGTTCCTGTGTCATTCATTCGGCCTTACCCAGGTCCACAACATTTACCATCTGTATGCTGGAACAGCAAGTAGACACTGTTACATGTCAGGTATATTAACACTTCTAGTAAGAGGGTCTATCCAACCATGAAAATTTTATCCACTCTTGCCGAGCCATTAGAGCAGAAACTATGTGTTGCGTATGCGACAGATTCTGTCAAAGAATCAAGTACTGCATAATAGAATAAACAAATTGCACCAACCACAATTATACATATTTTAATTAGGTATAGATAGTGTTTTTCATTTAAAATTATTTTACGGTTGTTGCAGCACATTATGGTGCACTAATCCAGCTCCGTTGCGCATGGGACACGTTTTACTGAAAAAATTAACCACCAACTAATGCAGGCATAAAAGGCAAAGAAAGACTTTGTTATACAAGAAATATGATCAATATTTAAGCAGCAATTGTGGTTCAGTAGCCAAAATTTTCTACATAATTTTGGTGACATTGAACCAAAGCGACGCTGCGTATGGGACATTTTGATGTTTCGCTCAGTCATTTTACAAAGGATGGTGTTAACAACCCCAAACTTTTTACTTTAGTAAGAACGACTATGCAGTTATTAAATAAACACAAACAGTGCTAACTTCATCTATGTTATAGTCATAAATAAAAACATTCAAAATTTATTCTCAGTTAAAATCGACGATAATAACCATGTAGATAATGTTGTTGTATGCTGATTTTTGTTGTGAAATCAGCTTTTATTGTAAATATTTGATAAATGTGACACTGTTTTACCTTTTACTATTGAACTTTACTTTCTAAAACTTATTTCAAGATGAATTTTATATAAATTTAGATGAATGGTCGCCCCCAAATTCATCTCACATATCCAAAGTAGTTGCTTCCCTCAATAGGGTATTTCTGAACCCTCGAAAAAAATACCTAATTTTGAATAGATACTGTGATTGACCAAAACAAGAACTTTTTACCATTTTTGGTCCAGAGGTACTTAATAATATCTAAATAAATGTCCAAAAGAAAAAAAAACCTGTTACTGTATCAGCACATCATTTTGTTTGCCCCATATTGGTGCACATGTGAAAAATTTAAAAATTTTATAAAATCCCATAGAAGGCTTCATTTCTGAGTAAATCTGATGTCATTTTTGGATTCCTCAGGTCGGAAAACTTACCTGAGTGAATTTTCAGGATCACATGTTCCAAATTGAAAATATTAAAGAAAATGTAATTATTAAAATGTTGCCCAGATGTCTTGAGCTATTTACACCAAACAGAAAATGCTCTAAATTGGAAACCGTTTGGAGTTACATGCTCAAATTTTCAGGATTTCTTAGTTTTTGTGATGTTCATCTGCGGTGCAAGTTACAAAATCTGTGTTTCAAAAGCCTAAATTTCTGGCTGAGTTGACATAGAATTACCCTAGAGTTATTGAGCTAGTAGATGTAGAGCAGTTAAGGTAGCAGGGTTAGTTCACAGGGGAAGGCCAAGGAAAACATGGGAGGAAGAGGATTGCTGCAAAAATTCCAGGAGAAAACAAACTTTCAGATAGTGACTATCGAATTCTTACGCAAATTGCTAGAAAAGATCACAAAATTACCGCAGAGCTATTTAATGACTACCTCGAGAATCCATTTTGTTCAAAACAGTTTTGTAATTAATGTTTCAATTTGTTAATTTTTCAAAAGGAATTCTAAATATAAATAAATTTATTTATTGAGAAAAATATTAATTCCCTAATTTGAGTAAAATAAATAAAACCTTTTTGTACAAAGAGAAAGAATTAATGTTGAATGTTAAATGCAGAGTTCATTAGAGACGAGATGTTTCTTTAATGATTTTCAGATAAAGAATCTAGAAGAATCTCTGCTTCTATATAAAAAGGACAAAGAATACCTGACTGGACATGAAGAGTTGCACTCAAAGGGACGTAACTCATCTAGTTACATCAACCACTGAAAGAAAAAGATGGAAGTATCAGTTACAGTTAATTAAAAAATAGAATTGACATTTATGAAAAATATTTTTTTATTTATTTTTTTTTTTAATTTTTGCTTTTAGAATTCCCTCCCTGCTCCTGTTTCAAAAATAAAAAAATAAAATTGACATTTATGAAAAAATGATTTTTTTTTTTTTTTTTTACAATTTTTGCTTTTGGAATTTCCTCCAACATGCAGAAATGCAAATGTATGAAATTAAAGGCTACAGAGAAGATAGAGTGAATTGAAATAAAAAAAATAAATAAAAAAAATTAAATTAAAAAAAGAGAAAATTAAAAAAAAAAAAAACACAGGGTAAATACAAGTAAATTTGGTAGCTTGATTAGAAATTAGTAAATAATGCGAAATATATTTAAAATAGTTAAAAGAACAGAAACTCAGCTAAACAAACAGTAAACAGAACAAACATGTTTCGGAATTTTTTTAGATGAGGATTGATAATTTGCATTATTGTGGCGTAACGGATATAAGTGCTAAGTAATATTTAGTTCTGAGTGACTGTCTTCTGGAGGTTAAAGGTTCAATCCTCCGTAAGGGCGATACTAAAAATACAACTACGAATTACTTAAGACTTCTATCCGGTCATGGCTGACAGAATAAGAGCAAGCTACCCCCGTGGATTAAATAAGGGGTTCTGTTTGAAATTGTGTACATTCCCCAGAGTTCGGCAAGATGCACTTGAAGAAGATCGGAGGTTACATCGGCCGAAACATTATGAGAATAACATCCAAGATGAGAACAGTAGTCCGAATAATCCAAATGACCCAAAATATCTCGCTGCACAACTCCCCACTTAGGCTGTCCCTATAAATCTGGCCCCTAATTCACAATAGACCCCTAAAATCTCAGTGACAATTTGCCTTGTTTCGAGTGAATAAAAGTAACAAATAAAGTAAATGAGACAACTTCACGTGTGTGTGTATTTCTCGCGTCAACGTAACTTTGATAATTACACATTTTGTTTTTACTATTAATTGAATATTTATTGAAATCAAACAAGCAATAGCGTAAAACAAAAGGAATTTTTTTAAATCCTATTATAATTACGAAATTAAATCCACCACAATGCATTTTGATTTCCTCCTAAAATCAGTCATTTTATCTTTTGTTAATGAAATAAAAATAAAATTGTTGAATGATGGATTATTTCATGAGCCTGTGAAATTTGAAAGGAAATTGGAAGCATTTAAATTATTGAATAGAAATTCATTGAAACTTACTTTAAAAATTCTTATAAAATCTTTGAAGGTTGAAAGTTTTGGAAGCTATTTAGTCCAATAATTTTATAAGATGAAAACATTACCGTAACGACAATTATAAATTTATATCAATTTAGTTTGAAATAATAATTTAAGATAATCAAATTAAAATGTATAATAAAATAAAAACTCTCGAGCAACACTAATAGGTCGAGCTAGAGAAAACTAAAATAAGATGTTTTATTGGATCATCTAAATAATATGCTAAGGTACTTCATGTTCGAATGTACGTTATCACCTTGCACACATATTCAATATCTATATAATAATATGCTAAGGCATTTCATGTTCGTACGTACGTCATCACCTTTCACACATATTCAATATCTATATAATAATACGCTAAGGCATTTCATGTTCGTACGTTATCACCTTTCACACATATTCAACATCTATATAATAATATGCTAAGGCATTTCATGTTTGTACGTATGTCATCACCTTTCACACATATTCAATATCTATATAATAATATGCAAGGCATTTCATGTTCGTACGTACGTCATCACCTTTCACACATATTCAACATCTATATAATAATATGCTAAGGCATTTCATGTTCGTACGTATGTCATCACCTTTCACACATATTCAATATCTATATAATAATACGCTAAGGCATTTCATGTTTGTACGTATGTCATCACCTTTCACACATATTCAATATCTATATAATAATATGCTAAGGCATTTCATGTTCGTACGTACGTCATCACCTTTCACACATATTCAATATCTATATAATAATATGCTAAGGCATTTCATGTTCGTACGTACGTCATCACCTTTCACACATATTCAATATCTATATAATAATATGCTAAGGCATTTCATGTTCGTACGTACGTCATCACCTTTCACACATATTCAATATCTATATAATAATATGCTAAGGCATTTCATGTTCGTACGTATGTCATCACCTTTCACACATATTCAATATCTATATAATAATATGCTAAGGCATTTCATGTTCGTACGTACGTCATCACCTTTCACACATATTCAATATCTATATAATAATATGCAAGGCATTTCATGTTTGTACGTATGTCATCACCTTTCACACATATTCAATACCTATATAATAATATGCTAAGGTACTTCATGTTTATATGTACGTTATCACCTTTCACACATATTCAATATTTATATAATAATATGCTAAGGTACTTCATGTTTATATGTACGTTATCACCTTTCACACATAAAAAAAAAACGGGTTCTGCTAGTTTTAAATAGCACATTTCAAGAAGTGACATTCGTTTTATAGATTTGAAGAATATTTAGCTGACAATTATTTTTATGGTAAAAATACAAAATATTGTGTTAAAAATAATTAAATTGCTACAATTTTAAATAAAGAGACATTAGTTTTATTTATTTCAAAGAATATTTAGATGACAATTATTTTTATGGTAAAAATACAAAATATTGTGTTAAAAATAATTAAATTGCTACAATTTTAAATAAAGAGACATTAGTTTTATTTATTTCAAAGAATATTTAGCTGACAATTATTTTTATGGTAAAAATACAAAATATTGTGTTAAAAATAATTAAATTGCTACAATTTTAAATAAAGAGACATTAGTTTTATTTATTTCAAAGAATATTTAGATGACAATTATTTTTATGGTAAAAATACAAAATATTGTGTTAAAAATAATTAAATTGCTACAATTTTAAATAAAGAGACATTAGTTTTATTTATTTCAAAGAATATTTAGTTAACAACGAGAATTTTTTTTACGGAAGAAGAGTCATTTTTTCTTAATAGTATTGACCTGGATTGACATTTATTATTTCAAAGAGAATATTATTAACGGTAAATCATACAGATTGATGTAGAAAGCACCGTGGTGCTTCTATGTGGTTCACTTAAAGCAGAGGCAGACAACCTTTTCAGAGTGAGGGCCAGATGAGACTTTTGGAAGGAGATCGTGGGCCGGAGTGAAAAACGAAATCTTAGAATTACTATATTTTGTTTACATGAATAAATTGTACAAAAATTGCATTGAACACTCTACAAATCTGATATTTTTTTCTCAAGAGACTTCTGTATGTGATGTTATAAAAGGCGCCGACGAAGAGTCATTTTGGAATCATAAAAAATAATGACGGGGAAGTAGCAAGTTGATCCAGCATTCGTTTTGGCACACCTCACATAAGTTCTATGTTTCATGCCCTTTCCTTGTCTCTCGTTTCCTCTTTGCCTCTCTCTTTCTCTTTTTCTATTTTTATCTCAGGACAAGGATTTGAAATTAATAGTTAAAGAAAAATGAAATATACATGCATCATCGCTTGCTGATATTTATACATTTTTATCCCACTGTAAATCTTAATTGAAAGTTTTTTACGTCTATGTCACAAAATGATATGAGTTTTACTGGGAGGTCCGCGGGCCGGATTGCAATAATAAAGCATAGCAGGGTGGCGGGCCGGATGTGGCACGCGGGTCGGAGGTTGTCCGCCCCTGACTTAAAGCATTCTTTTGTTTTTTATAATTATAATAACACTTTCAAAACTCTCGTAAGTCAAACTGTTTTTCCCCTTTTACAATTGAGTAATAAAAAAGTTATTAGTTTTGTTTTTTTTAAATACGATTGTGTAATAAAACAAAGAAATATGGATGGATGAACTGATAAGTCTGTCTCTTTCTCAAGCGTTGAGTCAGTAGAGAGTTGAGAAACATTAATTATGTTATAATCTATTTTTCTTATGGTCTCTTGGTCTTGCGGTATTCCAGGACAAGAATTTATCTAATCTGGTGGACTATCCAAACTAGTGCTGTTACATCATATGAAGAAGGCGCACCATTCCTCGTATAAGGCTGTGTAGGGTAGCCATAACGAAGAGATCTTATTTGGGCTTTGAATACTATGTTATTTTGAATATTTAGTCAGGGTTTACTTGTAGGAGTAAGTATCCTCATGTCATATGATACTGACACACCCTTGTACAGAGAGACCGAAGACACTCGAGGATCGTGTCTAGTAGGTAATTCAAACTCTCCTTTGTGTGTGTGTGTGTGTGTGTGTAACTAGGGTTTTCTGGTCTATGGCACATCAACCATTTTTATTTTGATTAATGTGAAATAAACGATTTATTAAACAGGCACTATTTACTTATATATTCTCCGATAATATGAGAGTGAATGGAATCGATAATAATTGGAGCAAAGTGAGGATCTGAGCGTTGGTGGAAGGAGCCTTTTTTTTTGGGGGGGGGGGGGGTAGTGTAGTATCTGTTCTGTTGTCATCAAAACATCCTTCCAGGCATTACCTCTTCCTTTGTGAGGAGGGGGTGTAGTACATGTTTGTTCCCCATAATACTATTCTCCTCTCAGGCGAGCAAAAATATGCAACCCGAGCACATTTTTGCTAGTATAGAATACTAATAATGAATAAATAATATTGGACCTTTATTATTCCTGATTTACATAAATGACATCCCTGATGCAATTGCGTCAGAGATGGGTACATTTGCTGATGACACTCAGCTCTATTCTCAACATGCAAGCAAATTGAACACCTCCAGTCTGTAGTAGAATAGGGTCAAAAATCGATGGTTACATTCAATATTACCATATAACAATTATAAGAAACTTTTCCGATCATCGATTGCCATGGCTGAAGTCCAAATTCCTTAGTCTAACAGAATTGGAATAAATACATATAAGTTGCGGAGTCTGCTGCAAAGAAGGTGGGTTAGAAAACATCTTGCACCTGCCAGTATCCCATATCTTTATAAAGCCACCATTCGTCCGTTCACACATAGAAAGACCCAAAAAATTTCAATTTTTTAAAGACCGCGAAAATGCTATTTTTTATAAAAACGACCAAAATGCCAATTTTGTATAAAGACCCCTAAGATTGCAATTTTTTTTAAAGACTCTCAAAATGCAATTTTTTTTATAAAGACTGACAAAATTCCAATATTTTTTAAAGATCCCCAAAATAGGAATTTTTTACAGACCCTTAAAATGACAATTTTTATAAAGACCTCCAAAAGCTAATTTTTTATAATGCCCCCCAAAATTCCATTTTTTTGTATAAAGATCCCCAAAATGACAAATTTGAATAATAGACTCTAAAATTCACATTTTTTTTATAAAGACACTCAAAATACGAATTTTTTTATAACGATCCTCAAAATGCTGGTGCACCAATCACTTGTCTTTCCCTCTTGGACAGGGTGCAAAAAAAAAAAATTTCGAACCAAATAAGTCCCACATTGTCTACCAAGCTCCAACCTCTGTCCCATCATCGCAATGTTACATCCCTGTGCTTGTTATTACAAGTACTTCCTCGAAATGTGTTCCAATGAACTTTCTGAACATGTACTTCCTCAACATAAATACACCTGACCAACAGCAAAATCACACCCCTTCACTATAGAGGCCCCCCAGATGCCGGAAAACTTCATACTCTAATAGCTTCTTTCCTGGGTCCAGTTGCCTTTGGAATCTTCTCCCCTTCTCCTCCAGACTATACTAACATGCAGAAATTTAAATGTAATGTGAACAAACATCTTGCTGTTTAAGATTTTACTTAGAATGCCGCCTATAAATCTGGCCCCTAATCATAGTAGCCCCTTAGGTCTCAGTGGCAATGTGTCTTGTTTGGGGTGAATGAAAGTAAAAAAATAAATAATAATGTTTGAATTCATGTTTTGAAACATGACGTAAATCATAAAAATGAAAAAAAAAAATCCACTATTTACAAAATAACATCTGACAAGAAACAAATACCAATTAACTTGCATAGAAATGTTAATTATCTTTTTACCAAGCTAACAATTTGAAAAACTCTTCAAAAGAATGGCCCAAATAATATCTCAAACAATCTAACAGAAGCAAAAAAGCATACAAAAATGTAAAGATCAAACAAAATCACTTACACGTTATGAAATCCCACATTCTAAAAACATCTTTAAAAAAAAAAAAAAAAAAAAAAAAAAAAACTGTTTGACCTGGGATGACCTCATAATGGTTGAAAGGTCGTCAAACACTAACAATCCTACAGAAACTGATCAAATGCAAAATGGGGAACGACAGCAGAAACGCTAACATATTCTGCTAGTATTATTATTATATTTAAAACTATTGTTGCAATATATTTACTAGTTACTAAAAAAAAAATAAGCATAAATAAGTTAAACTATTTTTTATGGAAATTGCTCCAGACAAGTCATGAAGCCACTTGATGTAAGGAGCTAAAAAGAACGAAATTTGGTTATCGCAAAGACAGGAGATGCCTATTGGCCTTAGTCTTGAAAAGACCAAGGCTATAGGTAGGAGGAAAACAGTCAGCAGGAAGAGAGTTTCACAAGCCTGCAGGTTTTTGGAAAGAAGCTACTATTACAATGAGGTATCAAAACAGCGAATTGATGGAGACCACTAGACCAACGAGTCAAACGAGCTGGAACAAAGGAAGCAGGGAATAGATCACATAATTCCGAAAAACACACGACTCATCATCATATTCGGTTTAACGTTTTTTTTTCTTACCTTTTTGTTTTTGCTGGGAATGGAGCATCCTACCGAATGCCAAACATTCACCTGCTATTTAAGAGACTTCAACCGAGAGATCTTTTTAGGATTCTAAGTGCCCCTTTAAATACAATTCTTCGATTCTCCTTTACACTTGGTTCACCGGGTACATTCACCAGGTAGTTTTTGAAAATATTTTTCATGAGCATGGTGGCTCCTATAATTACTGGAATGATGGAGATCTTCCTAAGATTCCAGTTTCTTTTTTTTTTTTTTTTTTCCATTTTACGTCAGTTGAAGTTCTCAGAAATCTTGGGGCTAACACTTGATCTCTATATGAGATACATAGATATTCGAATATTCCATTAAAGTTCTCTTTTACCTGTCAAACATTGAATTAGTAAAGAAGTTAAGAATATTAATTTTCCTCTCCCCAATTGACCAGTTAACTATGTTACAGTATATCTTTCTTGTGGTTTCTTGGTCTTACCAGATTCAAGGACAAGAATTCATCTGGTCTGGTGGAGTATCCAGCTTAGTGTTTTTACTTGAGGTAACATCACTAGAAGATGCACCATTCCTCATATAAGCCAGTGTATAGCCGTGTCGAGGGATCTTTTTGGGGCTTCGAATATTATGTTATTTTGAATATTTTGTCAAAGCTTTATTTATATATATATATATAAATATATACATACACACATTTGTTTCATTTTACTTCAGTTGAAGTTCTCAGAAATCAAGAGGCTTTTTCCTGGTGCTAACACTTGATTTCTATATGAGAAACATAGATATTCGAATATTCCATTAAAGTTCTCTTTACCTGTCAAACATTGAGTCAGTAAGAAGTTAAGAACATTCATTTTCCAGTCCCCAATTGACCAGTTAACTATGTTATGGTATATCTTTCTTGTAGTCTCTTGGTCTTACCTGATTCCAGGACAAGCATTTATCTAGTCTGGTGTAGTATCCAGCTAACTTCGAATACTATGTTATTTTGAATATTTTGTCAAAGCTCATGTGTAGGGTGAAGTATCCTCACAAACCCTTGTATAGAGAGGCCGAAGCCACTCGAGGATGGTGTCTGGTATTGTTTTACATGCTGGCATGCATTGTTAAATCGCACACTCCAATAACACTGTCACAAAAAAGAAACATTGTGAACAGTAACAAATAAACAAGACAAAAAGAAAAGGAGGAAAAATAAATTATAAAACGGCCGAGCAGCAAACGCCACTGGATTGCAATAGCGTCATCTATCTAATTGCAATAGCGTCATCTATCTAATTGCAATAGCGTCATCTATCTAATTGCAATAGTGTCATCTATCTAATTGCAATAGTGTCATCTATCTAATTGCAATAGTGTCATCTATCTAATTGCAATAGTGTCATCTATCTAATTGCAATAGTGTCATCTATCTAATTGCAATAGCGTCATCTATCTAATTGCAATAGCGTCATCTATCTAATTGCAATAGCGTCATCTATCTAATTGCAATAGTGTCATCTATCTAATTGCAATAGTGTCATCTATCTAATTGTAATAGTGTCATCTATCTAATTGTAATAGTGTCATCTATCTAATTGCAATAGTGTCATCTATCTAATTGTAATAGTGTCATCTATCTAATTGCAATAGTGTCATCTATCTAATTGCAATAGTGTCATCTATCTAATTGTAATAGTGTCATCTATCTAATTGCAATAGCGTCATCTATCTAATTGCAATAGCGTCATCTATCTAATTGCAATAGCGTCATCTATCTAATTGGAATAGCGTCATCTATCTAATTGCAATAGTGTCATCTATCTAATTGCAATAGTGTCATCTATCTAATTGCAATAGTGTCATCTATCTAATTGCAATAGTGTCATCTATCTAATTGCAATAGTGTCATCTATCTAATTGCAATAGCGTCATCTATCTAATTGCAATAGCGTCATCTATCTAATTGCAATAGTGTCATCTATCTAATTGCAATAGTGTCATCTATCTAATTGTAATAGTGTCATCTAATTCATTGTCCTCAGTCAAGTTACTTTTTGAACACACTAGTTATGAAACGCTAATAAAATAACTTGAGCAAAAAAAAAGTTGCAGGGAGACGTATTTAAAGTGATGTGCATGCGAGGAGAGAGTAATGCGATCGCAAAGTACAACCAAAATTAAAACGTTATTTAACAAGAACGTGCGTGGCGAATGGTTAAAAAAAAAAAAAAAAAAAGCTGAAATCAGGATGCATTTCCCCAACCTAGCCCCCCCCCCCATAAAAAATTAAGAGAAAGACCCCAAGTGTGTACGTGGGGGAGAAGGAGAAGAAGGTCAGGAAGTCATTCTTTGATGAAACAAAGGTCTTCTACCTATCCTACCTGACTCCTGAATTCTTTGCAATATGGCAAAACGAACACTTTCAGATTTCAGAGAACTGTCGCAAGGCATGGCAAGATGAGACGGAAAGAGGAAGAGAAAAAAATAACAAGGATGTAAGGCTCTACCGATTTGGCAGAAATAAAAACCTAATTTCACTAAAAAGTGGAGAACTCGCATCTCTGATCTAAATATAAACGCACAAAATATACCTAAATTAAATACCCACTACACCTATTAAATGCACACCCCCCCCCCCTTAAAAAAAAACAAAAAAAAAACAGTTCACCCCAAACAAAGCACGTTGCCACTGTAGACGTAAGGGGATTGGATAATGAAATTATGTAATCCCAAACGATAAATTTTAAATTTTGAATTTTATATAAACAAACTTGGTGGGAGTTTGAATGCCTACTAGACACCATCCTTAAGTGTCTTCGGCTTCTCTGTACAGGGGCTTGTCAGGATATCCTGACATGACGATACTTCGCCCTACAAGTAAACCCTGACCAAATATTCAAAATAACATAGGATTCAAAGCCCGAATAAGATCTCTCTTGGTATGACTACATTCTGGCCCATACGAGGAATGGTGCACCTTCTAGTAAGAATACTAAGTTGGATACTCCACCAGACCAGATGAATTCTTGTCCTGGGATCTGGTAAGACCAAGCAAAGACCACAAGAAAGATATAGATAGTTAATTAGTTCATTGGGAAAAAGAAAATTATAATTATTTATTGCTTTACTTACTGAAGGTTTGAGAAGTAGAAGATTAAGTAAACACTCGGATATTTATGTATCCGAAAGAAACCAAGCGTTAGTCCGAAGAAGGGACCCCTGGTATTTCTGAGAACTAACTGAAGTTAAAAAAAAAATTAAAAAAAAAAAAAAAAAAAAAAAAAAAAACAGAAGAAAGCTAAAAATATTTTCAAAAACATGAAAAGAATCTATTAAATATTTAGCACAGAGTTATATTCAAATGCATTTATAGCAATATTTATTCATGACCAGTGGGATCTGTTGAAACTCCAATTATATACTATCTCTGTTGTATGTTTCTGCTATGCTTAGAAATATTTCCATTTTATGGACGTCTGGCACGAACGCAGACCCCACAATATTATTGCACCACCTTTGTTCAAATTGAAACATACTTATCTAAGTACTCAGGTTAATGTCTAGTTTAAAAATATATCTAGTTATGAGGGGGGGGGGGTCTATCTAAAAACTCTTGTAGGAGTTTGTGACATACTACCATTCAATGGACGTCCGGCACAAACACAGACCCCACGATACCATCTTTGAACAAAACAGATGTTACACTTTGAGTAATTTACTCCTCTCCAGGAGTTAGGCACAAGGCCAGTTTTTATCCTACTCCCACAAGTAAGATGTGACCCAAGTTCGGGTCGGAAAGTGGGGGTTGAAAAGCCAGCGCTCGAGAGGTGAGCACTCTGACCATCAAAAATTGCCTGGGCAGCCCCGTCGGCATTCCCCGGTAGGGGCGCCTCAAGCAGTAAGCAATTAACTTACTCCTCCCCAAAGAGGGGAGGCGAAGCCTGGGAGGGTGGACCTCCTAGAACTGCACAGGACAATCCCATAGACCGGCGTAAATCAAGCCCCGAAGGCCAAGACAATACCAGTCTATAGGGTGCAGTATCCATCGGAACAGATACTACACTTTGATCTCGACCAAAAGGCCGAGAGATTGATGTTACACTTTGATCCTAGCCTGATAATAAAGTTTATTTTAGTTAGGGGTTGACGTTCGACAAAAGAGAGAAATCAGATGAAATTTTTTTAAATTACTCTTTTTGCATTGTCTTTAGCGATCGGCCGATCCCATTTTTCAAAAAAAGGAATAGAGAGTGATAACGTACGTATGAACACAAAATTGCCATAGCGTATTATTTATAGCAATGACTTTAAAACTAAAAAAATAAATTTGTATAAACTAAAAAAGTCAATTTTTAAAAGCCGTCTAACACACAGCAACAGGTAAAATGGACGTCAAACCGAATATGATGATGGTATACAATGACGTCTTTTGAAAATGAGAATCCGAGACGCTGAAAACGTACAGAAAAAATATGATTTGTGTACAAAGTTGCAGTAGTCATAGTAGTAGCACTAATAGTTGTACAATAATGAAAATTAAATTATCCGATTAAAAATAATAAAAAAAAATAAAAAATATTGTATATCAATTCTTTAGGATAGAAAAAATTAATAAATATTTTGATTGATTTTTAAACAGGAAAATCAATTATGAAAAAAAAAACAAAAAAACAATTACTTCATGAAGATTGGAATTTTGAAAGGAATTTGGAAGCATTTAAACTATAGAATAGAAAGTCAGTTCAACTGGCTTAAAAATTATTAGCAAATTCTCATGTATTAAAAGATTGAAAGTTTTGGAAGCTATTTACATCCAATAATTTTATAAATAAATTAAAACATTGTAATAAAATTAGTTATGGTTTTGTAACAATTTGGTTCAATTAATAATTTAATAACTGAACGATATTGTAATAATTAAATTTAACTTTCAAAATCCTATTGAAAAAAAAATATATATATATAACTGGTTAAAAATACAAACAGTACAGTTAAAAATTATACAAAAATGAAAATAAAACGACTCCCGAGGAAATTGGTAAAAGAATAAAAAATAAAATGAAAGCCCCCCCCCCCCCAAAAAAAAAAACTCTCTGGGGCAATGCTAGGTACGTACAATTAGTTTGTATTTACATTATTGCGTTGAATTTATTGCTTGAAAATGTGTATACAAAGCTCATGAAATTTTTTTTTTTTTACTTTTTAAATAATTCATAGCAAGTTTTTTTTTTTTTTTTTGCTTAAAAAAAATTAAATTGCGAAAGATAATTTTTTTTTAGTTAAGAAAACCATTATTTTGTTTTATGCCTCTGTTCCTTGTTCAATTAATCCCCCCCCCCCCCCAAAAAAAATCTTCTGGATTAAAAAATAATCTTCTCACATGGATTTAGCAAATATAACTTTCGTTTTTACTTTTCCAATATTTCCACAATGAAGTATCGCAATTAATATCACTTACATATCTGACTGTTTTCAGAAGTGAATGTATGCATTAAGATCAGGGCCATCCCTATAACAAGCCGAGATATCTAACATTTGGAACCTTTCACTGGAGTCAAGATTTACAGCCAGTCAGCAAAGATCTTTTAAATTGCTCACATTTGTAGCATTACCTAATCTATTCTACATATTTACATATACATTCACCTGGGGACATTTCAGACCCGAATTATCTTCCCTTTAACGATGGTAGAGGGCGCTACAATCCGTGATATAAAAAGGGACGCACAAGAAAATTCAACCTCTTTCGTCAGATCTGGCCTTTGTTGAACATATTCATCAGCACAAATGCACTATGCACAAATTTCACAGCATGTAAGACATTTCCCTCAACTTTCACGCACACCCGTATACATCCTCCTCAGACTTTATTGTACACATTTTTATGGATGCAATCTCAAAGCGATCCCTGTCGGGTTTGCGAGAAATAAATGTTTTTTGCATACATTATCATTTCTGCATTGTGTATTTGTTTCATTTGTAAATGCTTGTATTAGAACATGAATACGTGCCGGCATTGCCTGGGAAAATTGAGGAAACCAAGAATCGCAACACACAGAAGACTCTTTTCACCCAAAATGATAAGCCACACCATAGAAAATATACATAAATAGAATTGTGGGTAATAGTAAAATTAATATAATCTTCAAATAATAATCATAACAAGCTGCGCATGCATGGTCCCCCTCTGTATGTGACAAGTGTGAAATGCAATAAATTTGGGCAATTTGGGGCATTTTTGACCCCGTTTTGACCCCCTGGGGGCACGAACAAGAATTTTTCTGAGGTCAAGGATGCTCATTTTATATCCAGAACAATTGCTTCTACATTTTGGCCAAGTTTCAGAAAAATTGAATGGATGGATCAAACATTATGGGAGAAAAGGGTCATTATTTGCCATTTTGGGGACTTTTGACACCCTGGGGGCACAAACCAGATTTTTCCCAAGATCAGCGATACTTATTTTTTATTAGGAACAATTGCCTCCACATTTTGGCCAAGTTTTAGAGAAATTGAATGGATGGATGAAAAGTTATGGGGCAAAAAATGTCATTTTTTTGCCATTTCGGGGCCTTTTGACCCCCTGGGGGGGGGGGGGGGGGGGGACAGATTTTTTTTTCAAAAATCGGAGAATGTCACTTTCTAACCTGACATGCAAAATTTCAGAGAAATTCAATGGATGGTTGCGGAGAAAAATCCGGACGGACGGACATGCCTCAAAACATAAGTCCCCCGATTTTATAAATCGGGGGACCAATAAAAAAACACAACAAATATTTAATTAATTTGAGTTCGTTTTGCTAAACAATACACAACTTAGCTAACCTTCGGAAGTTGATCGCTTAGCCATAACTGAATATATTAGAAAGCTGTTTTTTTCCCCTTACATCTTGAATTGAAAATTGGCCTTTAAATCTCACTGCCAGTGTGACAAATGGCTCAACTTTATTAATATATAGATAATATTTGGATTATAAGTTTATAAGTATTTTGTTTTTTTTAATGTAAATCGCTCCAGACAAGGCAGAAGCCACTTGATGGAGCTTAAAAAAATTATATATATATATATATTAATTCAAGGTCAAAAACTAGCCAACGATCAGTGTTAAATAGATTCCGACCCAGAAAACAGCAATTCTTCCCCTTTGTCAGGACTAAAGGACAAAGTAAGGGAAGTGAAATTTACGAGGCAGCCGAAAGTAAACCCAAGGTCAACTTTCTACTCTCCTTTAAAAAGGTCAAAAGTCAATTTCCAGGGTTGGAAAAAATAATTTTTGAAGGTTAGCAGGGAGTCACAAAGGTATAGTTTTAAAAAAAATTTAGATTACTGAAGCAGAAAAAAAAAAAAAAAAAAAAAAAAGAAAAAGTTAAAAGTTTAATTTTTAAAGATTTTATGGCTGTTTGAAGTCGAATAAATAGTAAAACATCCGGAAATTATAGCTTAGAATTTTAAGGGAAATTTTATATACAAAGTATCTTGGTTTCGTTGGGTAGAAAGAAATCCAATAGAGTGCTCGATTATTTAACAATAAGAGTGTAATATTTATTTACTAGCAGGGATATCCGGCGTTGCCCGGAGTTATAAAAAAGAAAGAAAGTTTAAATAGTGGGTGTAATATCTTTATAATAAAGCTTCTATCTCTCTCTCCATCACCATCTCTTTATCACCCCCCCCCTTCTCTTTAATAATGTAGTGTTAGTAAGGAGGCCTTCACAGAACTGACAAAAGTACCGTTAAAATCAAAGTATGAAGAGAAATAATGTTGATAATGATTATTGATCCAAGACAACACCGAGTAGAACAAATAGCCCCAGTCAATTCCTAAATTCTTGCCCCCCCCCTCCTCATTTCAGGATAATATGAAGATAAATGATGTTGATAAAGACAATAGTCCGAAGAGTTTAATATATTCCAGTTAACAAAGTAATACTGTAATCTTACGCCAAGTAAAACAAATGGTCCCGTCAATTCGTAACCCACCCCCTCCCTCCATTTCAACATATTAAGAAAATACGTAATGTTAATGAAGTCAATAGTCCGATAAGATTTATAATATATCCCGTACCAAAAGACATACTGTAATCTTACAATTTTTTATCTTGGACAATGCCGATAGAACAAATGGTTCCGGTAAATTACTAATTTCTTGTCCCCCCCCCCCCCCCTCCCCATTTCACAATAATACGAAAATAAAGGATATTAAGCACTTAGGATTATGGCTCCCGGGAGCATACAACATTCTAAAAAGACAAAAATTCTTTATCCCAGGAATCACCGCGTTTAAACACACCTGCTCTATCTAAGATATTGAGCATTGTTATGAGCACTTTTTGGTTACTACTTATTCTATGCAGGATATTCATATGAATGAAAAAGTGAAAGATTTAAAAAAATAAAAAAATTAATAAATAAAATTTTTAAAGTGAAGGTAAAATAAAATTTAAAAAAAAACTGAATGAAATTGAATTAAAAAATTCAATTTCATTCATTTTTTAATTTTTTATTTTACATTCACTTTAAAAATTTTATTTTTTTGAACTGAATGAAATTGGATTAAAAAATCCAATTTCATTCAGTTTTTTTTTTTGAACAAAAAATAATGTAAAAAAAAAAAATTTACTTCCTCCCAAACCTCTGACTGACACTTTCACTACAGACTCATGTTCAGAAGAAGTGCAGTTAGTGATTGAGCCACCTCCACTTTCCAGGATATTTTGAGCACTTTGAATTGACTAACTTATACCACTTAACAGATATAATGTACTGTTACTATCATGACTCCCGGGCAACACCACGTACTTTATACAACAAAATAACAAAAGACAAATAAAGTTCTTTCTCCCAGGCAACACTTAATTTAAACATCGGCTCTATCTGAGATATTGAGCACCTCATTTAAACACACCTGCTCTATCAAGGATTATGAACATTTCTAAAATTAAGGCGACCTCCGAGCACTACTACAACTAAGTTTCTGCCCTCCCAACCTTTCAGGGTATTGAGCACTTTGGATTATGGCTCCCGTGCAACAAAATTATATATAAAAAAAAAAAACAGAAGTGCTTTATCCTGGGTAACACTGCGTTTAAACAGACCTACTCAATCTAGGATACTGAGCACTTTTTTCAGTACCTTTGGGTAACTACTTGCTCTATTCAGCATTTTGTATGATGGATCCCGTGCAACGTTATGTTCCTTGTCTAGTATACAACATTATTATAAAAGACAGAAGTTCTTTATCTCGTTTAGCACACCTGCTCTATCTAGGATAATGAGCACTTTTAAAATCAAGGATGGCCTCCACAGCACTACTAAAACCAAGTTCTCCTCTTCCCCGCTACCTTTTGTAGAGAAATTCCCTTGTTTTTGTAAGTGAGGAATAAAAAAATAAAAAAAATAAAAAAATTAAGGAAGCCTCCAGAGCACTAATAAAACAAAAGTTTCTTCCATTTCTTTGAACAGATAGTTAAGAAACGATAAATAAAAAATGGAGTCTAATAATTTTTAAATTAAAAAAAATGCTGACTCATTTACTGGTCTGTATTACTGTATGATAATATTAAAAGTAGTGTTTAATTCTTGATAACATTAAACGAAAATAATCTCAGCAAAAGTACAGCTACGCTGAAGAACTATAGATGACAAAACACATTTATAAATAAAATATAGGCAAACCAGTAGAGTACTCGACTCAAAGTCAGCAGCAAACAGTGTTTGATCAGATTTACTTCCTGTTTTGGGTCGTTTACTCTTCGGGTTTGCAAATTTATTAATTTATTTAATTGTTTGCTGAAAGTATAGAATAGTTAATAACACCCCCCATCTCTCTCCATGTTAAGAATGGCTTTCTAAATAATCTTCTGCAGTTTACAAACTGTGCTGAAATAACGTTATTATTTAGAAAGCTATTCTTAACATGGAGAGGGGGGGCTTTGTTAACTATTCTGTACTTTCACCTAACAATTTAATAAATAAATTAATAAATTTGGGAATCTGAAACTCTCGCCGGAAGTTATATTACGGATGAAGTTTAATATCAGGAACTAAATTTGACGGAACACTGTTTGCTGCTTATTTTGAGTCAGGTACTCTTCTGGTTTGCCTAATATATATATGATACATTTAGAGTTATGGGGATTTGATACGTTTTTTTTAAAAAAAACTTTTATTGCAGAAATCTACATGTTTGAGTACTTATATAAGTAGTTTATAAAAAAATGAAAAATAAATCAACATTAGATTCAGTTTTGATAATACACATTAACATCTAGTCGTCCGGAGACAAAATACAGCTATCAAGGGATGACGGATACGATAATACACAATGTCTATGTTTTACTCGCAGCTACGTGACTTTGATAATTAGACACTGAATTATTTTTTCATTAACTATTATTTGAGCATTTAATTAAACAAAAAATGCAAAACGAAATATTTTAAATTCTAAAAAAACAAAAAAGCTAACGTAAATCAATGAAAATGTATTTTCTTTTCTTTGTAAAAAAAAATTTTTTTTTTTTTAAATCAGCCAATTGAAAATTTTCATCAAAATTGAAAAAGGCACTTGAAGGAGACCGAAGATCATGGATTAGAATGGCAACACTCAAGATGAAAAAAAATAGCGAGAAAACACGTTAATATTGTAAATTTTATTTTTTTGCAATATTAAAAAAATAATTTTAAAAAATAAATAAATAAAAACAAAGGTTTTCTTACCTTTGTAATCGGCATCTTCAAGGACGGGAGATTTTATTTTTAGTTTAAAAATAAAATCCCATGAGCAACTGTAAAAAAACATTTGAATTAGAGAATTTGTTCATAAGTTTGTGTGTGCTCTGAATGAATGAGGGGGAAAAAAATAGCGAAGATACAAACCGAGGGGGGAGCAGAGACGGAGAGAATAACAACTACGACAGATATTTTTATGATTAAGTAACAGACACATAAAACGAAAGGCGTAGACAATTTTTGCCGTGACAAATCGTTTTTCAGGAAACGGATCCCAGTTAAGTAAACAAAATATACTAGACGAAATTAAAGTTTATAGGTAAAATTTACAGATCTTTAAATGCACAGAAATTATCAGTACATATTAAAAAAAAAAATGGCCTTAATTTGACTAATAGCAATGTAGAAAATTCAAAATAAAAGCTCTACATTCAAACATCTAAATTGAAGGCCACAGGTTTCATGGTTGAGTACCTTGTGATAAATATTGAATTAATAAATGCTATACTATGGCAAACTAATCACGTCAAGGCACTGGTTCTCATCAGACCACCGAAGTAAATACGACGTTGAGCCTGGTCAGTGACAGATAGGTGACTTTAGGAATACCTGGCACTGTATGTGGAAGGACGGTGGTACACCTTCTTGCAAAATCTAACGTAGTCTAAATCGGATTGTCACCGACACTCACAAAACTGGTTATTCTCTATATAATGTCCCTATTTACTTGCCTCCCCATGAGGGCAGAGTCAGACGCAAAAGGGTCACTCTGGATTTGGACAAAAATAAAAATTGCCTCACTCTAGAAGGATTTCTCCTTCACTGACCGAGATGAAGTGCAGTATCAGAACAGATACTACACTTTGTTCCTAGCCAGAATCTTTATATTTCTCATAAGTGGTTAATGACGCGGACTGAGGACCTGGGTGTGCCGGGTTCGAATCCAGTTCGTTCCGCAGAAACACTTTCACCAAAAACCACACCTGACCTTGTGTCTAACCTCCTGGAGGAGGAGGTAAATGAAATACTTGTCAATGTGATGAACAGGAGGTTGTCGTTAATAACGGACACGTACAGAAGAAGAGACCAAATGCCAGCATGTAAAACAAACGTGAAACCGAATATGACGACGATAAGTACAACACCTACTTGCTCAACATCCGTAGGGCTGCGTTTCGTTAAAAATAAATCACAGCTGACAATACTAGGGTTAGAAACTGTAGAAGATAATTTATTTAACTCCAGAGGAGGTTAGACACAAGGTAACCAGCACACTCTGGCCTACAAAAAAATGCCTGAGCAGCCCCGTTGGCATTCCAATAGTGGCACCTCAGACGATTAGCAATAAACTAATCCTTTCTCAAAGAGAAGGTAAAGCCTGGGAGAGTGGACCTCCTGAGACTGAACAGAACCATACCTCAGCCTGACAGCAACAAAGCCACTGTCGGGCTGATTTATATCCTAATCTCATGTTGTCTCACAATTTTATTAATATAAATAAAATACGTATATACTTCTCACTCTGGTCTCGAGAAATATAATTTATCAGCACATTTAATCACTATTATTTACAATCATACAAACCCAACCATTGGTTTCAATTGTATTATAGTGATCAAGGTAGAAGCGTTCACGTCGCGATCCCTGTTGAAGAATACCTACGATTACCTGCAAATTCTACCATACACTTCATTTCAGCTGATACATCAACCTTAGTTTCTGATTGGCCAATATTCATTTACAGAGGGTATTCATTGTCTCTCAAGACTGTACGGAGGCCATGATCCTCTTCACAATAGTAAATTTCATTCCATACATGAACTAGAATATTATTTATCTTCTTACCAAGAAGTTAGACACAAGGCCAGCTGTGATTTTTGAGAAGCCAGCACACTAGGATAAGCGCACTCTGGCCTATAAAAAATGCCTGAGCAACCCCGTCGGCATTCCCCGGTAGAGGTGCCTCAGACGATTAGCAATAAACTAATAATTTCTCAAAGAGAAGGTAAAGCCTGGGAGAGTGGACCTCCTGAGACTGAACAGAACCATACCTCAGCCTGACAGCAAGAAAGCCAATGTCGGACTGAACGTCGAGGACAGTAACTTAAACAATTATTCACAGCGAGTACACGTACTAGTGTCTACAAAGGAATGTATGTAAGTAAGTATACGGTTTTGTATGCGGATTAAGATTCTATTCTAATATGTTGGCGGTAACAAAAAAGGAGTTGCTGGAGTGTATTTATTATAGCGGCCACTTTAGTCACCGTTGTTTTCACGGTACTGCCACTGACCCCACCAGGAAGCAACTATTCCCGGTAGAGCCGCCCAAAGAACCTTTTAACTCGAGCTCTGGGCTCCCCGAGCCCTTGATTTTGCCCATCGTGTCTGGCACAAGACAGGGTAAAACCAAGTTCCGTTTTTAGAGTCTTCGGTATGACCCGGCCGGAGAACTAGCTCTCGGCCTTCCTTGCCTGCCGCCAGTGCCTCCAGAATAGTCGCGGACAGGTTTGGCTTATCAGGTGATCTTCGCTCAAATGCTGGTGCTGGTCCAGGAGACACTTGGATCCATTGCCAGGTGTATTACAAATATCAAATATCCATCGTTGTTTTTTTTTAAGAGGGGAGAGGGGTTAATCAACAAGAGGCCAATGTAAAAAAAAAAAAAAAAAAAAAAAAAAAAGAAGAAAATGTTGATACTTTTTTGTTAACTGTAAAAATTTCTACTAGCATCATGCTGCTTCGTGTATGTGATGAGAACGACATTTTTTTAATAACGTAACAATCGATGAAGATGAATAAGATCAAACTTTTGGCTTTGTTGACACATTTAAAGGTAAAGGTCGCATAGCCTGGACGCGCACGAGTGTCGTTGCCGACATCGCACACTGCCCATGGCCGTAGCGGCGGTGATTTGTTAAGAATCACCGTGTCTAGGGCACAGCATATGGAAGGCGGAGCCCATCCCTCTCCTTCCGCTTCCTTGAACCTTCCCTGAGTTTTAGTCAGGTACCCATTTACTGCTGGGTGAACAGAGCGAGTTTTCAGACCCGAAAATTCGCATGCCGTGAGTGGGATCGAACCCGGGTCGTCCAGCCCAAAGACAAGTGCTATAACCACTCGTCCACAGGCCCTCCCTTGACTTTACACATTTGATAAAAATCAAATCCTTTTTAGTTTATTTTCATTTTCGGAATAATACTTATTGTACGTTTCGGAATTTTCGAGATGAGGATTGATAATTTGTACAATTCGGACTATGATTCTCATCTTACATGTTATTCTCGCGTTTCGGGGGAGATAACATCTGAGCTTCTTCAGGTGCATCTTTTTGAAACCGGGAATCTATACGAAATTTCGAACTGAACTCTTTATTCAATTCACAGAGGTAGATTGTTCTCATCCCATCAACCATGACTGGGTAGAAGTGTTAAATAATTTGTTTTTTATTTTTTATTTTATTCTTAGTATCACCTGTAGTGAGGATTGAACCTTCAACCTTCAGAAGACTCACTTAGAATCGATTGTTACTTAACTCTTAACTGTTGCGGCACATGCCATCTGCAGTTTAAAATTCTGTATAGATTTCAAGTTCAAGTAACTTTTTAATTTCTAAAATTATCAATAGTGCTCCGTACATTCGGTTGACGAGCAAAGATTATGCTAATAAAAATCACAGATAACGGAAAAGTACCAAAATCTTTACATAAAAGATTAGAAATATTTCATGACAACCGGATTTCTTACGCACAACATCAATCTTCGTATAGTTAGATATGATTATATGTAGAGAATTCACTCCTAAACTAATTAACAAATCATTGTGAACTTTAAAACACAACTGCTAAGCGTAAAGGGTTTCAATGTGGTTTATATTTAGTTTGATTTATTTTTATGTAAAGGGGGAAAAATCGGTGTGGAAGCCTTTCGTGAAAATTCAGATACATCTGAATTTTGTGAAATTTTTACAATTGGTATTAGACATCAATTAATAAATATTTCCAAAATTTCAGTTTCTTTGGGATATTTTAAAGGGGTTTTAGGGGGCAGAATATATATTTGATCCATAGTCATTAGACATCAATTAAGCAAAATTCCCTGAATTTCAATTACTTCAACGCATCATCTAGAATCAATGAATTTTGTCCAAAATTGGAATAAGGATTCTAGACATGAGGTTTAGTATCATTATATATTGATTTTAATCTTTGTATGGGGGACATAAAAGTGGTGCAAAACCGTTATGTTTGGAGAATTAATTTTACCTGTCCTGGGACCGGTATTCTTATAATTTTATATCTATATATAAAACAATTAAACTGTAAAATACAATTAAACTGCAAAATACAATTAAACTGCAAAATACAATTAAACTGTAAAAAACAATTAAACTGTAAAATACAATTAAACTGTAAAATACAATTAAACTGTAAAATACAATTAAACTGTAAAAAACAATTAAACTGCAAAATACAATTAAACTGTAAAATACAATTAAACTGTAAAATACAATTAAACTGTAAAATACAATTAAACTGTAAAATACAATTAAACTGTAAAATACAATTAAACTGTAAAATACAATTAAACTGTAAAATACAATTAAACTGTAAAATACAATTAAACTGTAAAATACAATTAAAATGTAAAAAGAAAAAAAAATCAAGTTGTCATGAAACATTTTTAAAAATACATATAAACAAGAAAATAAAATAGTAAAATAAATGCAAATAATAAAAATAAAATCATTTTGAGATTAAAATGATCAGTTTTTAAGATTTAGCAATGATCGATCCCTCACTTTTTTCTCAACAAAGCAAAAAGATTTTGTCTATCTCGCTAACGTATTGAATAGCATTTTCGTTATTCTGTTCCATTTACGACCCATTAGTGCTCACGGTCCTTTTTTTTTTTTTTTAGGACCAAAAGGATAATAAACCATATACATCTTTATTTTTCAGAGATATCTATCATTCCTTATTTACTCGACTCATCATCAAGACACACGGTTAGTTTTTAACGTGGGGAAAATCTAGCTACCCAAAAAGGAGCACTCTGGATTGGAACAAAAACTACCTCCGTCTAGAAGGATTTCTCGGGAAAGAATTTCTCCTTCATTGACCAAGGACAGAAAAACTAAGTACAGTATCAGAATAGATACTACACTTCGCTTCTTTTAAAAAAATTTTTTTTTAACGTAGTTCACCCCAAACAAGGCAGGCCGCCACTGTAGACGTAAGGGGCTACTGAGAAGAAAGAAAAGGGGAGAAGGTTGGGGGGGGGGGGGGGGGGTCAACCTAAACTGGGATCTGCGCAGCGAGATGTCTGTTTAATTTTAAATTTCTGCATGTCAGTACTGACGAGGAAACAGGGGGCAGGGAGGGAGTTCCAGAGGCCAGCAGCACAAGGAAAGAAGCTATTTGAGTAGAAAGCTCTCCGGCATCTGGGGACCTCTACAGCGAATGGATGGGATTTAGTTGATTGTCGAGTTGGTCTAGTGAATTTACGTCGAGGGGGCACTAGAGTAGCCAATTCATCGGAGCACAATCCATTGAAGTATTTGTAGAACAAGCACAAGGATGCTACATTGCGGCGATGGGACAGGGACTGGAGCTTGGTTGACAGTTAGGGACCTATTAGGTTTGCGACTCTTTTTTGGACCTTATAGCCAAAAGGCCTAGAGTGTCTTTCAAATATTACACATACTCTCTGATGTATATTGGCAACACTGATGTCTCACTTTTCAGTATACTGTGAAAATCTAGAGTGGAAGGATACAATCAGTTTCACATCGCTTACGTTTTTAATAAGATTTTGTTTTATCAGGAGTTAGGGTTAGGGTTAGGATTTAGAGTTAGGGTTATCGAGAGGAAAAATTAATGCCAATACGATGCCAAGATGCTACTACTGCTACATATGCGCCCTACTGGAGGCAGAAAATTCTAGGACACAGTAAACTCCAGAGTCGGGCATGAAGGGACGCAAAAGCAAATTTCTAAATTCTAATGTTTGATTATATTCCAGACAACACAAATGTATCCCTAAAAAGGAGAATTAATCAACGTTTGTTTCTCTAAGGCATTTTCCCCTATTTTAATAAGGGTTGTGTTAAGTCGGAAGCTACAAGGTCTGACTACGACTCCTAGAATTAAGAAACATCCAACTCCTTATTTTCAAGTCTTCCAATATTCAGACTTGTTGATTTCTTCGGAGATTAAACTATTTGATTCCTTTCAAAATTTCTGACTCTGCAACCCTGAGTTTTATCACAAAATACACGCGAAATAGATCCTTAGTTTTAGGATAGAGTTCGGTTTGCAATAAAAAAAATTTTTTTTAATCGTTCCAATTTGTCATAATTTGAAATTAACTATTAACTCTTACTAAGTTCCTGTCTATCACTCTTACCCTCTCTCACTACTTTGTTATTTGACATGGTACAATCACATTGACACACAAGTTCTTGTTAAATCGGTTAAGTTAAACAACATTGAGCCTGGTCAGTACCAGATTGGTGACCATTTGGTAATACCAGGCACCGTATGTGGGAGTACAACGATATCTCCTCGCAAAACTAATAGAGTCAAATTCATCTGACCGAGATATACATGCTGCTTAGGGGACTGCTTGCAAATTCAATGTTCCCGAGAAACTTCTTAACTCACATGCGAGGAAGTTGGTTCAACATGCTGAGGATAAATGCTGCAACAGAACAACAAGACACTGTCCTTATACGGTGTCTATCACTCTCGCTTCCATCCCTCTCTCTCTTTGTTTATTAGCAGCTAATGGTAATAAAGCTAACAGTAAAACTCAAGACTGAAAAAAGGCCATTATAAACAAAAGGAAATATCTCCACAAATAGTAATACTATTTAACTGAGCTGGAGCGGAAAAGAGGGGGTAGGGAGAGATATAGCTAGCAGAAAGACTAATTTGGGATTTTGTCTTTTTACATTTAACCGGCTTTGCTCAATGGATGACTTAATGGTTCACCTTTTCCTCATATTAATATACAGAAGATTTTTTTTATGGAAATCATTCCGGACAAGCCACTTGATGTAATAAAAAAAAAAAAATAAAAAAAATAAAATAAAAATAATAAAATAAAAATTTTTTAATTAAAAAAAAAAATTAAATTTTTTTTTTTTTTTTTAATTTAAAAAAAAAACAAAAAACCCACTTCAAGGTCAAAAACTAGCCAACGATAAGTGTTAGATGGATAGATTCAGAAAACAGCAATTCTTCCACCTTTGTCAGAAACATCACTCATAGAATATGAGGACTAAAGGACAAAATAAGGGAAGCGAGAGTTACTAGGCTGCCAAAAGTAAAACCCAAGGTCAACTTTCTACTCTTCTAAAATGATGACTAAAATGCCATGACTATTTCAAGAAATGCAGTTTTATGAACTTTAAGATTCCAATAACGGTACGAAAAATGAGAAAAAAGTGACGGACATCATTTTTGCAAGAAATTTAAAATGAAAGAAAGAAAGAAAAAAAAAAAAAAAAAAAGCTCAGATTCACCATTTTGAATTTAAGAAATGACCAAAACAGATTCAACTTATTTTTTAAAAGGAAAATTAGTTCCAACAAGGATCATAAAATTTCAAATGAAAAAATTTATTTGCATTTATTTGCATAAAATAAAAAAAATAAATAAATAAAAAAAATATTTAAAAAAAATGGTGCCAAAATTATTTTCCTTAATTGAGAAGTGATAAAATTGATTCCACTTCTTAAGGTCCGACCGGAATTCCTTGCTCAAGTTGTCAAAGGAGAACAAATGAAAATCCCAAATGAGAAATTTGAAAATGTTATCTCGGAAACTAAGACTGCGGAAATAGTGACTATAGTAACAGTCGGAAAGAATGAGGGATGTTTACTTATTCTCGTTTAAAAGTCCGTCTAAATAGATGTTTCCGACTATGAATTAGCAATTCTCTTTTTCATTGTCAAATTATGTCATTCTTCATCCAGCTCCCTTTTCTTCCTTCCGTTCCTACGTTTTTCCTGATCTGGCCTTTTAACACTGCTAGACAGCATTTCCTTGAAATAAGTACAACCAAATGGAAAATAACCATTATTTAAAACTAGTTAACATATCCAACATAAAATATATAACGCTATCTTGGCAATAAACCGTAGCCATGCAGCAGCATTAGCAGAGGACCACAAGCCATCAAAATATGCCGGTCTTCAACAGATTTGTGTTCCAACCGATCACCATGGAGACAAGTGGAGCATTAGGCCCCACTACGCTCAACGGCCTTGATCTGGTAATGCCACGCCATGCCGGGGACCAGTGTGAATTGATTTGGCCTGGGTTGGTTTTACGAGCGCCTCTCCATCGTCACTATTTGTGGAAACACCCTGAGTCTACCAAGCCAGCAGGACATTCGATGAAACTTCCTGATATTTGCATATTGGTTTTGAAAAATGACATTTTATTAATTCACTATTGGTCGTTATTTATCGAATAAAAATTTTAATATTTTGAAGACTTTTTTACAGAAAGCGTTTTCATCAAAACTTGCTTTAATTAAACTAATTTTATCAAAAAAGCTAAACACTACTAAATATCGATCGGGCATAACTTAATATTTTAATTATAAATTGTTTTTTAAAATCTCCATTTTTTTTAGAATCTCCATTTAACTTTTTAACTGGACGTATCTTTAGTATTATGGTCATGTTAATTAAAAAAAAAAAAAAAAGGCCAGATATTAGTACAAAACTGAGAGGTGGCAGTGATGACGTACATATAGGCTTGAACTGCCGATATGAGTTTGAATTTGTCGATTCGATAGCACAACTTTAATTATGGATGTTGGCAACTTTTATGTGGTCCCTCCTGTGAGTACCTGATTCTAGAAAGAACTGGGGGGAAACCAATGGCAACAATGGAATCGAGTCGGTCAAAAGTCGTACCACACATTATCAATACAAATTTATATTTCACAAAACTAGAAATAAATTAATTTTACAATTTAACAAGTGAAATTGGGAGCAAGTTTGTGAATTTTATGCAAAATGCGAAATGTTTTCCATAAAAACGAGCAAGAAATTTAGGTCAGATATTTTTGAATGGATTCTTTCTCTAGCCATTTGCCAACTCGGAGAGAAAAGACAACATCTAAACCGAAACTTCCATTACTACAGAACTAAAAAAAACAAAAAAAACTTCGGGATGGCTAAAAATTTGGGCCCCAAAACAAAAACATGATGGCTATGGAGATGTAAACAGGCTAAACATTAAATTTACTTGTTATATGTTCAAAAGTCCAACTCCAACCAAAGAAAGATTCTTCGACTCGTAATAATTTATATATACTGTACATATTTATAAAGTTTTGTTTTTAAATCTTTAAAAATCAGTATCGTTTCAGAATTTTTGAGATGAAGATTAAAAATTAGTAGTATCCAGACTAATCTTCTCATCTTTCATATTATTTGCAGATTTCGGCCGATGTAACCTAGGACATTCTTCAGGTACGAAATTTTCAACTGAACCCTTTATTTAAACTATGACGATAGATTGCTCCTGCTCCGTAAGTCACGACCAGGTAGAAATCTTAAGTAATTTTCAATATTATTCTTAGTATTGCCTCCAGAAGACTGTCACTTGAAACAGATTTTATTAATTAGCACTTTATCCGTTGTGCCACGAGTCCATGTTAATTAAATAGATGGTTTAGTTTGAAATTCCATACAGATTTCAGAGTTCGACAAGATTCACCCAAAAAAGGTCGGAGGTTATATCGGCCGAAACGTTGCGAGAATAACACCCAACATGAGATAGTAATCCAAATAATATACACAACGTATATATTTTTTTAAGGCTCTGAATTCAGCATCTTTTTTTAAAGAACCAAAACCTAAAGAATTTCAATTTTTTTTTTGGGGGGGGGGGGGGAAAGATGACCCATCATGTATCAGTTTTTGGTTTTAGACAGAGTCAGAGAAATTTCATCGGCTACGAAATAGATTTGCTATGACCGACTCCAGGTAAACACCTCTATTGTAAAAACGTTTAGAAAAAATACGAGAACAAAACCAGTAAAAGTAGGCATCACGTTTCGTACTACTATTTTCATGTTTCAGAATTTTTGAGACGAGGGTTGATAATTTCTAGAATTTGGTATATTCGGACTACTGTTCTCATCTCGGGTGCTTTTATCACAACGTTTCGGCCGATGTAACCTCCGACCTTCTGCAGGTGTACCTTGTCGAACTCGGGAATATTTCTGTCGAACTCGGGAATCTGGACGGAATTCCGAACGGAACCCTCTATTAAATCCACGGGGGTAGCATGCTCTTTTTCCGTCAGCCATGACTGGGAAGAAGTCTTCAGTAATTCGTAATTCTTCCCAGTCATGGCAGATGGAACGAGAGCATGCTTCCCCCGTGGATTTAATAAAAGGTTCCGTTCGAAATTCCGTCCAGATTCCCGAGTTCGACAGGGTACACCTGAAGAAGGTCCGAGTTACATCGGCCGAAACGTTGTGATAAAAACACCCACGATGAGAACAGTAGTCCGAATAAACCAAATTCTACATACTATCTTCATCTTAGTTGTTATTTTCACAACGTTTCGGCTGATGTAACCTCGAACCTTTATGTTCATTTTTTTGAACTCAGGAACCTATGTGGAATTTCGAACTAAACTATTTAATCAATAGGGGTAGATTGTTCTCATTCTGTCAACCATGACCAGGTAGAAGTGTTCATTTTTATGTTAGTCTTAAAAATTAGCACTTTTACCTTATCATGGCTGAAAGAATGAGGACAACCTACCCCTGTTGATTAAAAAATAAATAAAAAGTTCAGTTCAAAATTCCGAATAGGTTGCCCGAGTTCGACAAAGATTCCAAAGTCAGAAAAGATGGTTAAAGGTTACATCAGCCGAAACGTCATAAAAAATATCACAACTAGTCAAAATAATCTAAATTATTAAGCATGAAATTCATTTTTTTTTATTTATACAAAACCGACAAAAGTAATTTTTTAAATTAATTTTAAGTACATTCATATAAATAGTGGGTTAAAATTTATATAAATGAAGAAAACTTATTCTTTAAAATACACTTAAACTATATTATTTTTTGCTTATTTAAAAAAAAAAATATTGAATAAAGTTCAGTTGTATAAACCAAACACTATTCCTGTTCTTCTTTCGTCTTCGTTGTAGGTTTTAGAAACTTTTCTAATACTTTATTAAAAAGCTGACTCATACGTTAGACATATTTTGTTTGATGTCACGTTCAGTTGAACAGGCTTTTATATATCAGTAGACACAACCTTGGAAACAATTTAAAGTGAATAATAATATCAGTAGACACACCTTTGGAAACAATTTAAACCTGTGAATAATATCAGAAGACACACCTTTGGAAACAATTTAAACCTGTGAATAATAATAATATTTGTAGCAGTAAACTAAAAAGGTCCATCCTATTTTCTTTTCAAATTAAAAAAAATTAAAGATTTTAATCTAATCTAAAAATTAAAATAAAACGAACTATGTTAAAAAAGAGAAAGGATTTAGATAATTAAAAAAGTATATTTGATTAAAAAAAAGTATATTTGATTAAAAAAAAGTATATTTGATTAAAAAAAAGTATATTTGATTAAAAAAAAGTATATTTGTTTAAAAAAAAGTATATTTGATTAAAAAAAGTATATTTGATTAAAAAAAAAGTATATTTGATTAAAAAAAAGTATACTTGATTAAAAAAAAGTATGCAATGTCGCATGAAACCACTTTTTCACTGAAAAATGATGGATTTTGAGTCCCGTGGAGCCCTAACGGCTATTTTTGGCCTGCACCTTCTGAATTTTGCAAAATTTTCAAAATGTTTGATTGTTTAGTGTTATTTATGTATAAATGAACACAAAAAAATACTACTCGCATGAATCTGAAATTTTCACCCATTACGTCCCACCCCTAATGTTAGTCTTTCTTTCAACAGTTATCTTATCAATGCATTCCGGCAAAAATATAAATATTATGTATGGCATTATTAGCTGTCACAAATTTGGTAGCTCAAGCCATCACATAAAGTAAAAGCAATGTAGTAAAACCATATGGCGTTCTTGGTTGTTTTTTTAAAGTTCTCTTTTCTCCAGCTTTTTATCACCTGATGATGATTTTATTATTTAAAAAATTTTTTATTTTATTTTTTTAACTTCACCGATTTAGGCGTTATTTTATGAAATATATGTTACCTAAAAACAAACAAAAAAAAAAAACTTCATTATTAAAAGGTCAGTTTTAAGACTTTAAAAAGTTGATATAATTCTTTGTTTTGTTTGATTTCAGAACTAAAAATACAAAAATAAATGTGCTTGCTAAAAAACAAAAAAAACACACGCAAAATAGGATTTTCTCTCCTCTTTTCAACAGTCTCTATTCTACAAGTGAACCGACAAATAATTCACGAGTTTTACGTGGTTAATTATTTACAGTGAAATGGTTTCAGCATTATTTCTCCAAAATCTTATTTTGTATTAAAAAAAATAAAATAAAAAATAAAAATAAAAAATAGAAAAAAATCATGATTTACGTACTTTTCTTTGACTTTTAACTAGGAACAAAGTGTAGTATCTGTTCTAATGCCACACTTAGTCTATTCTGTCCTCGGCCGATGAAAGAGAAATCCTTCTAGACTGAGACAATTTAAATTTTTGTTCCAATCCAGAGTGCCCCTTTTTGTGGGAGCTAGATTTTCCCCACATTAAAAGCTACCCTGTGTCTAACCCTGCCCTCGTGGGGAGGCAAGTAATAGGGACAACAGATATTGGTGGTTTACTGTATTTTCAGTAATATTCAAATTTAACATTAGCCGCCTGTATTTGCCAGTCTTGCGAACAAAATTATGTGTAGGCGGATAACTAATTACTTCCTGTTTGAAAATATATATTTATAACGAATCCGGAATTTACACAAGGAAACTACGAAAATTACCTCAGGTGTAGATATATTTTCAAACAGAAAATAACTAGAGTTATCCACCCCTATTTAATTTTGATTACAAGATCAACTGTCAGGTTGAATTTTAGTTTTAATATTACCATAAATACAATAAACAGCTAATATTTATTAACTATGCAGAAATTTAAATGTAATGTGAACAAACATCTTGCTGCCAAATCTTCCAACCAGATTGTCCCCTATAAACCTGGCCCCTATCACAGTAGCACCTTTTGGTTCAGTGGCAATATGCAGTTTTGTTAAAAAAAAAAAAAATAGCGGTAACGACTTGGCGTTACCCGGGATGCAATGAAGTAATTCTAATTACTATTTTTTTTGCACATTTTTTAACTTAAGGTAGACAACTCCTATTATATTCTTCAATTTAAAATAAATGATCCCCTTGCTTCTATTTATCTTCCTCCCACAAAGGTAAGATGTGACACAAGGTCGGAAAAGTGGGATTGAAAAACCAGCGCTCGAGAATTTGAGCGCTCTGGCAATTTAAAAATTGCCTGGGCAGTCCCATCGGCATTCCCCGGTAGGGGTGCCTCAGGCGAGTAGCAATAAACTAACCCCCTCTCAAAGGGTGAGAAGGCAAAGCCTGGGAGGGTGCACCTCCTAGAACTGCACAGGACGGACAACCGATAGACCGGCGTAAATCCAGACCCGAAGGCCCGGACAATACTAGTTTATTAGGCGGGGTAAAAGATCCTCTTGCTGATTTTTAGAGTTTAGGTGATAATTTAAAAATGTATCATATTAGCAGTCTGGAGTAAGTAATTTTAAAAATAAATTGTAGTTAAGTATGTTATTATATTACCAATAACATGGTCCAACAATAACAAATGAAAATTGGCCAGTCAGAAGCAAAGTTTGATTTGTAAGCTTAAATGCAATTTGGGTCTGACTTTTAAAATCCGATAAGATGTTACATCAGGGGTTCCCAACCGTATTTTACTTGTGGACCTCCTGAGAAGTATTTTATCTGTGGACCCCATATATGTATATATCATATTTAGCAATGAATCAATTTCGTTATATTCATAACATAACATTTCAATAAACACAAGTAAACAAAAAAATTGTATTTTTTTTTCTGTGCATTAAAAGAATATTGTTTTTATTCAAGAAAATAACAGGACTCGTGATTTTAGTACAAAATAAGTTGTTTGAGAATACCAAAACCCGTTTCACTATAAGTGTAAAAATATAACGCCATTCACCCGGGGTGGGTTGAGCGAAGACCATATGGTCGTGGTCGAGACGGCTTCAAACAAGTTCACCACATCCCGCGTTAGCCGAGTGCTTGGGTATATTTCATTTCACTGTGAATAATTAACGACCGTAAACTAATAAATTACTCCCCAAAAATTAACGCTCAGATTAGAACGAATAAACTTTTTCTTTGATCAAAAATTTTTTTTTTAGAAATATGAAATTAATTATATTGAAATAAAAAAAAATTTTTTTTAAATAAAATAAAAAGTGGAAGTTTTGCAGTAAAGTTTTTCTCTTCAGTTTTCAAATAAGCGTAGAAAAAATAATCCGAGAAATAATCTTACCAGTTTGCTTAATTCATATTTTTTTGTTCATATCTGCCAACGAGAACCGGAATGTGTAAGTAGAAAACCTAGAAAAACATCAGAAATCATGATAGAAAGTTTTATTTTGTTATAGAAAAAAAAAGATAATCAAAAAAAACTTCATTTTTTTTTTTTTTTTTTTACATATACTTCATAATCGACAACAAAAAATAAAAAGTACTTCCACAACAATGTAAGTTTTTTTTTTCCGACTAAAAATAAAAAAGAAAGCAAATACTACACCATAATTTTCAGACGATGAAAGGGATCATCAATTAAGTTTTTTTTTTTTTTTGTAAACCGGAACTTATCCATAGAATTTTTTTTTATCCATGATGAAGTGTCAAAGTTCAAACAAGAAAAGAATTTGATTTCCTTTCAATATCCCTGGATATTTTTTGTTCGTTCCAATGTAATTCCAAGAATAAAAAAAATAATCCCTTGAGGATTTTTTTTTTTTTTTTTTTTTTTTTAAGTAAAGGTCACAAGTTTTTTTGTTGTTTTCTTTTTTGATTCGTCAAACAGTAGGACATGTAAAAACGCCATTGAAGTCACATTTTTGGCATTTGAGATGCCAAATTGAGTGAAGTTTCTTTAAATCCAAGACTCATGATGACCTTATTGATCACTGACCATCACAGTTTTTTGGGGATGGGGGGTGGGGGGTGACAAATTTGCTTTCCTCTTGACAAACGTTTGAGCTTGCCGACGCAGCATATTTAAGAAGAGAGTTCGTTTGTTTTATTTTTGTAATTTACGAGTTTAGTCATAGATGATTTCCATTGCAATGGGTTTCGCGATTATTCCATAACTTATTTGGTACTAAAATCATAGTTTGTGTCATCTTCGAGTAAAAAAACAAATATTAGCCATTTATTTACCATATTTATGGTAATATCAAAACTAAAATTCAACATGACAAATAATTCTTGTTACTTACGATTTGGAAGAATAAATCTGGAATGTACTTCTTTTCAAACAATTTAAAAAAAATGGAAATCGCTCCAGACAAGGCATGAAGTCACTTGATGTAAGGAGCTAAAAAGAACAAATATGATTATCGCAAAGACAGGAGATGCCTATTGACCTTCGTCTTGAAAAGACCAAGGCTTTAGGTAGGAGGAAAACAGTCAGCAGGAAGAGAGTTCCACAAGCCTGCAGTTCTTGAAAAGAAGCTACTGGATTAGGAAACTGTAAACTTCAATAAACAAGGAAAATACCTTGAAATGTATATATGATATGCTGATGAGTCGTAGGAGATGACAAACCATGTGTCTGTAGATGACAAGACACACACAACTACACAAACAAGAACAATACCCGTCCCAGGATAGGTAAAATTAATTCCCACAAAGAGAACAGTTTTGCACCACTTTTGTCCTTGAGATTAAAATAAAGATATGATACTAAACCATATGTTTAAAATCTTGATTGCAATTTTGATCAAACTCCATTGCTTGATTTTGATTCTAGAAAATGTCTTAAAATAAAGGAACTGAAATTCAGAGAATCTTATTTAATTGGTGGCTAATGCCAATGGGTAAAATTTAACACAAATCTGAAATACTCAGTTTCAAATGAGAGGTTGTTCCTATATTATGGCCCCTAAAAACCCTTTAAAATACTCCAAAGGAACTGAAATTTGGAGAATATTAATTAATGTCTCATACCTAATGTTTAAATTTCACAAAAATCGGAGGTATATGAATTTTCATAAAGCGCTTCTTCCCCTCTTTGCATAAAACTAACTTAAACTAAATATAGTCCACATTACTCACCCTTCCATCTAGCAACTGTGTTACAAAATTCATAATGATAGGTTAATTAGTTTAGGAGTAAATCTTATACACAGAAATAATATATATATATATATATATTTCCAAACCGGAAGTAACTCGAGTTATCTGCCCCTTCATATTTATCACCATTGTTGAATTTTAGTTTTAATTTTACTATAAACATGGTAAGCAGCTAAAATTTATTAAATATTGTTTTTTTTTTAATCAAGAAAATAAACATAAATCATGATTTATTTTTGTACAAAATAAGTTGTTTGGGGGAATAATTACGAAACCCATTTTACTGTAAATAACCTTGATCTCGTAAATTGCCCAGTTTTCTATGTCAGTTTAACATAGAAATGACCCCGCCCCCCACATCTCAATGAAATTGTCCGCATGAATTTTAATAATACAAGTAAGAAAGGATACTTATTTATTGGTAAGTCGTATATATTGTCAGACTTTAAGATATAATGTAAAAAGTAAACATTGATATAGAATATATATATTTTTAATTATGGATAGCATGTAATGAATTTTTTTTTTTTTAATTTCTTGAGTTTCAACTTTTTCTTTTTGTAAAGAATGCAGGAGTAAACTTGAATTTTCCTGGGGGTCACGAATACAGGATTCTTGTAAATTACAATAAAATCCTTATTTTTAGTGTATTTTGAGCAAATACTAACAAGAGGTCCACCCTCCCAGGCTTTGCCTCCCCTCTTTGGGGAGGAGTAAGTTTATTGCTTACTGCCTGAGGCGCCCCTACCGGAGAATGCCGACGGGGCTGCTCAGGTAATTGTTAATGGCCAGAGTGCTCACCTTCTCGAGCGCTGGCTTTTCAAGCCCCACTTTCTCGACTCGACCTTGGGTCACATCTTACCTTGTGGGAGTAAGATAAAAATGGCCTTGTGCCTAACCTCCTGAAGAGGAGGTAAATAATACTAACAAAATAAGGGATTAAATTTTTTTAATTTTTATATAACATTTTGGGAGGTGGCTCTGCATGAAGTGGGTAACGACGCAGACTGACAAACTGGGCGTGGCAAGTTCAAATCCTGTCGGTTCCATAGCACCACTTCCACTCATGGATGTTGGCAACCTTCATGTGGTCCTCCCTGTAAGTACCTGACTCTAGAACTAACTCGTCAGAGAAACCAATGCCAACAGCAGAATCAAGACGTTGTACGATGCCGATTCATATAAATTTACTTTCCAGCTATAGCAAAACATACGAAAAAAAAAAAAGAAAAAAAAAGAAGCTATTTTAAATTTAAACCTGACCGACTGACAGAACACTTGAATAATCTAGAATAAGAAAATTCAATCTGCGTATGCCAAGGTGAAAATGGGAGGTGGCTGTCGTGAAGTGGCTAATGACGCAGACTGGCGACCTTGGCATGTCAAGCTCAAATCCTGTCCATTCCATAGAACCACTTTCACTTATGGATGTTGGCAACCTTCCTCTAAGTACCAGATTCTAGAACTAATCAGGGAAACTCATGCCAACAGAATCAAGCTGGTCCCAAAAATGTCGTACCATGCTGATTCATCTGAATTTTATTTTTAGCATCGTGGAGAAGAAACCCTGGGCGTAAAAAAAAAATTTTTTTAAATTAAAAAAACTCCAAGTCAGTTTTCTCCATCAAAACTTTATGCAAAACTAATTTGGGAAGAATCAGAAGATAATGGACAGTTAGAAAAACATAAATCCCTTCTGATTAAATTATTTTCTTGTAATAAAAATAAATTTGGCTTTGTTTGTTGTCGATTGGTATAAGAATTAACTTAAAAAATTTTTTTTTAAATCTGTTAAAATCTGGAATGATTAAAAAAGAATTTTAATTAAAGAAAAACAGAAATATTACATAAACTTATAATTGAAGTTAACATATTTTCTAAAAATTTGTAAAATCAAAATAAGATTTTTCTAAATTTTTTTTTTTTTATCAAAGATAAAAAAAAAAATCAGAGATGTTGATTTTTGTTTTAAATATTAAAAAAAAAAAGGAAAGTTATAAATGAACTCTTTAAGAGTAAACTTTAAAGTTTGCGAAGTTATAAGCAAATAAAACTACGGTTTAATTATTTTAAGTTTTATAGTTCAGCGACTTTGTTGAAAAAAAAAAAAAAAAATAAAATAAAAACACAATTTGAGTATAATTTTGTCATAATATTTTTTGCACAAAAATAAAAAAAATTAGATGCACCAATTAAAATAATACTCGACATCTGTCTTTAAATTTTAATTCAAGCCAGAAATTACTTTCTATTCGTCAGTTTCAAAATTACTTTGGATTTTTTTTTTTTTTCACGAAACACATCAGACCTTTTAATATATTATTGATGAGCGCTCATAAATCGCTGAACAATTTCGTAAAATTCAACTTCTGAAAGCAGCAGCAAGGATTTGTCTCACGTGACTAAAATTAACCAATAAATGGCAACCATTTGAAATTAAAACAAAAAACATCTGTTCTGAATATTAAAAAAATGAAAACCGGTGATCTTTTTTTACGATTTAGATATTTGCTGATTTTACAATATTTCCCCCCCCCCCTTTCAGTTTATTTCATTTTTACTTTTCAAAATAGAATTAACGTTAAAGTGTAGTATCTGTTTTGATACTATACTTTATCTCTTCTGCCCTCGGCCAGTGAAGGAGAACTCCTTCTAGATTGAGACAATTAAAATTTTTGTCCCAATCCAGAGTGCCCCTTTTTTTTAGGAGCTCGATCCCCCCCCCCTATCAAAACCCGACTTTGTGTCTAACTTATCTCTTCCCTCGTGGGGAGGCAATAAATAAAAACTGTCTTATTTTCAAACGGTGACAGGGCATTCATGTTCCTATTTAGTAAATATTTACTTGTCCACCACGACCGAGGTTTTTAATTTGGGGGAAAACTCAGCTCCAAAAATAGGGAACTTTGGATTGGAACAAAAATTAAAATTGTCTCAGTCTTGAAGGATTTCACTGACTGAGAGCAGAATAGTCAAAGTCTAGTATGTGAACAGATACTACACTTTGTTCCAAGTCAAAAGGGCAACATTCATATGTTCACTAATTTTCCAATATTTATTATTACAGTAGTATGTTTTTAAAAAGGCTGAGGGCAATGCAAAGTCCCGGGTAGGATGTAAGCTGGAAGGAACAAAAATAATAAATCGAACTTACTATTTATTTTTTCTTAAAATCTTACATAACAGCATTGTGGTGTTAGCTGTTTGTGTGTTGTCCGGATGATTATTGAAAATCATTTATTTAATATTTCGGGAAAAAAGAAACTTCCCTTTGTCAAAAATAATAAACACCAGAGGAAAACTCCGTCTGTGCAGAGAATCTACCAAAATGGATTATCACATTTAATTGTCAGCGCCTTTTCTAAGACGCAACAAATGTCAACACTAGCGAAGCTACGGTCCACGCTGCTACAGGGGTTTTACTTATATTAATTAAATACGGGGATTTTGGCTAAGATCAAAGTGTAGTATCTGTTCTGATGGATACTGCACGCCTGTCCTGTGCAGTTCTAGGAGGTCCACCCTCCCAGGCTTCGCCTCCCCTCTTTGGGGAGGAGTAAGTTTATTGCTTACTGTCTGAGGCGCCCCTACTGGGGAATGCCGACGGGGCTGCCCAGGCAATTTTTAAATGGCCAGAGTGCTCACCTCTCGAGCGCTGGCTTTTAACCCCACTCGCTCGACCCGATCTTGGGTCACATCTTACTTGTGGGAGTAAGATAAAACTGGCCTTGTGCCTAACTCCGCGAGGAGTAAATAAAGATCAAAGTGTAGTATCTGTTCCGATGGATACTGCACCCCATGGACTGGTATTGTCTTGGCCTTCGGGGCTTGATTTACGCCGGTCTATGGGTCTGTCCTGTGCAGTTCTAGGAGGTCCACCCTCCCAGGCTTCGCCTCCCCTCTTTGGGGAGGAGTAAGTTTATTGCTTACTGTCTGAGGCGCCCCTACCGGGGAATGCCGACGGGGCTGCCCAGGCAATTTTTGATGGTCAGAGTGCTCACCTCTCGGGCGCTGGCTTTTCAACCCCCACTTTCCGACCCGACCTTGGGTCACATCTTACTTGTGGGAGTAGGATAAAACTGGCCTTGTGCCTAACTCCTGGAGAGGAGTAAATAATATTAGGTGTTTATTTATATTGAAATACATGCGAAATATGGTAGTCTGAAATAAAATAACACGAACACTTATAGATATATTTATCAGTTGAAAATATTAGTGTATACAAAATATTACGAAAAATAAGCGAGTAGAATTTTAATAAAAAATAAAATTAATGTACTCTTGGACTCCACGAACGCCAGACAAGGTTGCATGGCGTGTTTATATTTAAAAAAAGAAAAAAGAAAGGAGGGAATAATCTACGCCATGCTGGCTTGATGCGAATGTCGTTCGGAGTTCGTGAAGTCCGAATAGTAAATTAATTTTATTACTAAAATACTCGATAATTTTCCTTAATTTTTTGTCTACACTAATATTTTTAACTGATAAGTATATCCATAAGTTTCCTCGCTATTTTATTTTTAAACTGCCTTATTTCGCATGTATCTCAATATAAATAAGCGCCAGAAAGTACTATTTACTTGCCTCCTCAAGTTAATTTGAATTACATGAGACAAATCCTTAATTATGATTGGTGGCGGGCAGAAAAAGGTGCTGTCCCTTGACGAATAGAGAGTAATTTATGGTTTTAATTAAAATCTAAAGACAAATAGCAAGTATTAAATACAGTAATAAATTCATAAAAATTATATATGAAAAAAAAAAATCGAAGTATGACAATTTCAACTATTGAAAATGAGATCACAGAAAAAGATAAATTTCCAACAATGTCGCTAAAACTAATTAATTTAACCGGAAAAAATATCACTTGTTTCTCGTTTAAAACTCGCAAATCGACCAACAATATTTTTTTTTATAATCATAAACTGATAAAACACCATAAAGGTTCTTTTCTAGAATAGTGGCGCCTCCTGTTTTTCTTTGGTTTAGAAGGAAAAATAAATAAATAAATCAATCAATAAATAAACAAATATTCTATTTTTCCCTACAACTTAAATTCTCGTTAGAAATTAATTTCGAATTCAAATTTTAAATTGACATTCAAATTTCTCACACTCACAAAGAAAAAAAAAATCGCTGTGACGACCATTTCGGACGAAAGTGAAGTATAGTTAGTTAACAATGAAAGAAAAAAAAACGATGGGGAGTGAAATAAATATACAAATAATTGTTAGCAAACGATTGAAAATTTAGTTTTCTTAAGCCTTTTTTCTTTTTTAACTATCTTTTAAACCTGAAATTCACGATGATCAAAAAAAAAAAAAAAAAAAAAAGGAGCGCTATCTTTGATTGACTAGTGTTCGGCTAAGTGAAAGTAACGAAACGAATTAAAAAAATAAAATCCGAAATGTATATTTTCTGACAGCGAGTGTAATGTCAACATGGGTTCGGCCACTAGTCTAGAAGAGAAACAATATTTGTTTTTCTTTATCAGAAAATGACAACAAAAAAATAGTTTAACAGCCAATGTCAAATAACTGACAATTTCTCGGCGTGATGAGGATTTAGCGGACCCCGAAATAAAAAGGGTTATCGACTGATGGTAATCGTTACTATTACCGACAGGAATTATTTTTAAGGAAACACAGTCAGGAAATCAGTCAAAAACAATTTATTTGGCTTTACCTACTAATTTGTGATCTATTTGCGTTAAAACAATTAAAAGAAGTTTTAAGCAATTTACTTTACCGTAAATAGTGACTGATAATCCGCATTCGGCCATTTTGATTCTGGACATTATTTTACTCACATCCACTATTGACGGTAAAGTAAATTGCTTTAAACTACGTTTAAATATTACATTCATTTTTAACGCAAATAGGTCACAAATGATAGGTAAACCAAATTAGATTTTGGTTGGCTAATTCCCTAATAGTATTTTCTATAAAATAATTCATGTCGCTAATAGTAATAATGATTGCTCAACCGAGATAATTCTACCAAATTTAATAGAACACTAAGGTAACACCATCTAGTAAAAAAAAAATAGGGTGCTTGTACAGATTAGCGTGCATATGAAAATCGCAGTTCCAATTAAATGAACTCGAAAACTCTTCGAAATACTTATGTATCAAGCAAAAATAGGTTTGTAACCAAAAATTAGCAAAAAACTATCGAGTAGAATTGTAATAAAAAATAAAAATCTGTTATATCGTTTAAGCAAGTTCAGCCATTGATTCGAGCGAAAAACACGAAATTCAGGGGAAGGTAACCCCGTCTGTCATTAACGCGTAATAAATCAATTACAGTAATCAAAATACGATTAAACCGATTTTTATTTTTAATTAAAATTCTACTCGATCATTTTTCCTACTTTTTGGTGAGGATACTTATTTAAATCTGCTGCGTAAATATATAATACTTTTTTTGTTTGTGTATCGATAATTTAATCCGCACGCTTCTCTGTACAAGCACCCAAAAAAAACTTTTTTTTTAAATTGAGAATTAAAAAAAAATGATGATCAGACGTAAATACGCCCTTTTATTAGACGCCAACCTTATCGTAGGGGTGACGAGATGGGGGTCGACAATCTAAATTGTTAAAAAATTTAATTAAATTTGGCAGAATTATTATTTTCTTTTTAATGAATCAGGGGTCGCGCTAAAGGATAACCCGATGTTCAAACCTCTAAAATTCAGGAACTATCAATTTTAATTCCTAGCTTTTGGGATTTCATTTTTGTTGTTGAGCATGATTCAATGACATTTGGGAACTTTGGGAACATATGAAACAATATTGAAGAGAGATATGGTCGGTATTTGGTTTAAAATGAAGACATATCCCCGCCCGATTATTGTTGTTATTCGAGGGTGAAACCCCCGAGGAGGTTGCGTCATACTCATCATTTTTGGAGTTCGTCTCGGAATGGAGACCCATCTTTTTCATGGCTGGAATGTGGGACATTGCATCGAGGGCGCGAGAAATGGCCGGGGTGTTCGCCATTATATTATTCAGATAATCAATCTGATCTTTGTCGCGTTCTCGTTGGGACACGTGTTTCTGGTTCTCTTGTTTAAGCTCGTTGTTTTCCTTGGTGAGGATTTTCACTTGATTCTCCAGATTTTGAAGGTAGCTTTTTTTCTTTTGACGGTTCTGTTTGGCGACCAGGGCACCTTTCGTGTTGCATGGGACCGATGATTTTTTACTTGCCAGATTCTTTTTATTATTGTTTGGTTGGTGAAGAAAAGGCCGACCTGAAGTGCGGATCATGTTATTTTCTTTTCGATTGTCGGTTGCGTCATCAGAATTATTTATTTTTATACTACCAGAACAGTCAAAGTCTCTGTTTGCGATTGCAATAGTGGTAGTAGTAGTAGTCGACGTCTCGTTTAAAATGTTGACACGGTTGTTTTTTCCTGGAATAGACACATCTCCATTATTTGAATAATTATAAATAGATCTCGGATCAACTTTAGAAGTTGAAAGTAGATCTGGTGAGTTATAATTATATATATTTGATGAAAAACCATCGAAATCGCTGCGTAAAGAAAGGCGAAAATTAGAGCAAACTAAATTATCGCCACTAAAATCGTCGTCGGTCATGTTTGTTTGATCAACACGTGTTTGGTGTTCTTTCGAGTCAAAATTATTTTTATTAGGACTTTTCAAGATGTCCATATCCGCATCCGTAAAATGTCCCGAATCGAGGCTGACATCGTCAATAAAATCGCTGTTTTTAGGCTCTGATGTCCGCGATAGATTTCTGATGTAATCTTGTTCTGCGTCCATAATGATGAGGAGGTTTTAAAGCAGTTTGGATGGAGATGTTTACTCGCCCCAAAACAAGAAAACAATAAGAGAATTTACAACGTTATGATTACGTTTTCTAAATCGACCGGAAGTTGAGCAGGTCACGTGGTAATGTTCTCCTCTCTCTTTCTCTCTCTCTCTCTCTCAGTATTTATATACATATATATAAAAATACAAATTTATCTAAAAATGTCACAAGTGGTTAAATAGAAAAAAAAAGTGCACAAGGAAAAAATAAAGATGAAAATCTCAACGAGTCTATCAAAATCTTGGATACAATAGATAAAAAGAAAACATTAAGAAGGTTGTCAAATTAAAAAGAAAATTATATCTACTTTTAAAAGTAGACGAGGATCCTCAGCTCCCCCCCCCCTCACTAAAAAAAGAGATTCTATTTTTTTTTAGTCGATTTCCGGTGAAAACCCTGAAAAAAAACCCCAAAAAAACAATTCTTTTGGAATTTAGAGTGGAGTATTAGTTTCGCATATAAATTTAACGTAAAATAATTCCCCATTCTAACTTTTTAGAGCTGTTAACTAAGTTTTTTTTTTTGGTAAATTTATAGAAGTGCACCTTTCGTATTCGACTCCTAAAAAAAAAAAGTTTCTACTTTTTTGGACAAATTCCATGTAAACAGCCTCAACAAATATCCGCGCGCGCGAATATTTGTTGAGGCTGTTTACATGGAATTTGTCCAAAAAAGTAGAAACTTTTTTTTTTTAGGGGTCGAAATACGAGTGGTGAGATTCGGTGGCCAACAAATGCGTGCTCACTTTACGTATAACTTATATAGGAAAGTGATCCCCCACCCCTCCTAACATCTAAAATGGCTGTTTACATGTAATTTGCCCCAAAAAGTAGAAACTTTTTTTTTTAGGGGTCGAAACACGAGAGGTGAGATTCGGTGGCCAAGAAATGGGTGCTCACTTTACGTATAACTTATATAGGAAAGTGACCCCCCCCCGTCCTAAAATCTAAAATAATAAAAATTTTCATAATTTTTTTTCATAGCGGATATTTGTTGAGACTGTTTACATGTAATTTGCCCAAAAAAGTAATATACTTTTTTTTTTAGGGGTCGAAATACGAAAGGTGCACTTCTATAAATTTACCTTTTTTTTTTACTACTAAACCCTAATCTAATCCTTATATTAGTTAGTAATTAATAATTATAATAATATAATTACTAATTATACATTTAATTACAGTAATTAAATTCAATTGAATAATACGCCGAGATTTGCGTTTTTACGGAAATATTTTTATTTATAATTATTTACCGTGCAAAAAGCCACTAATAAAAAAAAAGAAAAAAGAAGTTATTTATGAAAGGTAAGTGATACAATACAACGACTTATTTAAATAAAAAGAAATAAATAACAAAACAGCAAAAAAGCAACTTTAATGTTTAATATTAGCCCCTATATAAAACTTTATGGCAGGGAACGTAGCCCCCCCCCCTCAACCTAGAAAAAGCGATTTTATTTTTGCTTGAAAACAACAGAGTAAATGGTAAAAGTGCAGAATAGTTAACAGTCAAGAAATCGTAAAGAAAACAACAAAAAAAACATTATTTCTACGGGTTCACAGGCATGCTGCAACTGTAACCGCTTTCAATACTTTAGTTGCGAAACACTTTTCGGCTTGTGGTTTAAATCAGGAAAGAAAATGAGAATGACGAACTTACTTGGAAGAGTAATACGTCTGGCCGAATCTGACTGAAATAGAAATATCACATAAGCAAAAAGGGATCACCATTTTTCCACAAAATAAATAATGGCTCCACAACTAAATAGATATGAAGTTTTATTTATGGGAACAAAATGGAGATATTACAATTGGCTGATTCATGTTGATTAGACAAAATAATATTATCCTGGAGTTCCTCGACTCATCTACCGCTGGCCCAAGTAGAGAGCTCAGGATATACGTCTTGTCTGTTTCAGAGACAAACTTAAACTGAAGATCTGCGTGGTTTGGCTTTCGCGCCAAAACGATTCATCGCGTATGAATTTCGTTACACGCAGATGTGCCATACGCCCACGCGGTGAAGAGGCGATGATTACAAATCGCCTAGCCGAATTACAATCTCACTGCCGGTCACATAGACCGATACAACATAGTTTACTCATGCAACTGCTACACTTCCGACCAATTTTTCTCCGGTTAAGATCAGAACCGTACCAGATGGTGAATATCATGCAAGGTCCGTGCCGTTCAGCTAAAGGGTACCTGTAGAGATACATTCTTCCAGGCACCAACGCGCAAACCCACGGTCTTGTCATAGTTCATCTTGGCTCCTGTTAATATTTCATACATTCTGATTTCTCTGTTGACGACTCTAATCTCGACACTGTTCGTAATAAGCATAGTTACGTCATTGGCATAGACAGAGTACTTTAACGCAGTGTAAGTACCTATCAAAGAAATTCCATGTAGGACCGAACTCACCCCATGCCTGTGAACTGACTTTCACACCTGTGTACAGGCACACATACTTACATACACACATGGGCACGTCCTGACACCATAGCCGGTGTACAAACATTCTATATTACGAACTATTCTCTCTTCCCTACTCATGGGAAATTATAGCAATGGACCTCCTTTACTTTTGCCTTCGTCCATACCTTTTTGTTCACGTACTAACGAAGACGAACCAATAAAGTTGTTATTAAATCTGAGAATGAGAGTTTGTCAAATCCATCCTACATTTTTGTTTTTCAATTTTCTTATACTTTTGTTTTTGCTGGGGATGGGGCATCCTACCAGATAGCAGACATTCACCCGCTATTTCAGAGACTCCAACTGAGAGATCTTTTTAAGATTCTAACCATCCCTTTAAGCGTTTCGGGATCAACAGACGAAGAGTTCTACGACGCCAGAGATTCCTGTAAATGTAACAATAACGGCTTACATGTGAACTGACTTTCACACCTGTGTACAGACACACATACTTACATACACACATGGACATGTCCTGACACCATAGCCGGTGTACAAACATTCTATATTACGAACTATTCTCTCTTCCCTACTCATGGGAAATTATAGCAATGGACCTCCTTTACTTTTGCCTTCGTCCATACTTACGGACATACTAACCCCTTTCCTTTTTGTTCACTTCTAGCGAGGAGAACTCAATAAATTTGTTTTTATAACCCTACCAAATTAATAAAGTTGTTTTATGTATTAGAACTGGACTTTGTCCTATTTTTCTATAACCCCACCAAATCTGTAATTTATGGGAACTGACCCTCAGGGTTCGAACATTCAAGCTTGCTAGATTGAGAGCCATTGTAGAACCTTAACATTGAGTTTCCTCAATGAACATTAATGGGGGCAAGATGTTGATAGCTCGCTCCCATAGAATATTGGCCCGTCTGAGTATTGATGAACTCATCTTAGGACAAGTCATCAACATTCAGGGGGAAGGTTTGCTTGGCTACCTTATATTGGAATGGATGCATTTTAACCGTAATCCTATATTAGAATGGGTGCATTTTAACCCTAATCCTAACCCTAACCCTATATTGGAATGGGTGCATTGTATTTCATATGAAATGAAAGACAAACGTTTCCGTGTAGCTTACTTTCCATAAGTATATTTCTTTTACTGCTATCGATTATACATAGTGTATATCTATTTGTTAGTGCGTCATAGAGTGTGTATGTGTCTAGGTGACAATGTGATACTGTATGTGTGAATAGGTTTGTTACCTTGTTCTATTACTGTGTGTAAGAAGGTGCACGCGAGGCAAGAATAGCTGAAGTGTCCTGTTTCTTCATGTCTCCCTGGACAAGAGGCCGGGGGAGTAGCAGGGGTGGAGTGAGAGCGTACTTCTGGTGTGATCTTTCATGGTCTATCTGCTGAAAAGAGGGTTCTGCGAACTCCCTTCGTTCTTTTATAGGGGTCACGACGTTCGCGTTGGTTTATTACTTTTGGCTTAGACGTGCCAGTTCTTGATAGGCTGCGAGAAATCCTTTGTTTTGTTTTGGCGCGTGAAAAGGAAAACATACCTCAATGAAGCAGAGTAGATACTACACTCTGATCTTAGCCAATAGGCTGAAGAATTGTTTTGACATAAATGACTAAATAAGAAAATTTATCTAAAATATTTGTTATCCTGAAGTGATTAGTTTTGCTAAGAATTAATGAAATAGAAAGTCATTAATAGAAAAAGAAAACGTAAATAAAAAAAATAAATATTTTTCGTTCTTTTATAGGGGTCACAACGTTCGCGTTGGTTTATTACTTTTGGCTTAGACGTGTCAGTTCTTGATAGGCTGCGAGAAATCCTTTGTTTTGTTTTGGCGCGTGAAAAGGAAAGCATACCTCAATGAAGCAGAGAAAGAAAGAAGGTAGTAATTTATGGCATTTGCTTTTTAGCGTTCGTTCGGATCGCATCTCGGTTCATCACACATCTTTTTGAACTAGGAGATCTTTATGTCGAACTGGAGAACAAGAACAATCTACCCCTGCGGTTTAAATAAAGTGTTCATTCATTTTGTACAGGTTCCTCCCGAATTTGAAAAGATCTACCTGAAGAAAGACGGGGATTACATCGACCGAAACGTTGTGGATATAACAACCAAGATGAAAAATAGTGACCCAATAATATCCAAATAATACCCAAAATTTCTTTCTTTAAGATCACTTCAAGTCCAGTGACTAAACATAAAAACACCAAACAAAGGAAATGCACATTAAGTTGTCATCCTCTTCAAAAATCAGTTTAAGTTAATTAAAAAGTGATTCTACAGAATTTAACCCTTCAGCTCGAGACTGATTCCCAAACAGACAAGATGTGATCCTGCATTCTCTGTCGTTGGCCTGGTAAAGAATCGATGAACTCCAGGATAACGTTTATTTCGTCTTACCTACATTCACTCAAACCAATGTATCATCGTTGTTCTGTTTCTGTGTTTCCTGTAAATAAAACTGCATATCTCTTTAGTTGTGAAGCCATCGCTTAAAAAAATTTTTTTTTTTTTTAACATAGTTCACCCCAAACAAGGCAGGCCGCCACTGTAGACGTAAGGGGCTACTGAGAAAAAAGAAAAGGGGAGAAGATAGGGTGCGGTCAACCTAGCTTATTTCGTGAGGAATGGTCACCTCATATTGCTTATTCTATTCCAGTCAGATTTGGCCAGGCGAATTACTCCCCCAAGTTCGCCAATCTGATTTTCTTCTCGTTTTTAACTGTCATCTAAAATTGGCTCTCCCAGCTAAAATATATTCAATTAGATACAATTGTAATTTTATTTATACGTCTTTAAATCGTAGCAAACGACAGTTTGTTGAATCTAGATTCCGGATTGGTTGATCAAATGAACACACTGAAAAGAAAAAAAGAAAAAAACGGTAAAACGAATGAATGTCTTTGTTATTTTTGTAACACAATAATTGAAACGAATTTTTTTTAATCTCCCTCCCACAGCAGTAAGATGTGACACAAGGTCGGAAAAGTGAGATTGAAAAGCCAGCATCTAAGAGGAAGAGCACTCTGGCCATAAAAATATGCCTAGGCAGCCCCGTCGGCATGCCCCGGTATGGGCGTCTCAGGCGATTAGCAATAAACTACCCCCTTCTGAAAGGGTGAGAAGGCAAAGCCTGGGAAGGTAGATCTCCTAGAACTGCACAAGACAGAACCTCAGACCGGCGGAATCAAGGCCCGAAGGCCAAGTCGGTACCGGTCTACAGAGTGAGCATCCATCGGAACAGATACTACTCTTTGATCTTAGCCAATAGGCCGGAGAATTGTTTTGATATAAATAACTAGGTATTTATCTACCTCCCACAGCGGTAAGATGTGACACAAGGTCGAGAAAGTGGGATTTGAAAAGCCAGCGCCCTAGAGGAAAAAGAGCACTCTGTGTGTCAAAAAATGCCTGGGCAGTCCCGTCGGCATTCCCGGTAGAGGCGCCACAGGCGATTAGCAATAAACTAACCCCTTCTCAAAGGGTGAGAAGGCAAAGCCTGGGAAGGTGGACCTCCTAGAACTGCACAGGACAAACCCACAGACCGGCAGAATCAAGGCCCGAAGGCCAAGACAATACCGGTCTACAGAGTGAGCATCCATCGGAACAGATACTACACTCTGATCTTAGCCAATAGGCCGAAGAATTGTTTTGACATAAATAACTAAATAAGAAAATTTATCTAAAACATTTGTTATCCTGAAGTGATTAGTTTTGCTAAGAATTAATGAAATAGAAAGTCATTAATAGAAAAAGAGAACGTAAATAAAAAAAATTAAAAAAATTTTGGTGCTAATTGTGTATTGACATTATAGCGAAGGAAATAAAATGGAGGTTGTAAATGGACGTGCATGCATATTAAATAGAAATGAAAAGAAATGAAATATTGAGGAATATTAGGGTCACCAGCTTGCAAGTGCTAACTTAACATCAATAGAGTTTTGTGAATGAAAAACGAAGGAAAACATTATTAATCAACAAAACATTTATAGAACTACAATTTTACAAGAACATAAAAGTCAGTTTTAGTGAAGAAATGTTCATTTAATAAAGTTTATACAACTCGTGTTCTTTGGTAAGAAAATGTTCCGTGAATAAGCAGACACGAGGGCTAAGAATGTGTATGTTTATATATATTTGTTAGCATTAATATGCATGTGTGTGTAATAGACAATGTATGTGAGTAAGTCGCAATGTGAGTATAAGACAATGTGGCACTGTGTAAGTATGCGTAGGTTTACCTTGTTCTGTTAGTGAGTGTAAGTTGGTAGCAATTGTTTCAGTTTGCCTGACCTCTTGTCAGTGCGTATGGATATGAGGAGAGCTTGTACGTGAGTTTTGAAGTGTTCTTTTTTCTTACCTCCCCTGCCAAAGGCCCTGGGGGGGGGGCATACGTTCTTGTGAATTCTTTCGAGGCCGGGTTGAATCTGTGTGGAACTCTATTTCTTTTTTAGGGGTTTCTCAGTTCACATCGGCTTATTAATTTGACATAGACTTGTTAGATTTTGGTTTTGAAACGATATTCATCGGTTTGAAAATATCGAGTTAACACGTTCCTGTGAAAACTCACTTGCTTTTTGGAAGTGAAGAGGAGAGTGTATCCCAACGAAGCAGAGAAAGAAAGAGAGTAGCTATTCAATCCATTTGCTTTTTGGCGTTTGTTCAAATCATCTTGATCCACCACAAAATAATACAACAGTTGAACAAGGATATTAATTAAATCAGAATTCATTTAGGCAATTTAAACTTGTATAATTTATTTAAAACCCTTTTTTTTTTTACTTCAATGGCGTTGTTTGAAAAAAATCGAAATTTAAACAAAATACTGGTAGAAACACATCCAATAAATGTCGCTAATCGTACCAAAATGTACTGTTCTACCAATATTTGTCTAATTTGATCCATGTTATCAATTAAGGTCTAGAAATTACTTTAATTAAGTTTTAAATACATCAATTGACATACCTTGCTATATTTCGTAGAACTGAAGTTATCTCATTTAACAATACCTAGCGGGAAACAGGAAGGTCATGACCTTCATAACAAAGGTCGTGGTTCTTACTACCACTATCAATGACATCACCAAAAAAACTCGACTTAGTGCATCGACCTTGGTTATTATTTTGCAACGGCCATGGCATAACCTCCTATTTGAAAATTCAAATATTTCAGATTTGCATTGAATTGATCCATAGTCATCAGACACCAATGAAGCAAGATTCCTTGAATTTTAATTTCTTCTTAAGACTCCTTAAGCTTAAACCACCTAGAATAGAAGCTTTAAAATTTAGATATTTTCTATTATCAAAATCATGTAATGGATTTTGATCAGAATTAAAATAAGGATTCTTGACATATGGATTAGTAGCATCATATCTTGATTTTAATCTTCGTAAGGGGATATAAAAGTGATGTAAAACTGTTTTTGTTCAAGGAATAAATTTTACCCGTTCTAGTATATATATATATATATATATATATATATATATATATATATATATATATATATATATATATATATATATATATAAACATTCAATGAATTAAAATATATATATATATATATATATATATATATATATATATATATATATATATATATAAAATTGAAAATAGAAGCCTTTATAAATGCAAGATTAATTTTTTTTTTTTACTTTGATCTTATTAATTTCGGAATAATATTCCATCATCAGAGTTGTCCAGTATTGTGTCATTTTTCTTTTCATCAAAAAACACAAAAACAAAAGTAAACAAACTTTTTTTTGTCTTTTGATAAAATGTCCTTGTTATGGGTGTATCCGTGGCGATGTCGCTGACGGTTATGAATTCAAATTCTGGTTGTAGAACGAAGAAAGCATTGGCATGCTCGAAGTTTAAGAAGATGGGTCGTTCATTTCAAAGCATTGGTGGGTCAGTATTATAAAATTGAAAATAGAAGCCTTTATCAATGCGAGATTAATTTATTATTTTTTACCCGTTCTAGAACAGGTATTCTCCTAGTATATATATATATATATATATATATATATATATATATATATATATATATATATATATAATTAACTTGTTACAAATCTTTGCACCAACGAAACAAAACTTGTTTTGTCGCAAATAATGGAATAAAATCAAAATATATATATATATATATATATATATATATATATATATATATATATATATATATATATATATATATATTAGAAGAATACCCGTTCTAGTTAGGTATGTGTATACGTTTATATATTTCTATGTATAGGATTCACTCTTAAACTAATTAACCGATCATAATGAATTTTGGAAAATAGCTGCGAGGCATAAGAGTGAGTAATGTGGGCTATATTTATTATAATTTAGTTTTATGCAAAGAGAGAATGGAAGCCCTTTGTGAAAATTCAGATACCTCTGATTTTTGTGAAATTTTCACAAAAATGTCAAGGCTCGTCTGATTAACCCCATGCCATCTTAAAAAAAAAAAGGAAGAACATATTTATTTTCGTTAAAATCAACAGAAGTGTCGTTAACATTCTCTACCATTTAAAAAAAAATACAACTTTTATTCACCCCAGAACAAGACATATTACCACTGAGACGTAAGGGGTTACTTTGATTAGGGGCCAGATTTATAGGAGGCATCATAAGTGTGAAATTGTGCAGCAAGATATTTGTTCACATTACATTTAAACTTCTGCATGTTGGTACAGTCGGGGAAACAGTGAGCAGGGAAAGAAGTACAAAGGCAAGTGGGCCGAGAAAGAAATAAGCTGTTAGAGTAGAAGGTTTTCTGGCATCTGGGTACCTCTACAATGAAAGGATGCGCTTTTGCTGCTAGTCGGAGGTGTTTACGTTTGGAAGGGGGGTACAAGTGCACTAAGTTCGTCGGAGCACGTTCCGTGGAAGTACTTGTAAAACAAGCACAGGGTTGCATCATTGCAGTGATGGGACAGAGGCTGGAGCTTGGTAGACAGTGCGGGCCCTATTAAGTTAGAGAATCTTTTTTGTACCTTGTCAAAGAGGGAGAGACTAGTGGTTGGTGCACCAGCCCAGATGTGGCAACAATACTCCATGCATGGGCGGATGGTGGCTTTATAGAGATATAGGATACTACTGGCAAGTGTGAGAAGTTTACTAGCCCGGTAGAGGGAGCCTACCTTAAAAAAAGGAAATACAGCGAGTTGAGACGCTCGTTTGTGTGTGTGTGTGTGTGTGTGTGTGCAAGTTGTCTACCAAGAAAGGTTATTCTTAGAAATTGTGCAATATAGTGTAAAAATAGAATGAAAAAGCTTTCTTTTCAGGGTTTTTATTGCAATAAGCAGCCTGCTATCAGTTGGCCTCAATTCCTGGTCACTGACCTAAAACATTTATTTAGGTCAGCCTCATAATGTTCCTGCTGTTATGTAATAAGATTCTAATTGATTGGTTGATTCGTTGTTTTGTTCTGTGGCCTATCAAGGGTTATTTAATGCCAAATCCAGTCAATTTAATAAAAGTTGTTATGCTTCAAATCCTTAAAATGCTTCAAATATTAATAGGTAGACTAGAAAATCTTTTATTTTTCAGCCCTACGGTTCACAAGCACCACATATTTTTTTAATAACATTAATGGATCTACACTTTAAACAGGCACGTCATTGTTGGATTAGCGTCACCGACTTTGAAAAATAAAAAATCAGTAAAGAGCAAATGGAGCGCTCTTTAGCCTTGGTGGACAATCACCTCGAGATGGTGTCTTGATAAAAACACTGAATACGGCATAATCACGTTGACACACCGGTTCCCGTTAGATTACTGAAGTTTAGCGACGTTGAGCGTAGTCAGTACTAAAATAAGTGACCATTTGGGGACACCAGGTGCTGTATGTGTTCTCCATTTATCCCAGCATTGTTTCCAGTCATCTTAGACTTCTCCTTGCCACTGGATTCAAACAATGCCGATTCAGGAGAGGTGTGGTTAGAGGTTACGCAACCCTTGCTTCACAATTACATACGCAGCTACCCTTACAGAAGGTATCCATTGTCTCTAAAGACTGAACGGAGACTATGATGAAAAACACAGGTCCCCATAACCTCACCGTATTAACGTCAGGAAGGGCATCCAGCCGATAAAAAATTTGCCGCAGTTACGAAAATGACTTCCAAAGAAACCTGAACAGAGATAAGTTTGGAAGTCAATTTCAAAAAGCCACCCAATACTTGCCAGCATGTAAAACGGATGTTAAACCGAAGAAGAAGAAGAAGAAGAAGAAGAAGAAGAAGAAGAAGAAGATGATGATGATGATGATGATGATGATGAAAGAATGTATGAAAATGCTTGTGTTTGGTGTAGAACAGTTGTAGTAGCAGGGTTATTTGGCAGAAGAAGGCCAAGGAAAACATAGGGGAAGTGATGAGGATAGATTTGAGAGAAAAAGGGATAAATAAAGACCTGGCTAGAGATAGGTTAGCTTGGAAGTCAATTTCTAAAAGCCGTCCAACACATGCCATCATGTAAAACAGATCTTAAACCAAAGATGATGATGATGATGATGATGATGATGATGACGATGACGATGACGATGATGATGATGATGATGATGATCATGATGATGAATATCTGTCCCAGGTCGTCAGCAAATAACCACCTTTTTAAAACTAGCTAACATACCCACATTCAAAATAATACACTAGCTTCTATCAATATTCTACAGCTCCAGAGAGTACCTGACTCCTGATGCAATCCTCTATCTGTATAAGAGTCAGATACGTCTTAAGATGGCGTACTGCTGCTACATCTGGGGAGGTGCCGCTCAGAGCACCCTTTTTTGCCAAGGTCGTATAACCACACATTATCGTGTAAAAAATTGTGTGGTTTTACGACCTTGATAAGTTGTCTCCCTTGATATGACAATTTGCCACCCTAAAGTACAAAAATGGCCACCAACTTCATTCATTTTGTATTTTACACAGATGGTCTTTTATTTGGAGTCTTGAATACAGTCACGGTGAAGGGGGTGAGAACAAGATTACCTCTATTTGTTTTGATCTATTAGCCCATATTAATTTCTCTCTCTTGGGTTTTGCTTCTGGTTACTAAGTTAAGTATCATTTAACAGATCTCTTCTTCCTTCTCTGATGACCTGATTCCCTTATCCAGTTTTTATATTCGTCTGATTTAACCTCTTGCCCTGCTAGACAGTGCACCCTTGAAAAATTCTCAAATTACAACTAAATGGAAAATAACCATTATTTTTTTTTTTTTAATTTATTTATTTTTATTTATCCATTGTTTTATTCGTGATTAATAAAGTATTTTATTCCAGGACAAGAAATACAATTTCAAACCAACAATAAATAAACAATCATGGCTGCCATTGTGAAGACAAACCAACACAAGTCCAATTATTTATAAAACAATATTGTGAGAGAAAGAGAAGCAAAGAGACAGATACAGACATAGGTAGATAGAGAGGGGGAGAGAAAGAAAGAGAAGCAAAGAGACAGATACAGACATATGTAGATAGAGAGGGGGGAGAAAGAAAGAGAAGCAAAGAGACAGATACAGACATAGGTAGATAGAGAGGGGGAGAGAAAGAAAGAGAAGCAAAGAGACAGATACAGACATAGGTAGATAGAGAGGGGGGGGGGAAGAAAGAGAAGCAAAGAGACAGATACAGACATATGTAGATAGAGAGGGAGAGAGAAAGAAAGAGAAGCAAAGAGACAGATACAGACATAGGTAGATAGAGAGGGGGAGAGAAAGAAAGAGAGAGTCAACAGATGACGATTAGAACGGAAATGACGTCGCCGTTACTGACATAGCGTTGCCACGAACGATAGCCAGAGATGCGTTCTTTAAAACCACCTAACATATCTACACTCACTATAGTACACTAGTTGCTATCATTATTCTACCACCCCAGAAAGTACCTGGTTCCTGATGAAATCCTCTAACTGTAGAAGAGTCAATTACATCCTAAGATGGAGTACTGCTGTCACATCTGGGGAGGTGCCGCTCAGAGCTCTCTTTCTTGGCTTGACAGAGTACAAATACAATCATACAATCCAGGCATACAAGCAAGGAGTTGACCCCGAGCATCACCAAGGCATCACCAGACCTCTGCACGCCACCACTTGTTACAAGATGTTGTCATATAGCAGGGTTACTAGATGAATGCATTATAAAATTCATTCTCTTACTAGCTATTATTGCGGGGCTACTATGACAATTATTTTGACATTAAAAAATGTATCAAAAGCAGAAATACATTTTTTTCTTTGCTTTTTCTCGAAGATCAAAACGTGTTATTTGTATAATTTGTATAATTCAGACTACTATTCTCATCTTGAGTGATATTCTCACAACGTTTCGGCCGCTGTAGCCTCCGGCCTTCTTCAGTGCAGTAAGTCTCTCTCACCGACATGCTGCTGCTAGTCTCAGTCTTTTCTATAGATACTATTATGGCATGTGTTCTTCAGAATTATGTGATCTATTCCCCACTTTTTTTGTTGGGGGGGGGTGTTCGTCATGATATCATCCTCTCAGTCATTACCCCCTTCCTGGGGTCAGTGTATGTAGTACGTTCATCCTGGTATTATACTCTCAGAATATAGAACTCCCTTCCCTTAAGCTTTTTAATTAATAAAAGCTTTATAAATAGGGGTGGGACGTAATGGGTGAAAATTTCAGATTCATGCGAGTAGTATTTTTTTGTGTTCATTTATACATAAATAACACTAAACAATCAAACATTTTGAAAATTTTGCAAAATTCAGAAGGGGTGGGACGTAATGGGTGAAAATTTCAGATTTATGCGAGTAGTATTTTTTTGTGTTCATTTATACATAAATAACACTAAACAATCAAACATTTTGAAAATTTTGCAAAATTCAGAAGGGGTGGGACGTAATGGGCGAAAATTTCAGATTTATGCGAGTAGTATTTTTTTGTGTTCATTTATACATAAATGACACTAAACAATCAAACATTTTGAAAATTTTGCAAAATTCAGAAGGTGCAGGCCAAAAATAGCCGTTAGGGCTCCACGGGACTCAAAATCCATCATTTTTCGGTGAAAAGGTGGTTTCATGCGACATTGCAGGTCCTAAGACATCCTCAAAAGCTATGAATGGATATAGATGGTTAAATCTGATATAGTACTTTAATTTAGGACCATTTTCAGGCTGTGAAAGGGTTTTCATGAATGTAAAATAGTCAAAAACTAGTGGCCTGCACCTTCTGAATTTTGCAAAAATTTCAAAATGTTTGATTGTTTAGTGTTATTTATGTATAAATGAACATAAAAAAATACTACTCGCATGAATCTGAAATTTTCACCCATTACGTCCCACCCCTATTATAAATTACAAAAAAAAAAAAGATTCATATTTTTTTTAAATCGTCATTAAGTTTTTTTTTGTTGTTGTTTTTTGTCTTTAATAATAAATGCATACAAACTTAAAGTAATCATTTTAAATTTCTCAGGAATATATAATTCTTTTATTTGAGTAACTGACTGTCTGCTTTTGGCGATTGTCAAAGAATAACCAATAGAAAGTAAGGGTGTGCAAAAAACAAATAGTTAACAAATAACTGTTACCAAAGGCATAAAAAGTTACTTTTCTACCTACCTGCATATTTTTTTTGTGTGTGTTAAAGTATTTTACAGCGTTTATTTTTTAAATTTCAATTTAAAAGTTTGGTCAACTAAATTACGTTAGACTGAAAACTGACATTCGTTCGCCGACTGTCTACTAAGTCTGAAGATTTTTTTTTGTATTTTTCTTCTTTTCAATTAGGTAGAAAAGTAAATTTTAAGGCGTTTGGTAACAGTTATTTGTTTACTCGAAAAAAAAACTTATGGGGCATCCGCTTACACCATCTCGTAAATGGAACTGTATTATTTACCTCCTCTTCAGGAGGTTAGGCACAAGGACATTTTTATCTTACTCCCACAAGGTAAGATGTGACCCAAGGTCGGATCAGAAAGTGGGGCTTGAAAAGCCAGCGCCCGAGAAGGTAAGCACTCTGGCTATTAAAAATTGCCTGGGCAGCCCTGTTGGCATTCCCCGGTAGGGGCGCCTAAGGCAGTAAGCAATAAACTAACTCCTCCCCAAAGAGGGGAGGCAAAGCCTGGGAGGGTGGACATCCTAGAACTGTACAGGACAGACCCATAGACAGGCGTAAATCAAACCCCGAAGGCCAAGACAATACCAGTCTATGGGGTGAAGTATCTATCGGAACAGATACTACACTTTGATCTCGACCAAAAGGCCCCGTTCGTGGCCGTCGTAATAGCAGGCCTTGTCACTAACTCTAGATTTTCTGGTGACGTCATTTGTCGTAGGTGTTGAGTTTTTGTCTGTGGCCGTCTTATCTCTCCTTAGTGTCATCATGTTGACTCTTGTGATGAGAGTCACAGTATTGAAAAAATCGAAAGAATGATTATATGGAGCTCTTCAAATTCTCCACTGAACATTTTTTGTGGTAAGGAAAATGACCACATTAATAACAAAAAATTAAGCAGAAAATTGCAAACTTTTAATTAAAACTATGTTATATTTGGGCTGGTGATTCTCTGTCCGATTTGAGGGTTCTTGATAAGGTGCAGAAACGTATCTGTAATTTGATTGACGCCACCCTTTATTCTTCTCTGCACCCTCTCTCTCACAGACGTGATGTTGCTAGTCTCAGTTTTTTCTATAAATATTATTATGGCATGTGTTCTTCAGAATTGTGTGATCTATTCCCTGCTTCCTTTCCTCCAGCTCGTTTGGTCTCCATCAATTCGCTGTTTTGATACCTCATTGTAATACAGCTTCCTATTCCAGTAGCTTCTTTCCAAGAACTGCAGGATTGTGGAACTCTCTTCCTGCTGACTGTTTTCTTCCTACCTTCATAGCCTTGGTCTTTTCAAGACTAAGAATAATAGACATCTCCTGTCTTTGTGATAATCATATTTCAGGACCGGTGGGACAGTTATAAAAGTGTGTGTGGGTGGGGGGCTCTCCTAAAAAGTGTGTGTGTGTGGGGGGGGGGCGGTTAAATACATGCATATATAACTTCATTATTGATGACCGTAAAGTGGGGGGACCAAGTCAAAAAGTGGGGAGGCTTAAATTTATATTGAATAAAAATCAGTTTCAATATAATTCGAATCGTGTTCCTTCCTTTTTCTATTTTTAAATGCAATTTTTAAAGTTTTCTAATGCTTTTTATTAAAAAGCTATCATTAACTAGATATGTGCAAATATTAGAAAACCGCGTCGTATTATTTCTGCAATGTTATTTAATTCGAGAACTTAATTTTTCTTTGAGTTATATTGATTTTATCAATACGGAATTTAGCGGCTTTCTTTTTCGTAAAATATGAGAACTATATTTTAAAAGATTTTTTATTACTATCTTCATTTTCATAAAAAAATATATTCATGATATAATTTTAGTTAAGGTGTTTTTTGTTTACACGAAATAATACATTTGCACTGGGATTTCTAATAAAGTAATAAGTTAATTATATTCCGATATCGTTAATTAATAAATACTGAAAATTTCATTAAAATTGGTTGATTTCCTGAATTTTGATGAATTTTTAAGTGATAGGAGGGGTCAAGCATGACGTCATTTTCCAGTAGAAGGGCCTCCTATTTATTACGACGACCATGATTTGACGAATTATTAAAATGCAATCTAAACGCTTTAAAATACTTTAAAACACAGTTAGGTAGAAAAGAAACTTTACTGCTTTTGGTTAAAAAAAATTTTCAACCCCTTTTTTCTGTTGGTTTTTCTTGACAATAGCTCCGAAATTTTCGTTTATTCCTTTCATTATAGGCAATTCATTTTTATACTTAAACAAAATCAAATCTCAACATTGGAATATATCAAATAACACCATGATAATAACCTTTTCGTTGTTTTTCTTAAAATTACCAAAATATAAAAAGAACATTGTTTCTTAGTTTTTTTCTCTGTAGTTTTTGCTAGTTAGGGGAGGTCGATTTTGAAACTGTAAATAATCGCACTCGAAGAAAGTTGCCAAATAATGTCAAAAGTTACCACAAGAAATATTTTTCTTCAAAACTTTGTATTTATTTGAGCATTGCAACTTTAAGATAAAATAAATCGAGATTTTTTATTACGGCCTAGATTTCACCGGCAGAAGTGTCACCTTAAATTAAACCCGGGTTTTAACAAAAAAAAGTAATTCATTACTTAATAATAACTATTTTAAAGTTTATTATTCCTTTTCTTAAGAAATTAAATGTACATATTCAAATTAAAAAGGAATAAAACACTATAATATTTAATTTTATATATAAATAATTATTTATTTACATAGGCGTTTTATTTATTGGATATTTTTTATGGTATTCATCGGTTGAAAATTCAACGAGCGAATTTGAATTCACGTGTTGATTCTGTGTTCACACATTTAATTATCACAAATATATATTGAATTGTCGAGCGCTGGCTTATCTAATCCCACTTTCCCGACCTTTTGTCACACCTTATCTTGTGGGAGTTAGATAAATAAAAACTAGTTCAGCCAGGGGTTTTTACCCCACCAAATAAACCGGTATCGTCCGGGCCTTTGGGTCTGGATTCACGCCCGTCTATTGGGGCTTGTCCGTCCTGTGCAGTTCTAGGAGGTGCACCTCCCAGGTTTTGCCTTCCCTCTTTGGGGAGGAGTAAGTTTATTGCTTACTGTCTGAGGCGGTCCTACCGGGGAATGCCGACGGAATTGCCCAGGCAATTTTTAAATGGCCAGAGTGCTCACCTCTCGAGCACTGGCTTCTCATCCCACTTTCCTGACCTTGTGTCAATCTTACCTTGTTGGAGGTAGATAAATAAAATCTAGTTCAGCCAGGGTTTTTTACCCCACCAAATAAACCGGTATCGTCCGGGCCTTTGGGTCTGAATTTACGCCCGTCTATTGGGACTTGTCCGTCCTGTGCAATTCTAGGAGGTGCACCCTCCCAGGCTTTGCCTTCCCTCTTTGGGGAGGAGTAAGTTTATTGCTTACTGTCTGAGGCGCCCCTACAGGGGAATGCCGACGGGGCTGCCCAGTCAATTTTTTAATGGCCAGAGTGCTCACCTCTATAGCGCAGGCTTATCTAATCCCACTTTCCTGACCTTGTGTCACATCTTACCTTGTTGGAGGAAGATAAATAAAACTATTTCAGCCAGGGGGTTTTACCCCACCTAAAATATTATATGTATTGGAGTTGATGGGAGAATGAATAAGGACACATTGATGTATAAGGAAATTGTGGATGAAAATAGACAGAGAATTATGAAAAAAACTAAGGGACCAGAACACCATTTAACTTTTACAAAAGAAACACCATGTGAAAGTAAATATCTGACACATAGAGTTCTTCCTAATAGTGGTGCAACAGGTGCTGTTCATGCAGATCAAGTGGTGGATGTTTTGCATGAATTCCACAGTGAGAACAGTATCAAGGCTATACTTGTTGACAGCACTAATACCAACACAGGTTGCGAAGGTGGAATGGTTGTAATTTTAGAAAAAAACTTTTAAAAAATCTTCACACAATTGGTTGCTCTTTGCATCATAATGAACTACCTTTCAGAGCCCTTTTTAAAAACATAGATAGTTGCGCAAAGGGCCCTACAACATTCAGTGGCCCTCTGGGGAAATTATGCTCAAATGATTGCCATGATTTACCCCAAATATCATTTTCCACTATTAGCAATCCTCTAGAGTCAATTTTTAAAATTGATGAAATACATGATCTTAGTTCTGACCAAAGACTCCTTTATGAATACACAGTAGGTATTTCTAGAGGTACGGTTGACTCTAGATATGCCTCCTGGAAAATTGGTCCTTTAAACCAAGCAAGATGGTTAACTTTGGCCATCAGGCTCATGTGTTTATGGACTCGTGGTGCATACCCACAAAGGCACACAACAAAACTACACTATGTAGTAAATTTTATTGTAAATGTGTATGCCACTTCTTGGTTTGAAATTAAAAGAAATAGTAAATTCCACAATCAGCAAGTGCACATTTTTAATATGATCCAGAGGATTAAGGAGCAGCCTCAGGAAATCCAAGATATCACATTTAGAAATATACAAAGTAATACATTTTATTTACTGCCTGAAAACTTTCTATATTCCATGGTTAAATCTGAGGAGATTGAAGTAAGAGAAGAAGCTTTAAAAAGAATTTTGGCCATTAGGTAAGTAATATTTATTCATATATCTCTGACTCAATTATTTATTCCAATTTATAGAATGATTTTTAAAGATTTTATCTAATTTCACCATAATTATTAAAGCAGTACAGATTGGAATTATTTAATAATTCAATTAATTAATTTGTTCTTTCAGGAGTGAGGAGTCAACCAGAAATAGATTAAAAAGAATACCACCTATTAATTTTAATGCCACACATTGGACACAATTAATAGATTTAAAATTATGCTGCATTTTTGAACCACCAATGACGGAAGATTTTACTGAATCTGAACTTCGAGAATCGTTGATGAATGGAACCAAGCTTGACTTGCCAGATTTGCCCTCACATTCTCAGGGCATGGAACGGGCAGTTAAGTTAATAACAGAAACTTCACAAACTGTATATGGTTTTGAAGCAACGCATCAACACATTACAGCCAAAGTTTTGAGTCAGAAATTGAGACCAGCATTTTTGTCTAAGGGATCTTATATGGAGCAATTTGACTCTCTATATTAAGCTCCATTAAAATAGTGTTAGGTTTTTCCTTATTTCTTTGCTTGTTATATTTTCACTTATAACAGATAAAAATCATTTTTTTAGGTATTCAAATATTACTGTTTAATTCATAACGTTAAAAGGTAGTTTACAAAAGCAGATACTGAAAATGAGGGGGGGGGGGGCAAATTTTCAATTTGAAGATTTCTTTAATTAATATCATTTTTATAAAATAAAAGGACATTCTCTGATTTTGAATGCTAAAATTATTTGGTTTTCACACCAATATTCAAGCAAATCTTGCAAAAACGAGGAATTTTCAGTATATTCTTGTCTACGATCTTTGATACCAAACGCTAAAAAAACCGCTGAAGTTTTTGATCTAATTTTTTGCATGAGTATTTAATAGGTCTATATACAACTTTCGGTACGTGCCTTTTTTTAATATTTAAAAAAGTGTAAAATCGACCTACCCTATATATATATATATATATATATATATATATATATATATACACATATATATATACATATATATATATATATATATATATATATATATATATATATATATATATATATATAATTATTTATAAATATATATATATATATATATATATATATATATATAATTATTTATAAATATATATATATATATATAATTATTTATAAATATATATATATATATATATATATATAATTATTTATATATGTATATATATAATTATTTATATATATATATATATATAAATATTTATAAATATATATATATAATTATTTATATATATATATATAATTATTTATTAATATATATATATATATATAATTATTTATATATATATATAATTATTTATAAATATATATATAATTATTTATAAATATATATATATATATATAATTATTTATAAATACATATATATATATATATATATATATATATATATATATATATATATAATTATTTATAAATATATATATATATATATATATATTTATATATATATAATTATTTATAAATATATATATATATATATATATATATATATATATATATATATATATATAGTCTCGGAAGTTTCACAACCATTAAAACTATATTAAAAAAAAACAACAAAAAAAACTTATAGTCCCAAGTCTTCCAGTGGAAAATCACTCATGTAAGTCAATTTATTTTTTACAGTTATTATATTAGTTTATTTCTAACACTATTTTAAGGGATCATCAGTTGTTTACCATGAAAATCTGTTTCGGGAATTTAAATATATATTTATATATATATATGTATAATTATTTATAAATATATATATATATATATATATATATATATATATATATATATATATATATATATATATAATTATTTATAAATGAATATTATTTTCAGATTGACCCATATACACATGTGTTTCACGCCAAACCTGCAATCATCAGTATGGGAGGAAACAATCCTGGCCGGTCTCACCATTCGAACCCTGATACGAAAGTCATTTTTTACTCAGTAGTCAGAGCACTAATTGTTGCGGCCAACACGCATTGCCATGGAAATGGGAGAGTAGATTAACATCTAAATGCCAAATTCAGCAGACATATCGGTCAGACACTATGTTGAGGCAATATCTAGAAGATACGAATTGTGATATGCTTCTCACTCCCACTTTTTCTCGAATTCCTGTGTATTTCATGTTGTATAATAGTGAAGTTTTTACTGTTTTGTTCGACCTATCATTCTGCTGGTCTAAAATCTGTGCTGATGAAGACCCAATTTGGTATCAATGAAAACCTTTCGTCTCAGAAACGATCGTACACCTATACTGTTGTTAGTGTTGAATTCTTGGAACTGATATTAATGAATATGTCATAAATTTATTCATTTCGAAATCAAAATATGATAGCTCTGGTTGATCTAAAAAAATTCAACTATTGAGCTAATTTGTTACCTACACTTTTTCTGAATATATAATGGCCTAAATCTGTCTTCACCTTTCCTTATATCTCTAAGATTGTGGTAAATCATTTGGCTGTCTTTTTTTTCCCTGAGTTTTACGTTAGACTTCATTTTTTCTTTTATATATATATATATATATATATATATATATATATATGTATAAAAATTATAAATATTTGTTTTTATCTACATACGTATACGTTTCATCCTTTTGGGAATCATCAGTGTAGATATAATTATTCATACCGGTTGCAGGATTCAAAACCCCGGAACACGAGTTATGTTATAACCGAAATTCTGACGCCTTAACCCACTCGGCCACTATGAACAATCTGATAAATCAGCGAGAGTTTAAACCTGTTATAGGCAGCTGTCGTCAAGAGTGTTCAACTATTGAAGGAACATGCATTAAAGCTACGATAACGGCTGTGTTAATACTATTATTATAAATATTTGTTTCTATCCATCTATTTATCTCCCCCCTCTCTTTCTCTCTCTCTCTCTCTCTCTCTCTCTCTCTCTCTCTCTCTATATATATATATATATATATATATATATATATATATATATATATACATTTAAATGTTGAATTAAATTAAAGATAATGGAATTAACATTTAATAATAATCTATCGTGATAATATAAAGCTCAATATATTGAATAGGACAATCAATTCTAGAGATGAAAGATGAGAATAAAAAATTGTAACGATACAATATTTATTAGAATATCAAAAGTTCAGAGCAAGGAGCTTCAAATCCTTAATCCATGGATTTTCAAAGATAAACTCTTTTCATCAGAGGATAGGAAAAAGTTGACAATCTAATTGTAAATATTATCGGCAACATTTAACTTTGAAAATTATATATATATATATATATATATATATATATATATATATATATATATAAAAGAGTGTAGTGCAGTATTAGTGCAGTTCCAACGAGAGAAAAGTATATATGTAAAGGAGTAAGGCTACCAACATTTGTAAAAAATTTTTTTCAACATTTATTTATTATTTTATAATTTTATATAATGCGTATCAAGCGGTGGTCCGCTCTCATCAGATATGTTAATCCATTTGAAGAAATGTCTTTCGATTTGAAAGAGTGTTGTTTCATTTATATATATATATATATATATATATATATATATATATATATTTACAATAAAATGTTTATACATATTATTATCTATATTCAACAGATTTCCATATGGATCCCTTACCATGGACCCTCAAAGTACAACTTTTTCATAGGTGCTCTTAAAGCTTCTGTGGAGTCAGGGGTCCATATGGACCCCGGTTGGGATCCCTGCTTTAAAAAAATGTTTCGCTATGAAGTCTTGACGTTTTCCTCGGCTTCATCCGACTTTATTTGTTTATAATCTGGCCAGAACTCTTTCTTCATATTTTCAACATATGTCGTTAAATTTGGATAAATGTTGTCTGAAAAAAAAAAGTAAAAAAAAAAGTTTAAAAAAAATTTTTTTTTTTAAAGTTAAAAAAAGTAAAAAAAAAGTTTTAAAAAAAGTTAAAAAAAAGTTTTAAAAAGTTAAAAAAAAGTTAAAAAAATAAAAAATAGTAAAAAATTTTTTTTTTAAAGTTAAAAAAAGTAAAGTAAAAAAAGGTAAAAAAAAGTTTTAAAAAAAGTTAAAAATAAGTTTTAAAAAAGTTAAAAAAAATTTTTTTTTAAGTTTTTAAAAAAAGTGAAAAAATAAAGTAAAAAAAGTAAAAAGAAAAAGTAAAAATAAGTAAAAAAAAAGTTTTAAAAAAGTTAAAAGAAAAGTAAAAAAAAGTTAAAAAGTAAAAAAAAGTAAAAAAGAGTAAAAAAAAAATTTTTTTAAAAGTAAAAAAATAAAGTAAAAAATAAAGTAAAAAAAGTAAAAAATAAAGTAAAAAAATAAAGTAAAAAGAAGTAAAAAAAAGAGTAAAAAAAAGGAAAAAAAGAAAAAAAAGAGTAAAAAAAAGGAAAAAAAAAGGAAAAAAAAAGGAAAAAAAAAGGAAAAAATTAAGTAAAAAGAAAATTTAAAAAAAAAAAAAAAAAAGTAAAAAAAAAAGAAGGTAACAGGATTAATATTTACTAGCAGGATTCCATGGAAATTCCACAGTGCTTTCTGCATCAATCTGTATAATTTACTTTTAATAATAACATTTTTTATTTATTTTTTTTCTATGGAAGTCGCTCCAGACCAGGCATGAAGCCACTTTATGTAAGGAGCTAACAAGAACGAAAGATGATTAACAGAAAGACAGGAAATGCTTATTGACCTTAGTTTTGAAAAGACTAAATAGGAGAAAAACAGTCAGCAGGAAGAGAGTTCCACAAGTATACAATTCTTGGAAAGAAGCTACTGGAATAGGAAGATGTATTCCAATGAAGTACCTACACAGAGAATTTATGAAGACCACTAGACCAAAGAGTCAAACGAGCTGGAACAAAGGAAGCAGGGAATAAACCATACAATTCTGAAGAACACATGTCAAAATAGTACTTAATTTTAGTAAATTATGTTTGTGAGTGGGGTGATTATGTCTACCGGGAATCGGTTCCATGAATGGCATGCTGAACCTCGGACGCTGACAATAGGCTTTAATAGAATACCGTCTTTAATCTGTGGTGTAACGAATATATAAGTGCTATATAATAATCAGTTTTGAATAATAGTCTTCTAGAGGTTGAAGGTTCAATCCTCAGTGCGGGTGATACTAAGAATACAATAACGAATTACTTAAGACTTCTACTCGGTCATGGCTGACTGAACGAGAGCAAGTTACTGCCGGAGGGGGGGGGGGAGTGATTAAATAAATCATGTAAAACCTTAGTTATTCATCCAAAAACACTTTATTGACAGGCAATTGTTTCTGCCCATTTCGAGAATTTATAGTTTTATGACATGCAAAATATCACAAATACTCATGAAGAGGCTTCATCAGTGTATATTTCGCACAGTCAGGCTGAAAAATTAAAATGCATCCAACATTCATTTAATTTATAAATATTTCTTTTTACATTTAAATTAAAAGGGAAACCTTCCTTAACTCTGCCTTTTTTTGTCTATAATTTTGTTCATGGTGGATTATATTCAACATATCTGTTTTCTCTTTTGTACACACACACACACACACACACACACACACACACACACATATATTTTAAAGGAGAGTTTGAATTACCTATTAGACACCATCCTCGAGTGTCTTCGGTCTCTCTGTACTAGGGTTTGTCAGGACAACCTGGCATGAGGATACTTCACCCTACAAGTAAACCCCCGATCAAATATTCAAAATAACATAGTATTCGAAGCCAAGTAAGATCCTCTTAAGACTGGCTCATATGAGGAATGGTGCACCTTCTCCTAGTAATGTTACCTCAAGTAACAGCACTTAACCGTATACTCCACCAGACTAGATGAATTATTGTCCTAGAATCCGGTAAGACCAAGAGACCACAAAAAAGATATACTATAACATAGTTAACTGGTCAATTGAGGAGAAGAAAAATTAATGTTCTTAACTTCTTTATTAACTCAATGTTTGACAGGTAAAAGAGAACTTTAATAAATATTCGAATATCTATGTATCTCATATAGAGATCAAGTGTTAGCCCCAGGAAGAGTCTCCTTGATTTCTGACAACTTCGATTGAGGTAAAGTGAAAAAAAAAGAGAGACAAAAATATGTTTAAAATGTTATATGGATGGTAATAGAAGCAGGGATTGTAGAAAAACAATATGTAATAATTAATAATTTTTAATCAACATGCATTCTCCCATGGTACAAAGAGTATTAAAAGTTAAAATGAAGCCACTTTTATTGCAGGATAGTTCTATGCTTAAATTGGACCCGTGCTATGTCTTCATTGGACGGTGGGGGAGAGTATTGTTTAAATGTGTTTAATTAGTATACTCATTTAGAGAGTTTTTTTCTTTCATTATGGACAATTCATTTTTATACTCAAACAAAATAAAATCTCAACATTGGAATATATCAAATAACACGATGACAATAACCGTTTCGTTGTTTTTCTTCAAATTACCAAAATGTGAAAAGAACATGTGTATTAAAAAAGTGTGTAGGTAAATGAGTTTTGCAAAAAAAAAGAAAGAAAAAAAAAAAGAAAAAAAAAAGAAAAAAAGAAAGAAAAAAAAAAAGAAAAAAAAAAGAAAGAAAAAAAAAAGAAAAAAAAAAGAAGAAAAAAAAGAAAAAAAAAAGAAAAAAAGAAAAAAAAGAAGAAACCCCACCAGTCATGTGAAGTGTGTACACATGATACGTTTGTGAGACTTTTCTAGATACGTGTCGAATTAGGGTTAGGGTTAGATTAGAGTAAGGGTTGGATTAGAGTTAGATTACGGTGAAGGTTATGGGTTAGGGTTAGGGTTTGCATTAGATTACGGTTAGGGTTGAGTTAGTGTCCGGGTTAAGGTTTAGGGTTAAGATCCAAGTCTCCACATTGTGATTGATAAAACCCGTATTTGCTTTGTAAGTTCTGTGTAGACATGCATCGAGTTAGAGTTAGTGTTAGGGTTAGGGTTAGGCTTATTAGTGTCCAGGTCTCAATGTTGAGATCGATGAAACCCTCATCATGAGTCGGGTTAGAGTTAGGGTCCAAGTCTCCACATTAAGAACGATGAAACCATACTTTCTCACCATAAAAATGCAGAATAAATCCATTGTGGAACGCATCACGGAATGGTGTGAACTTATTTGGAGAAATATAAGGGAAACGATCTTTTTATGCAAATATTCAATGGCATGAAAGGATTCAATCCTCTTGGGTAAGTAATAAACCTTTTTTTTAAATCTGCATCTTGTCTGATTTTTGGGTATCGGGGCTATTTTATTTTTTTGGGGGGGGGGGCGGGGCTGTTCTACAAAAGATCCAAAATAATGATAATAACAATAAAATAGAAATTACTCCTTACCTTTAAGGAGTTGGGTAATGAAATTACTCTCTGGCATCATCCATAACATTGCTAACATTCCGAAAACGGCGCTGTCGGCTTCACACGGTTGATTCCCCATCAAGAACATATTTTGACCTGCAATTAAATTTTGGTAAGAATGAAAAATTTCTTTAACAACGAAAACGAAGTATTCTTCTTCTTGAGATAACAATCCTCGGAAACTACAGTAAATGTAATTGAAGTAGTAATTGGTTGGGTTAGGGTTAGGGTTATATTTAATGCTACCAAGACAAAACTCCTTTCTTTCAACAATTATAAGAAACACCAACAACCAATTGCCATGGCTAATAGCAGCTTACCTGAGAGTCCAACATTCAAACTCTTCGGCCTAACATTCACAGGTAACATGAATTGGAATAAATACATAGAAGATGCTGTCAAGTCTGCTGCAACGAAGGTGGGCTCCCTCTACCAGGCTAGAAAACTTCTGACACCTACTAATATCATAGATCTCTACAAAACCACCATTCGCCCATGCATGGAGTATTGTTGCCACATATGGGCTGGTGCACCAACCACTAGTCTCTCACTCTTGGACAGAGTTAAAAAAATGACTCTAACTTAATAGACCCTACACTGTCTACCAAGCTCCAGCCCCTGTCCCATCGCTGCGATGTTGCATCTCCGTGCTTGTTTTACAAGTACTTCAATGGAATCTGCTTCGACAGACTTACTGCACTGGTTCCCCTACAACATAAATATCCCTGAAAAAAACCCAACAAACAGCAAAATCCCACCCCTTCACTTTAGAGGTCCCCAGATGCTGGAAGGCTTTCTACTCTAATAGCTTCTTTCCTCGAACCGCTTGCCTTTGGAATTCCCCCCTCCCCCCCGTTCTCCGTACGTTTCGTAACTTCTTGGCCTTTTGGCCACGATCAAAGTGTAGTATCTGTTCCGATGGGTACTGCACCCCATAGACCGGTATTGTCTTGGCCTTTGGGTCTTGATTCTGCCGGTCTGTGGGTTTGTCCTGTGCAGTTCTAGAAGGTCCACCCTCCCAGGCTTTGCCTCCCCTCTTTGGGGAGGAGTAAGTTTATTGCTTACTGTCTGAGGCGCCCCTACCGGGGAATGCCAACGGGGCTGCCCAGGCATTTTTCGTCGGCCAGAGTGCTCACCTTGTCGGGCGCTGGCTTTTCAAATCCCACTTTCCCGACCTTGTGTCACATCTTACCTTGTGGGAGGAAGATAAATAAAATAATGTGAACAAGCATATCGCTGTACTTAGGATGTCCCTATAAATCTGGCCCCTAATTCACAGTACCCTCTTACATCTCAGTGGCAGTGTGCTTTGTTTGAGGTTAATTTGAGTAAAAAAAAAACGAAATTGACAAGAAAAGATAACTCATTAAAATGATTAGATCTTCAAAATCGTGCTCCGTCAGCTTCGATTTGCAAGGTAAGAAAAATGTAAAATTTTAAACAAAACAAAAGCAAAACAATCAAGCGTGTTTCGCCTATTCAGTCAGTTTTTGTTTTAAAATTGCTCATCATTGCGATAATCAGTGTTCTGTTGAAGACTTGTAGTGTTATATATCCAGGCCGGGTGTACCAAAATGGTCATCTTGAAATAGTAGGCGCACTTGACATAGACACGCACCTGGCCAAGAAAAAAAAACCCAACATAACATGATTGATTGTCGAAAATAAAATAATCGTTGATTGAAGTCAAGCTACTTCGTTGGGAAAACAAACATGGTAGATTGTCAGAAAGGAAATAATTGTTGATTGAAACCACCTGCACAAGGAAATACACCATTGCCAAATAAACGCCATGGGACCATGGCTACATTAGCAGCGCAGTCCCATAGTGGGTGTTTGCAGGTGAATGTGTTGGTATCACAAATTGTTATACAATATCAATCTGAAATTGATATCGTCAGTCGATTGTTGATTTGGCCGCGAGAGAAACCACCTGGTCAAATTATTGTGTATGCATCTCCCTTCCTCAGTAATCGACACTGGTTCACCGACAATAAAGATTTATTATTATATTCTTATATATCAGTGTCTCATCATTCTTTAAAAAACAGCAGCAATACAGTAGTAGTCCCTGATCTGTTCGTCAAAGTTTGTCAGTAAAAGATTGATCTACCATTGGCTTAGTGTAAGTCCTATTCGATGCCCCATAGAATCAGGGTACTGCTTTCTTGGGATTTAAGGTTATTTTATTTTACATCTCTGTATTAAACATATATCCTAAACATATCCATCATCAGAACGAATTATAGATGCAACTAAAACCAAGTACAATTAACACATTTATTTACAGTTGATATTTATATAGAACAGCAACATAACATCATAGAAAACATATTTATTAAACGTTTTCTCCGCTAGCTGCAGAACACGCACTAACATGGCTGAGTGTCCTCCAAGCCCTATGATCTTGAGCCAAGGTGTTCGCTTGGTTTATGTTCATGTTCGTCCATTCACAGACGTTGTCTATCCATCTTTTCTTTTGTCTACCTTTCAATCGGCTTCCTTGTATTATGCCTTCAACTCATATTTTGCATAGCCCTACACTGGAACGCTTAACGTGACCAAAGAATCTCAAGACTTTACATTTGATGAAAGAGAATATTGATGAGATGTCAGTGAGTTTTCGCAACTCTGTGATACTGATGTGATCAGATAGTTTATGATCAGTAATGAAGCGCATGATGTGGCTTTGGAAAGTTTCTACTCTCTGACGTAATTTTACAGTCCAGTTGACATATTCGTCCGTATAAAATTACTGGAAGGACATATGCGTTAGAGATTTCGCTTTGATTTTGTATGGTATGCGTTTAGAAGTTAGGGCGGTTTTGTTTCTTGTGAAGGTGGACCAACCTACACCAATTCTGTGATTTACAGCTGTTTGCCCATCGTTAGAGGAAGACAGTTTGTGTCTAAGATAAACAAATTTTGTAATTCCACTTTTTTTTGTATGCGGGGATATATTGTTTCGATTTGAAGTGGTGTGTGAGCATTAAATCTAGACACGTTCTCACTCGTCTGCTCCTTAAATCCCTCTCCCATGCCAGCGGTTTCCCGCTATTTTCTTGGGCTTTTCGTTCGCCTTGCAACATGCTTTCCTCCAATTTGATTGGTTGCTCCCCCCCCAAACTGTGTGGGCTGATCTGCCGGTTCTTGGCCTCTAGCTGTCTAGACTACATCCGTAATGTGTGTTCGCTTCTTGGTGAATTGCACCTTACTTTTTTTTTTATTGTAGGGGAACATGCGCCAACAAGTCCCCATCTCTTCTTTTCGATGCTTTATGGGGCTTGTGCGAGACGTCCAGCAATAGGGAATTCTCGATTTCTCTGACCCTTTTAAGGTAAAAAAAAAGTAAGGGGAACAACCCAGCACTGGTGCTCAGAACTAGTGTACTCCAAGTAATACTACCTCCAGCTTGTACTCTGGCCCAGTTTTACTCATAACAATGTTATAATTTGAAAGTGTAACTGTAAATCCGAGAATGAACTTACCAATTTGATTGGATAAAGCTTCCAGGTCTTGTCTGCAAATGATCTCCCCTTCTTCTTCGCTGTGTCGGCCGTAACCCTGGTAATAAGCCTGCTCTTTAACTGCTGATTGGATTCTCCATAAAGTGAATACGCTTAATTGAAACTGTTTCTCCAAATGAGACTCGTCATAATCGTAGACCCACCGACTGAGAGCCACAACCCTGAAACAGAAGATTAACAATAAAAAAATAAAAATGTTTCTGTATAAGTTTAAACATGTGTAAATAAATAAAATGTACAAAAAGTGTGATTTTTTATGGGGAGGGGCAGCACCCTTGGTGGGTGGGAGGGGGTACCCTGTATTATATTTAAGTATGTCCTATTCAGTGCATTGAAGATATAACATTCAACAAACTTGATCTCAGCTGAAAATTCCCCACAATGAATAAAAAATAAAATTCACTTAATTCATATATATTTGGCATAGTCTATATTATTGCCAAAATAGCAAGAAGTAATCGAAAAGAAGTGGGACGGGAATGAAATTTGGAAACGGAGCACATCTCGTACAAGTTTTTTTTATTACATGCTACTTATGATGTTGAAAAATGGGTTTGCTTAATTAATTACTATTTCAGTCACGTAAATTATTTAGAGTTGAAAGAACACACAAAATGCCAACCAGCAGTAATCACACGGGGTGACGAATTATTTTCTTCCTTTCACCAACAACAGCAACGACGTTCGCTCTTAATATCAGCAGCAGTAGTAGTTCTCCTTTCTTCTCTTCACCGACAACAGAGACGTTCGCTCTTATCATTAACAGTAGCAGTAGTATTTCTTCTCTTCGCCGACAACAGTCCAAAAACAAGAGATAATCGACACCTGTCAAAAAATCTTACTCCTTTTATTTAGCTATTTTGGACTGCCAACAGCGCCTATTTTGCATAATCATGATCCTTGCCTCGAAATCAAACGGTTCTAGGTTTGTGCTCACGTGCGGCTACTGTTTCCTTGCAGTGGGCGCATGTTAGCCGTGGCTGCTTATCTCTCGGTCTCTCCGCAGCGTCACCACAGATGCTTTGCCATTTCCTAGGAATCTGTAAAGGTAGAAGTTATCAGATGATGATAAATGTAGGTGCGGGAAAATTAGAACTCTAAAACACACTCTGTCTAATTGTGCCTTGGCTTTGCTGCATCTTGTCGAACTCGGGGATCTTTATATCGAACTCGGGAATCTACACGGAATATCGAACTAAACCCTTTATTTAATCCACGTCAGCAAATTGTTTTCGTTCCGTCAGCCATCACACGTTGAAGTTAGGGTTAGGGTTTGGGTTAGATTAGGGTTCGGATTAGTTTATGGGTTAGGGTTAGGATTAGGGTGAGGATTAAAGTAGGTAATTTTTATTTTATTCTTAGCTACTATCTTCTTGGAGGTTGAAGGTTCAATCCACACAAGAGTTCGAAACTACTTATAGATTCACATGCCGATGTAACCTTTAACCTTCTTCGGGTGAATCCTGCCAAACTCGGTAATCTATACAGAATTTCGAACTGGACCCTTTTATATAATCCACGGGGGTAGATTGTTCTCATTCCGTCAGCCATAACCGGGTACAAGTCTTAAGTAAGTAATTTTTATTTTTTATTATCAGTTTGTATCGCCTGCAGTAAGGATTGAACCCTAAACCTCCAGAAGACTGTCGCTTAGAACTGATTGTTATCCGTTGCGCTACGTGTCTATGTGAGAAATCATTCGTTTTTCTTTCATCCCAGATTTCTCTTTTTTTTTCCTGTTTTCTTGCTTATGGAATCATATCTATATATCTATATATTTATTTCAAATAACACGATTAGTTTGATCGTCAATTGATACTTGCAGTTTCATAAAAACACTCAAAATTACGCCCGTCCGTAGGTCTAAAGCAGGAGGCGGGCAACCTTTTCAGAGTGAGGGCCAGATGAGACTTTTGGGAAGGAGATCGCGGGCCGGAGTGAAAAACGAAATCTCAGAATTACTATATTTTGTTTACATGAATAAATTGTACAAAAATTGCATTGAACACTCTACAAATCTGATATTTTTTCTCAAGAGACTTCTGTATGTGATGTTATAAAAGACTCGACGAAGAGTCATTTTGGAATCATAAAAAAAATAATGACGGGGGAAGTAGCAAGTTGATCCAGTATTCGTTCTGACACACCTCACATAGGTTCTCTGTTTCGTGCCCTTTCCTCGTCTCTCGTTTCCTCTTTGCCTCTCTCTTTCTCTTTTTCTATTTTTATCTCAGGCCAAGGATTTGAAATTAATAGTTAAAGAAAAATGAAATATACATGCATCATCGCTAGCTGATATTCATACATTTTTATCCCACTGTAAATCTTAAGTGAAACCTACTTTTACGTCTATGTCACAAAATGATATGAGTTTTACTGGGAGGTCCGCGGGCCGGATTGTAATAATAAAGCATAGCAGGGTGGTGGGCCGGACGCTAAGCCTTTGCGGGCTGGATGTGGTCCGCGGGCCGGAGGTTGCCCGCCCCTGGTCTAAAGATACCAACTGTGATCGTTCTTCAGTTGATACTACCACGAACTGGTTCATTTGCTGCCGGCATGGAAATGTTTATCAGAAATTATTCACCTTATCAAATGCATTATTAACGATACAATTTGGATTTCTTAATTGTTGCTGCTATGATATTGACTCCATGCTATTTTATGTATGTATTTCTGGCATGCAAATAGAATGTGCTTTTCTGATGAGAAGGGAATTCTTTCATTACATCTAGAGTTTAAGCTGACTTCACTTATGAAAATTCTTCTTCATTTCTTTTCCAGACAAAGTAAAGACAGATCAAATGTCATGTTTGTTTGATCTAGCTTTACTTTGCCTGGCAAGCAGATTTTGTTTAAGATACGAAGAAGATGGTGAATGATGACGAGTGAGATGACACTTGGAAGATAGCAACGGATTTGCTCGGATGTGACCGCTTCTCCCTGATACCAACACAGAAGAGTCCTGACATTGTCATCTGGTGTGCAGAAAGACAGATCGCCTACCTGATCGAACTCACAGTCCCCGACGAGGTCAATATCGATGCTGCAATAATTCGTAAAGATGAGCGCTATGCTCACCTTTTGACTGCGTGTGAAGATACTGGATGAAGTGCAAAACATTTCCCGGATGAAGTTGGATGCCGACCATTTATTGGGAGAAGCTTAAGGAAGTTCATATTCTGGATCGGATTAAAACACTGCTGTGTCAATGATGTCATTAAGAGAGTTGAATCAACCGTGGAGAAAGCCAGCTGTTGGATTTAGTTAAAGAGAAATGACGAGAGTTGATTGGAGTGAACAAACCAGTCCCACCCAATCAGTGAAGGGTGTTGGTGCGTGGAGATGTCGTCGAGAGATAAGCCCCGAAACGATCATGCATTCTCCCCTGATCCATGAAGCCTGTTTTCTGGTATGCGGGGCAGATTGGGGGGGGGGGGGGGCGGCTGCAGCTGTCGAGGTAAGCTACTTCAATTCATTTCGATTTCCAATTCCTTTCTTAAATAACGTCATCAGTCATAGATATTAAACAACAATAAACTAGAAAATAAAAATGTGAGCCGTTTGGTCACTCATTGAGTTCGGGTTAAATTGTTTGAATCGGGAAAAAGTGAGTTTGCAAAGCCAGTTAGATATATAAAAATAAAAAGACAAAAATCGAAAATTAGCCCCTTTCTGCTCACTATCTCTCTCTTTGTTTATTTCTTTCTCTCTTCCTCTCCAACTACGGAATAGAATAGTATTACTGCTTGTTGCGGTATTCCCTTGTATTTATAATTATTCCAATCTTTTTATTCTTTTCTTTCTTTATTACCTTTGACTGTGGGGGAGAGAGAGAGAGAAAGAGAGAGAGAGAGGAGGGAAACAGAAAGCGGGAGAGAGATAAGGGGACGGGAAAAGAAAGAGAAAGAGGAGGTTCGGGGAAAGAGAGAGAGAGAGAAAGAAAGTGAGAGCAGAGAAGAAAAAGAGAAAGAAAAAAGTGACCATATACATAGCCTGGACATAAATGTCTGTCTATATAAATAATCCCATAATTTTTTATGGGTACTATTCTAGTTCATTAAATTTTCTTTAAGCAAAAATTAATGATAACAATAATAAGAACGAAGGAAGGGCAATGTAGAGACTTTCTTTGCTCATTTTATGCATGGAATGAGCGACCGATTTGTTATGTGTCTTCAAATGCTATGTACTTCCTCCCACGACGTAACTGCCGGTACACGTCAGCCTAACTTCTTGGAAAATGAAGGGAGGCATTAACTTACCAGTAAAGACTTTCTTCGGTCATTTTACGCATGGAATGAGCAATCGCCTTCTCCTTCGGTGTCAAATGCTTGCTCAGGTCAACATCAAATTCTTTGTTCAGGAATTCGATAATAAATTGAGAGTCGCTGTATACTTGACCGTTGTACATGATCCAAGGAGTTTTATGCTTTGGCGACATTTTCAGACAATATTCGTTCTGAAAAATATTAAAAGAGGAAATTAGGAGTGGATGGAGTAAGTTCAGATTTCTTTCTTTATTTCCAGTCTATGATGAATAAACTCGCTGGTTATTTGGTCTTCAGAGACTAACTAAATCAGATTTAAATATTTTATTTACTTTATTTAGTGACGAAAGTGTCACAAGTTCACTAGGATCAGGAGAACACATGAATGCACCACGATGGCGTCCGACAAGACAAAGTATGATTTTGAGCTGATTGAAATATTCATTCATAAATACACTAGAAGAATACCTGCCTCAGAACGGGTAAAATTAATTACCCGAATATAACAGTTTTGCACCACTTTTATATCCCCTTATGATGATTAAAATCGAGGTATAATGATACTAAATCTTATGTCTAGAATCCTTATTCCAATTTTGATCAATGTCCATTACATGATTTTGATTCTAAAAAATGTTTACGATTTAAGTCGTTTTAAAAAGAAATTGAAATTTAGGGAATCTTGCTTGATTGGTAATTGGTGATAAAATTCAATACAAATCTGAAATACTTTAATTTTCAAATGGGAGGTTGTGCACATATTATACCCCCCCTCCAAAAAAAACATTTATAATACTCCAAAGAAATTGAAATTTGGCAAATATTTATCATAATTACTATTGTTAAAATTTCACAAAAATCGGGAGTATCTGAATTTTCATGAAAGGCTGCTACTCTTTTAGCCCCATATACATATACATATACATACACATATACATATACATACACATATACATATACATATACATACAACTAAATTAAACTAACTAGTTATGGCCTACATTACGACCTTTTACGCCTAGAAACTACGTTTCAAAATTCATGATAAACGGTTAATTAGTTTAAGAGTTATTCTTGTACATGCAACTATATAAACGTATACACATACCTAACGTCATATATAAACGTATACACATACCAAAATTCATATATAAACATATACACATACCTAACTTCATATATAAACATATACACATACCTAACGTCATATATAAACATATATGCATACCTACCTTAATTTATAAAAATATACACATACCTAGTTTCATATATAAACATATACACATACCTAACGTCATATATAAACATATACGCATACCTCACGTCACGTCATATATAAATATATACACATACCTAACTTTATATATAAACATATACACATACCTAACGTCATATATAAACATATACACATACCTAACGTCGTATATAAATATATACACATACCTTATTTCATATATAAATATATACACATACTTAATTTCATAAACATATACACATACCTAGTTTCATATATACACATATGCACATACCTAACGTCACATATACATATATACACATACCTAACGTCATATATAAATATATACACATACCTAATATCATAAATAAACATATACACATACCTAGTTTCATATATAAACATATACACATACCTAACGTAATATATAAACATATATACATACCTAACTTCATATATAAACATATACACATACCTAACTTCATATATAAACATATACACATACCTAACGTCATATATAAACATATACACATACCTAACTTCATATATAAACATATACACACACTTAACTACATATATAAACATATACACATAGCTAACGTCATATATAAACATATTCACATACCTAACTTCATATAGAGATCATCATCATATCTTATGCCAATACTGGATTCATCGTTGGGGATCAAAGTTACAGTCCATCAAATCTCGGTTAGTAAAAGTTGGTCCATCACTGCAGTCACTAAGGATGTGTTTCATTATCTGTCTGGGATTTCCACAAGGGCAGTTACTTGATGTTGCTGGTCCAATCGTGGAGGTTGCTGGCTGTCCTTCCACCATTCGCTCGGTTCAGGATCACCGAGTCTTACCTTGGGAGATCCCTTCTTTGTGGAAGATTTTCTCTGGGTTTTTAGATAGTTTCGTTCAAGTAGACATTCCAATCATTCCATCATTCCAATCATTCCATCATTCCAATCATTCCATCATTCTAATCATTCCATCATTCCAATCTTTCTATCCGTCAATGCAGTAGTTCTGTGACCGTGTTGAGTCAAGTTATGAAACTGTTTTTTGATTTCAATCTGTCTCTTGGTTCTCCATGGCCAGATCGGAGGTGTCTTCTGCCGGTTTTCTCTTTGTGTTTTGGATTCTCACCTGGGCATTCTTTCGGATATGGGGAGGTGCCATACCAGCCAATCTGTACACCGCTAATAGTGGAGTTGGCCTTAGTGTCCCAGTGATTCTACAGCATGCATTATTTAGTTCTGGGTCGATTGATTTGGCATTGCACGATTTAGCCCAAACTGCAGCGGGGTATTCAGCGGCAGAGTAACAAAGTGCTAATGCTGTTGTGTGCAGGGATTTAGGGTCACCTCCCAAGTTTGAATTTACAAGTTTAGTCAGCAAGTTGTTCCTTGTAGCAACGTTCTCCTTCACCTTCCTGCAGTGATCCTTGAAGGATAGGGGTCTGCCCACTGTAACACCCAGCTAGACAGGAAAACTGACATTTTGTAGTTCATTGCCATTCCAGGTGATGTTGAGCATCCTGGTTGTCTCATGGTTGTTGAGATGAAATGCATAGACCTGTGTCTTTCTTGGTTCGCATCGAGTGCATTGTTCTCGTAGTACTCTGTCAGAGTATTGAGATGATTACATGGAGGTCAATGCGAAGACAACCCCCGGGCTATCTAACATCTTTACTCTCTCTCAACTCTCTATCAAACACTAGTTTTAAAAAGACAGTCATCAAAAACAATAAAATTGAAAATTAGAAAAAGAAAACAAAAAAAACAACAAAGAAATAAAGCTACTGACTTACTTGATAAGGTATACTTGCCATCCGCAGGTACGTTTCCAATTTGATTGCAAATGGAGACAGGTTCGGAACTTCCGGAGTTCGAGGTGTTTGGAATAAAATAACCACGTCGTTCGGATACTCATTTTCCCTGGGGAGAGAACAATCATAATTTTTAAAATTTATTCAGTATTTAATATGATGATGATGATGCCGTAACACCGTGGTTCTCAACCAGATTCCATGTAAGATTTTTGGGCGTCCCCGCAAACAACATAGGGATTTAGAGAGATGAGGGATGGAGAAGGTCGGTCATATTTTGGTTTGAGACACGACCGAATGCATCTCACTCATCTAGCAGGAAATTATGGTGAATATTTTCTTTTCTTTTATCTTTACTATTGGGTCACAACTTATCATGGTCAAGAGCCACTCAAGGATAAGGGTTAATTGAGACGAAAATGATTGCCAGCTGAAAGATAAGGAACACTATGGGAGTACTCACAGTGATCAATGGTATGAAGTGATTATTACTTATGAGAGAAGAATTTGTTGAGATTGGATTTGAAGAGGACCAAGTTGTAATCAGCATGGAAGCAGTCCCGCAGTAATGTGTTCCATGGATGGGAAACTCTTGCAAACAGGCCTGTGCATAGAAATTCCGCCTGGCGCTAAGCACATGGAGGGAGAAAGGAAAGTCTTTTTTTCGTCGTGATAGCAAAACAAGTTCTTGCTGCGAATGTCTTTAAAGGTGAAATGAAAGATTGGGCCTCAATCTAGCACTTGCCATGGAAACACTGATAGAGTAGAGAGAGACTAGCCACGTCTCTTCTGTGAGAAAAGAGTTGTAGGGAAGAGAAGCGATCACTCCCTACTAAATTTCGAAGTTAAAGTAGGAAAGAGTGTTCTGTGTGGCACCTCCTCAGATGTGGCATCGGTATTTCATCTTAGGACGTATCTGACTCTCATACAGGTAAAGAATAGCATCTGGAGTCGAGTCAGGTACTTTCTGGAGCGATAGAATGATCCAACAATTTTTCCAAGCGACCGTAGCAATAAACTGTATATACATCTTCCATTTTAGATCTGGGATGATTGCTTTTTCCAATTTGATTCAATCCGATGAAATTCATAAACTGTGACATATCTTTTAAAACATTCTTCTTGCATAACTAACAATAATAAGTCTTTTTACTTATATATTCTTATAAATAATATAGAAGTAAAGTGACTTAGTATTTATAGAGAAAGGGAGAGGGTGAATGACCGCTTGCTTGCTTCCTCTCCCCCCCCCCTTCCCCCCATTCCTCCATTTTCCATTTTTATTGTATTTGAATTCGATTTTTGTTTTGATTCTGTGGACAATGTTTCATTTCTTTACGGTTTTATTTAAAAAAAAAAAATAATAAATTTGTATCAAAATAACATTTAATAAATGTTAATGTTTATTGATTTATATTAATACATGGGAAAGTTTTTGTTTTTTCTTATTTAAAATTTTGGTTTCTAACATTTAAAACAGCGAACTCTGCGAATCGATAGCAAGCTGAAAAAGCCAACTAGTATATATATATATATATATATATATATATACACACACACACACACACACACACACACACATATATATATATATATATATATATATATATATATATATATATATATATATATATATATATATAGAGAGAGAGAGAGAGAGAGAGTATTGATTTACTCCTCTCCAGGAGTTAGGCACAAGGCCAGTTTTTATCTTACTCCCACAAGTAATATGTGACCCAAGGTCGGGAAAGTGGGGTTTGAAAAGCCAGCGCCCGAGAGGTGAGCACTCTGGCCATTAAAAATTGCCTGGGCAGCCCCGTCGGCATTCCCCGGTAGGGGCGCCTCAGGCAGTAAGCAATAAACTTACTCCTCCCCAAAGAGGGGAGGCAAAGCCTGGGAGGGTGGACCTCTTGTTAGTATTTGCTCAAAATACACTAAAAATAAGGATTTTATTGTAATTTACAAGAATCCTGTATTCGTGACCCCCAGGAAAATTCAAGTTTACTCCTGCATTCTTTACAAAAAGAAAAGGTTGAAACTCAAGAAATTAAAAAAAAAATTAATTACATGCTATCCATAATTAAAAATATATATATTCTATATCAATGTTTACTTTTTACATTATATCTTAAAGTCTGACAATATATACGACTTACCAATAAATAATTATCCTTTCTTACTTGTATTATTAAAATTTATGCAGACAATTTCATTGAGATGGGGGGGGGGTCATTTCTATGTTAAACTGTCATAGAAAACTGGGCAATTTACGAGATCAAGATTATTTACAGTAAAATGGGTTTCGTAATTATTCCCCCAAACAACTTATTTTGTAAAAAAATAAATCATGATTTATGTTTATTTTCTTGATTAAAAACAATATTTAATAAATTTTAGCTGCTTACCATGTTTATAGTAAAATTAAAACTAAAATTCAACAATGGTGATAAATATGAAGGGGCAAATAACTCGAGTTACTTCCGGTTTGGAAATATATATATATATATATATATATATATATATATATATATATATATATATATTATTTCTGTGTATAAGATTTACTCCTAAACTAATTAACCTATCATTATGAATTTTGTAACACAGCTGCTAGATGGAAGGGTGAGTAATGTGGACTATATTTAGTTTAAGTTAGTTTTATGCAAAGAGGGGAAGAAGCGCTTTGTGAAGATTCAGATACCTCTGATTTTTGTGAAATTTAAACATTAGGTATGAGACATTAATTAATATTCTCCAAATTTCAGTTTCTTTGGGGTATTTTAAAGGGTTTTTAGGGGCCATAATATAGGAACAACCTCTCATTTGAAACTTTGAGTATTTCAGATTTGTGTTAAATTTTATCCATGGGCATTAGACACCAGTTAAATAAGATTCTCTGAATTTCAGTTCCTTTATTTTAAGACATTTTCTAGAATCAAAATCATGCAATGGAGTTTGATCAAAATTGCAATCAAGATTTTAAACATAAGGTTTAGTATCATTATATCTTTATTTTAATCTCAAGGACAAAAGTGGTGCAAAACTGTTCTCTTTGTGGGAATTAATTTTACCTATCCTGAGACGGGTATTGTTCTTGTTTGTGTAGTTGTGTGTGTCTTGTCATCTACAGACACATGGTTTGTCATCTCTACGACTCATCAGCATATCATATATACATTTCAAGGTATGTTCCTTGTTTATTGGGAGGGTGGACCTCCTAGAACTGCACAGGACAGACCCATAGACCGGCATAAATCAAGCCCCGAAGGCCAAGACGATACCAGTTTATGGGGTGCAGTATCCATCAGAACAGATACTACACTTTGATCTTGGCCAAAAGGAAAGATATAAATAATATCTTTAACTAGTAAACTATCAAGATAAAAACAAAGCTCAATATATTGGATAGAGCATTAATAATAATGGATTGAATGACAGAATAAAATAAGAAATGAATCAGCAGTAATTGTCCTCTTATAAGAAGATTTTCTTTGAAAATCCATGGTTTAAGGACTAAGTATTACTTCTTGCTCTTGAACTTTGATATCTAATAAAGTCTGATTCATTTCTTAATTTATTCTGTCATTCAATCCATTTGTTGGATAATGGCCCTATGGGAATGGACGTATCTGTTGGAAATCGTTGGTTTGACTTGCGCGAGTTAACGCGGGTGCAGTCGAGTGCAGAATAGGGCTTGTTCTCGCAGTCAGAGCTAACAGACGTAACAAGGTTACCGTGTGACGAGACCCCAGATCAAGGGTCAGTCTGCACCTGCGAGAGGCTCTGTGACGTCACTCGTTCTCGTGAGAAGCGAGTTTTAGTCAGTCTGATTCGAAAGGCGAACCGAGCAGGAGGTGCGATTCACGATGTAAAAATAAGGAAAATATTTTCCTTAAGGGAATACAAGCAAGAGAAACCCTTTCCCCCTCTCTATGAATGGTTAAGAAAACATTGTTAACTAACTACGATAAAGTAGTGATTTGCTCTCTCCCTCTCTCTCGACGTAGTGAATGACTCCTAGTTGAAATAACAACGCTTGTAATAAAATGAATTAAATTTAAAAGAAGAGTTTGTCTTTGGAGTGCCTCATGAGGCTTTTGTTGCAGACACGGACGGCGTGGTTCATGGCAGGAAGGAAAGAACAAAGAATTCATCCACTAGACGACACACCACCCTCTACAACAAACGAGGGAGAAATCTAAGGTATGCAACACATTATTATAATATATATATATATATATATATATATATATATATATATATATATATAATTATAAATATTTCTTTTTATCTACATATGTATACGTTTCATCCTTACGGGAATCGTCAGTGTAGAAAAGAATTATACACACCGGTCACCTGACTCGAACCCCTAAAAACGAGTTAAAATTTCAAACTCAAGTTCCAACGTCTTAGCCTACACGGCCGTTGTCAACAACTCAGTAAATCAGCTGGAGATTAATCCTATTTAAAGGCAGCTGTCGTAAAGTGTTCTACTATTTAACGGAACATTGCATTGAAGCCACGATGACAGCTGTGTTTATACTACTCACTACAGAGCCCAGCCTACATTTTTTGGGGCGACAAATAATTATAAATATTTGTTTTATCTACATACGTATACGTTTCATCCTTATGCGAATCGTCAGTGTAGAGAAGAATTATTAACACCGGTCGCCGGACTCAAACCCCGGAACACAAGTTATATTTCAAACTCAAGTTCCAACAACTTAGCCCACACAGTCGTTGTCAACAACTCAGTAAATAAGCGAGAGATTAACCCTATTTAAAGGCAGCTGTCGCAAGGTGTTCTACTATTTAAAAGAACATTGCATGCATATATATATATATATATATATATATATATATATATATATTAAATTCCCGAAACAGTTTTTCATGGTAAACAACTGATGATCTCTTAAAATAGTGTTAGAAACTAACTAATATAATAACTGTAAAAAATAAATTGACTTACATGAGTGATTTTCCACTGGAAGACTTGAGACTATAAGTTTGTTTTTTTTAGTTTTTTTTTTTATATAGTTTTAATGGTTGAGAAACTTCCGAGACTATATATATATATGTATCAAAATACACTTTTCTATTTAAAAAGTAAAACCAAATTCTTAGCATACTCGGTTGTGGATTTGCAAGCAACTTCAAAATAGATAACTAATTTGCATATTCATTTAAAAAACGAACTCTCATTAATTCACTATTCGTTTTTTTCTGTTTTTTCATTGGATGATTTTATTTCATTTAACTTTTACCGACAGTTTCATTTATGCATTTTTCTACACTAAGCATAATTGCATAATATTTTGGGTGAAAAGGTTCTATCACACACATGGGAATCTCTCTATATATAAAATTAAATATGTTGAATGATGGCCCTATGAGAATGGACGCATCTGTCGGGCATCGAATTTGACTTGCGCGATTTGTGACAAAGTCATGTGTTTCCCACGGGTTGCGGAGACATTGACGTGACCTTAAGTTCAGAGTTCGGGTCACACCTGTTGACGTCAGAGTTTTCCGCTGTGGGAAAGTTTAATTGAGATTTTATCAGTTTCTCACTTGGAAGCGACGAGAGAACAACTCACAAGCATGTAGCTGTTACAAGAAGGGGATTAAGAGTCCCAAAATATAAGAGCCTTAGTGAATCTTTTCATATTCCTTCCTCTGCAAGTAATTACGAAATTAACTTAGTAGATTTAATTAGTGTGGCCTCTCTCTCAAATTACCAACGAAGCCTCAATTGTCGGAATTAAATAGTTAATAAAAGGCTCAGAATTTAAACAGTAAAAGATTGTTGTGCTTTATTTAAAGTGAAAAGATTGATTTCAGCCCACGAAGAAACCGCCGAGACGTGCGAAGAAAGCAGCCCGAAAAAGCGATAACCATAGCAGTCGTGACAACAAATAGTTGCAGGCGAAAAAAAAAAGGTTAGTGCGAATAGTAGCCACGGCAGCGACAGGCGGGCGACGACAGATGGAGGCGAGACGAAGTACGACGGAGCAGTACGAATAGTTCCCGGGCAGTTGAAATTTGCGGAATCTAGTAAACGACATATCGCCCCATTTTGAATCAACAGCGAAGGTTCTTCTACGACACACGACAATAAAGTTATGTCAATAACCAGTCAATGTAACACACACACACACATATATATATATATATATATATATATATATATATATATATATATATATATATATATATATATATATTGAAATTTGTGTAATTAGGCAGCATTCCTTCTCTTATGCATGTTTGGTTAAACAGTAGCGACAGCTTTTGTTTGTTTCTTTTTTTATTCGTTTTTTCGATTCGTCGCACGACCGATTTGGTATCGTCATCCATGTTGTGTAAAAAATCGCCATATTTTCGCGAACGTTTTCGACCGACATCGGTCATCTTCAGGCGGATGAATGAGTATGCAAAATAAAAGATTGGTGAATTTATTAAGAAGACGTTTTAAAAAACATTTCAATATCACTTCAACAATACTTCAACATAACTTCGCCTTATCAGAGAATGTGTCTCTGCAAACAACACGTATATCGGCATGACTAGAACTAGCATATCATGCCGACTAACTTGCCATCTCGCCTCCCCTCAAAGTTCCATCTACCAACACCTGATAACACATAGCATTCCCAAAAATGAATTCAGGAATATTTTAACTAAGAACACGGCCATTCTTGGGATCTCATATTGCAGTATTCGTCTCCCCATAATGGAAGCGTTGTTTATTCAAGTAAATAAACCTAGTATCAACCATGCTCGTTATGAGGGGGGCCTTTTCCTGCACACACACACATACACACACACACACATACACACACACACACACACACACACATATATATATATATATATATATATATATATATATATATATATATATATATATATACAGGGTGGGCCAAAATAAGGGTCCTATTTTTAAAAATTCATAACTTTTTTATTTATTGATTTTTTAAATTTTTTTTTAGAATAAGTAAACGACCCCTTCCGAAGCAAGCATGAGCCGTATTAGCCCTAAGGAACGTACCCTCATAATAGAGTGGTACTTTAAATCCAATGAGTCGATTTCGGAGACTCAACTCATCTATCGGCGTCATTACAACACCAGAAACTCTCCTTCGGCAAAAGCAATCCGAGGAATTATTGCTCGTTTTAGGGACCAACAAGGAATATCCGACATGGCGAGAAGTGGTAGGCCTCGTACTGTACGAACAGCTTAAAATTTCGAGGAATTGGAGAGAAGTTTGGAGGAGGATGCATCCACATCCACAAGGAGGAGATCAAAAGAACTTGGCATTTCTCGAAGCTCACTTCGGAGAATGCTAAGAGAAAGAGGATATTTTCCATATAAAGTGCAGCTAGTTCAAGAACTTCAACTTCGAGATAATGAAAAAAGACTTGAGTACGCTATGCGACTCCAGGATTTGGCCAATGATGATCCCGATTTTCTCAAAAAACTAATAATGTCGGATGAAGCCCATTTTCATCTTGATGGGTTCATCAATAAACAAAATTGCCGAATATGGGGTACGGAGAACCCAAGGATAATTCAGCAGCACACATTACATCCACTCAAGTGCACGGTGTGGTGTGGCATTACTGCTGAAGAGATAATTGGCCCCTATTTCTTTGAAGACGATGCCGGAAATCAGGTAACAGTAACGGGTGACCGCTACCGAGAAATGCTGCAAAATTTCTTGCAACCGTGGGTTGCCGCCAAACCTGACAGGATGTGGTTCCAACAGGATGGAGCCACAGCACACACTGCGAGAGATACCCTTACACTTTTACAGGGTATATTTGGAAATCAGATTATCTCTCGCAGTTGCGAAATTCAATGGCCTCCACGATCACCCGACCTTACAGCTCCTGACTTCTTCTTATGGGGTTACCTCAAAGAAAAGGTTTATGCCAATAAGCCAAACAATATTGAGGAACTGAAAGCAAATATTGAAGCAGAAATAAGAGCCATAAGTCCTCAGATGTTGCAAACTGTTATGGAAAATGTTTTAAAAAGAGCCGAAGAGTGTGAAGCCGCCAACGGCGCCCATTTAGAAAACATTATTTTTGCTTAAAAAACTCAAAACAGTGTAAAAAACAATACTTTAGTTTTTGTAAGTTTTAAGAAGTGTTTTTCGGCTAAAATTTGTTTTGTTTATTTCAAAAAATCTCGGAAGGGTCAGTCTACACACACATAAAGTTTGGTGAGTTTAACTTTTATTTTGTGGAAGTTATTCAAATTTAAAGATAGGACCCTTATTTTGGCCCACCCTGTATATGTGCGTGTGTGTGTGTGTGTGTACAAGGTAATCTCTTAAACTAATGAACAGATCATTATAAATTTTGAAATATATATTCTCGGCCACCCGGTGAGTAACATGGGTACAGTATTTTTTGTAAATGTTAAAACACACACACACACACACACACACACACATATATATATATATATATATATATATATATATATATATATATATATATATATATATATAATTTTTTTGTGAGCCGATCATTATGAATTCCATAATATAATATATATCTTCGGTAACCCGGTAAGTAACATGGGCACATTATTTTTGGTAAACTTTACAGTTTAGGGGGCGGGGCATCCAAACTCGCCCCCCTAAAAAAAAAAACTTTTAAAATAAGTTAGATACATAAAATTTAATAGAGAAAAAATTTGTTCTACATAAAACGCTTAAAAGTTGGAGAAAAAGTTTTCTTTCATATGTTAAAAAAAAATCCTACGAGGAAACAGGGATAGTGGGTACACAGATGGGGTACATGATTTACATGGTAAAGGGACCCAAGCTTATTCACAAAAGACACATAAACCTAACGAGTAAACGATATTCAGATGCCCCAAAGGACGGACTAATGGATGTCGTGTTCAACACATTTATCCCGCAAACACGCTCTGAACAACAAAGATAAGAAAAAATCGTACGATTACGGACTCAATTGTAATAAATCCTAAAAGGAAAAAGTATTGACTCTATACGGAGCAAGGCTAAAAAATGGGGTGTTATAGTGTGATGGTGATCTACCCTATTTCGTGACTATATGGACTTTTCTAGACATTATGCATAGAGAAGCCTACGACGAAGGAGGAGCAGTTTTTCTGTAACATACTATTATGTACCTCTGTAAATACACACTCTTGTAAATATACCACCGTGTTGTCTTATTTATTATTGCCTCTTCATAATCACAGTAATAAACTTCTACACAAACCTTTGTGATAACTTGAAGAAATTTATATTATATTATATATATATATATATATATATATATATATATATATATATATATATATATATATATATATATATATATATATATGCCGAGTAATTCTATTCTAACATCATGCAGCAACAGACGAACACCGACGAATTCTGTCCAATATTTTAACGCTACCAGATCAAATAATGATGTCTCAAAAAGCGACAAAGATTGAATGCCTGTTTGCATTCTACCTATCTGAGAGAGCTAGAGATAGATAGATAGATAGATAGATAGATAGATAGATAGATAGATAGATAGATAGATAGATAGATATAGCCGTTTCTATATGAGTGACAACGACATTGGGCTTTCACGCCTAACGCTCATAAATATCCTTACAATCTCTCCCCCCCTCTCTCTATCTATCCCTCCTCTATCTATCTATCTATCTATCTATCTATCTATCTATCTATCTATCTATCTATCTATCTATCTATCTATCCCCTTCTCTCTCTCCCCCTCTCTCTCTCTCTCTCTCTCTCTCTCTGAGAAATGATTATTTGATTTTTCGCTTCTGAAAAATATAGGATAGCCATTGGCGCATTATAATAATCAGAATTATTCATATAATGAACGACTTTGTAAGCATCTTCATTAGTATACCCTCCGTTGTCTTTCGGAATACGATGATTCATTAAAATTGTTGATATGCCGTAAAACAAATTTAACTAAAATGAGCACGACGGCAAAGCCGCAATGGCCTTGGTTATTTGACCCCATTTGACATTTAAAAAGTACAATATCTGCATCAAGAGGTCGAGATAAGAAAATGAGAGCAAATAAAGAAATCGGGTCAGTACATTCCTAAGTAAGATTTATCAGGGACGGATTTACATATGGACTGAAGCCCAGGACGCCAAAAGAGTAGAGGGCGACCAGAGACTAGCGGAAAACGTCATTGATTTCTGTAAATACTATTAAGTTGCTAATGCGGTAAATTCGTTAGAAAATAATTTGACCGAACAATTGTAACTGGACTAGCTATTTATACTCGAGTGGCTTTTGGCCTTGATAAGTGGTGACTCATTAGTAAAAAAAAACAAAAACAAACATTTTGCTTCAATTGATGGATGATTCAAGGCAAAGCGATGTTTCAAACCTAAAACGGCATCATGGAAATATCGAGAGAAATCGGATATCTTCGGCTTCAACCAGGGGGTTTTACCCCGCCTAATAGACCGGTATTGTCCGGGCCTTTGGGTCTGGATTTACGCCGGTCTATTGGGGGTTGCCGATCCTGTGCAGTTCTAGGAGGTCCACCCTCCCAGGCCTTGCCTCCCCTCTTTTGGGGGGGGGGGGGAGTAAGTTTATTGCTTACTGCCTGAGGTACCTCTACCGGGGAATGCCGACGGGGCTGCCCAGGCAATTTTTAAATGGCCAGAGTGCTCACCTCTCGAGCGCTGGCTTTTAAAACCCCACTTTCCCGACCTTGGGTCACATCTATCTTACTTGTGGGAGTAAGATAAAAACTGGCCTTGTGCCTAACTCCTGGAGAGGAGTAAATCAATACTCTCTCTCTCTCTCTCTCTCTCTCTATATATATATATATATATATATATATATATATGTGTGTGTGTATATATATATATATACTAGTTGGCTTTTTCAGCTCGCTATCGATTCGCAGAGTTCGCTGTTTTAAATGCTAGAAACCAAAATTTTAAATAAGAAAAGACAAAAACTTTCCCATGTATTAATATAAATCAATAAACATTAACATTTATTAAATGTTATTTTGATACAAATTTTTTTTTTTTTTTTAAAGGAGGGGAGGAGTAAGTTTATTGCTTACTGCCTGAGGTGCCTCTACCGGGGAATGCCGACGGGGCTGCCCAGGCAATTTTTAAATGGCCAGAGTGCTCACCTCTCGAGCGCTGGCTTATCTAATCCCACTTTCCCGACCTTGTGTCACATCTTACCTTGTGGGAGGTAGATAAATAACTCGGATATCTTCGGCGGCGACGCAGATCTCGACAATGAAACAAAAAAAATGTCTGTATACCACTGAAAAAAAAATGTAAGGCCGAAATATTTGAATTTAATAAATTTTTAATTTATTTGAAAAAAAAAAACCCCCAACAAATCTCTCGCATCGTGATATCTAGTTTCTATCTGATTCATATATATATATATATATATATATATATATATATATATATATATATATATATATATATATATATATTAGTATTTCATGTATCCGCATAAACTTTTATAAGGAGATATAATTTTTTTATGTATCAATTTTCAGTATTTACAAGGCTCGATACGTAAATAGAGCTAGGTAGTAAGCCATGAAAATATATTTATGGCAATTAAGCTACACAGAGGCTCCATTTTAACCTGAAGATCCCCCCCCCCCCCGCCGGGGATGAAACGCGGGAGCCTCTGTGTAGCTTAATTGCCATAAATATATCTTCATAGCTTACTATATATATATATATATATATATATATATATATATATATATATATATATATATATATATATATATATATATATATATATGCAAACATTATTATATAACACGGAGTGTTTTTGCTTGATGAGACATTTTTATTTTTTCAATTTTCCAAATGGCCCATTTAGTGTTTACCTATATATATATATATATATATATATATATATATATATATATATATATATATATATATATATATATATATATATATATATATAAATGAAATAATAAAATAAGGGGCGAATCAAATTTTATTAGAATTCAAAATTCAGGCAAAGTATCTCAACGTCCTTAACTCATGAGTTTTCAAAGATAATTCTTCTCCTCAGAGGAGCATTACCGCAGTGACGTTACTGCAGGTGATTAAATTACACTTTTAAAATATATAAAAATATATACAAAAATACATAAGAGTACATAACACATCACATATATCAAGCCAAAAACATACTTATTTGTTAAAGTTATAAAATCCATCCAAGTCATACAAATTAAAACATATTCAGGAAAGATATCCAAGAGGTTGATTGAAGATTGATCCAGGTATTGAATAACAGTCGAAAAGCGAAAAAATTGAAAGAACTGAAAAACCGAAAAAGTTATCCAGTCGGGAAAAGCGTCCGCAATCGATGCAGTAAATTACAGTGAAAAATGCATTCAATGTTTATGTTAATTAATACAATGGTAAATGAACTAAATCAAATAAAAGTTCAATAAACTCACTTTGTGTTGAAATTATTAAGTTCAAAATTCAGGATTCAAATGATTTGACCGGAGTAGCACAAACCAAAATTCGCTGGTTAAATGGAAAATCCGCTAAATCCGATTTGAATAGAATTACATCAAACCGAGTCAATACATTCGGCCATTTCTTCTTCCGGGGCCGATGAAGATTATTTCAATGGATAACGTCACTGCGGTAATGGTCCTCTGAGGAGAAGAATTATCTTTGAAAACTCATGAGTTAAGGACGTTGAGATACTTTGCCTGAATTTTGAATTCTAATAAAATTTGATTCGCACCTTATTTTATTCTTTCACTTTATCTATTGCTATTAATGATCTATCCAGTATATTGAGCTTCAGTCTTTATCCGGATGTTTCACTAATTAAAAGATATTAGTTGCATCTTATGTCTTTTGTTGGATTAACTTCATATATATATATATATATATATATATATATATATATATATATATATATATATATATATATATATATATATATATATATATATTGTACTAAAGAGTATCTGTTATGAAAATGTTTTCGTAAGATAAAATAAAAGCTTGACTTTTGGAATCTAAATGAACTCTGCTTAATTATATATGATCTGTTGTTATTAATTGGAAAAGGTTGGCAAAGATAAAGTATAGAAACTATATGCTAAAACATATATTCTCACACACACGCAAGCACACACACACACACACACACACACATATATATATATATATATATATATATATATATATATATATATATATATATATATATATATATATATATATATATATGAAAATATTTGTTGTTGTTTATTATCTACGGACGTATACGTTTCATCTTTTGTCAATCAAGACTCTTCAGCGTAGAAGTTTGACTATTCACTACTGGTCACACGATTCGAAACCCTGGATTATAAGTATTTTTCAACTCCAACCCAACGTCTTAAACCTCGCGGCCAATATCTGAACGGCTGATAAACAGTGGTAGATTAAATACATTTATAAGCGGCGATGACATCGCAGGCATTCTACTTATATTAAGGAATGATGCATTATAAAGCAAATGACGTCACGCTGTATTTGCACTACGACTAAAGTGCTCTACTAATAATTAAGGAGCGATATATATATATATATATATATATATATATATATATATATAAGTAATCAAAGTTCATTTATATTCCAATAGTCAAGTTTTTTACTTCTTTTACAAAACATTTTCAAAACAGATACATTTCAGTGCAAATTATTATACGATTCGTTTTGCTTAAAGTAAACCAAACTACATTAGTATGTCAATATTAGATCTGTTCACCCCCAGCTCGTCAGAAAAGTACATAAAAAGTTCTTAATTTGAAACAATTATACAACATAGTGTGACATGATAATAATTGCACTAAGACTATTTGTTATGAAAATATTTTCATAGGATAAAATAAAATCTAAATGAACCTTGCTTACTTATATATGCTCTGCTGCTATTACTAGTTGACAATCAGCGAGCTTAAATTGGAAAAGGTTGATAAACATGAAATATTGAAAGTACAGGGTGGGCAAAAATAAGGGTCCTATTTTTAAAAATTCATAACTTTTTTATTTATTGATTTTTTTAAATTTTTTTTTTAGAATAAGTAAAGGACCCCTTCCGAAGCAAGCATGAGCCGTATTAGCCCTAAGGAACGTACCTTCATTTAGAAAACATTATTTTTGCTTAAAAAACTCAAAACAGTGTAAAAAACAATACTTTAGTTTTTGTAAGTTTTAAGAAGTGTTTTTCGGCTAAAATTTGTTTTGTTTATTTAAAAAAATCTCGGAAGGGTCAGTCTACACACACATAAAGTTTGGTGAGTTTAACTTTTATTTTGTGGAAGTTATTCAAATTCAAGTTATTCAAATTTAAAGATAGGACCCTTATTTTGGCCCACCCTGTATATGCTAAAACATACACTTTCACACACATACACACATATATATATATATATATATATATATATATATATATATATATATATATATAATATTAAATTATATGTTTAATATTTTACCTACGTACGACGTCGTTTCGAGCTTACACCTCATCAGAGAAGGGAAATAACAATCTCAGACTGTCACAGGGCGCGAACCCAGTTCACAGAGACACCTTGAATCTGTAAGCGTTCACTTAGCCCTTGGAGACACTAGAGATCGTCACGTGATAACGGAGAAATTAAGTTATATTTATACTGAAAGCGGCGAGTATAAATATCAAGACATTCGATCGGACTCGACGACAGAGCCGGGGTCTTGCACTGGGGCTTCAGGTGAATGTCTATTTTTAATCTTTCCAACAGTGCTCTTACTTTTAATTTTACTTAAAGGAGCTTCTAATAATATTAAATTAGATTTTTAATATTTTATATATTGAAGTCCTTTCATCGTTTTTTTCTTTTGTGTTTTTCTTCTAACTTGTTTCTACAACTCAACTATTATTCCATTATGACTGACGGACAGCCTAATGGACTGTAATTTTGTTCTGTCCGCTAAGAAACACGTGTAGGTCTACCAATAGATTAATATGGAAAAATTGATGGTTTTTGTATGTAAGATGATAAATGATAAATCTCCACTGAAATGCAGGAATAAAAAAATTGAAAGAACTGATATCAATTATGCTTTTGGGTTGCCTTTTACATGGTTTGTGGAATTGAATTAATATAATATAATATAATATAGTATAATATAATATGATATGATATGATATGATATAATATAATATGATATAATATGATATTATATATATATAGCTAGTATGAAGTAAATATTTGTGAAATTTCGTGGAAAAAATACATTAATTAGTATTTGCATTAGAGAGTAAGTAACTATGATGAATGTATATTTGCATAAGAGAGTAAGTAACTATGATGAATGTATATTTGCATAAGAGTTTAAGTAACTATGATGAATGCATATTTGCATAAGAGAGTAAGTAACTATGATGAATGTATATTTGCATAAGAGATTAAGTAACTATGATGAATGTATATTTGCATAAGAGAGTAAGTAACTATGATGAATGTATATTTGCATAAGAAAGTAAGTAACTATGATGAATGTATATTTGCATAAGAGATTAAGTAACTATGATGAATGCATATTTGCATAAGAGAGTAAGTAACTATGATGAATGTATATTTGCATAAGAGAGTAAGTAACTATGATGAATGTATATTTGCATAAGAGAGTAAGTAACTATGATGAATGTATATTTGCATAAGAGAGTAAGTAACTATGATGAATGTATATTTGCATAAGAGAGTAAGTAACTATGATGAATGTATATTTGCATAAGAGAGTAAGTAACTATGATGAATGTATATTTGCATAAGAGAGTAACTATGATGAATGTATATTTGCATAAGAGAGTAAGTAACTATGATGAATGTATATTTGCATAAGAGAGTAAGTAACTATGATGAATGTATATTTGCATAAGAGATTCAGTAACTATGATGAATGTATATTTGCATAAGAGAGTAAGTAACTATGATGAATGTATATTTGCATAAGAGATTAAGTAACTATGATGAATGTATATTTGCATAAGAGAGTAAGTAACTATGATGAATGTATATTTGCATAAGAGATTAAGTAACTATGATGAATGTATATTTGCATAAGAGAGTAAGTAACTATGATGAATGTATATTTGCATAAGAGATTAAGTAACTATGATGAATGTATATTTGCATAAGAGATTAAGTAACTATGATGAATGTATATTTGCATAAGAGATTAAGTAACTATGATGAATGTATATTTGCATAAGAGATTAAGTAACTATGATAAATGTATATTTGCATAAGAGAGTAAGTAACTATGATGAATGTATATTTGCATAAGAGATTAAGTAACTATGATGAATGTATATTTGCATAAGAGAGTAAGTAACTATGATGAATGTATATTTGCATAAGAGATTAAGTAACTATGATGAATGTATATTTGCATAAGAGATTAAGTAACTATGATGAATGCATATTTGCATAAGAGAGTAAGTAACTATGATGAATGTATATTTGCATAAGAGATTAAGTAACTATGATAAATGTATATTTGCATAAGAGAGTAAGTAACTATGATGAATGTATATTTGCATAAGAGATTAAGTAACTATGATAAATGTATATTTGCATAAGAGAGTAAGTAACTATGATGAATGTATATTTGCATAAGAGATTAAGTAACTATGATGAATGCATATTTGCATAAGAGAGTAAGTAACTATGATGAATGTATATTTGCATAAGAGATTAAGTAACTATGATGAATGCATATTTGCATAAGAGATTAAGTAACTATGATGAATGTATATTTGCATAAGAGATTAAGTAACTATGATGAATGCATATTTGCATAAGAGATTAAGTAACTATGATGAATGCATATTTGCATAAGAGAGTAAGTAACTATGATGAATGTATATTTGCATAAGAGAGTAAGTAACTATGATGAATGTATATTTGCATAAACATACACTAATTAGTATTTGGATGGAGATTAAGTAACTACGATGAATGTATTTATGTATTATTTTTATTGGCAAAAACATTAGAAATTATGTTTTAAAGCAAAAATAATTAATTTTTAACTAATGTCGAATACTCTTTCTATCTATTTTGGGGGGATTATATATAAAAAAATCACTTATTTAAAAAAAATTATTTGTGTAATGTTGTTTATGTTATGTTAATTTTATTAAATTTATGAAGCACGTATCCAGTTTAAAAAATCCTTATGAATAACCGTGATATTTGAACTCGGTCATGGACAGCGTAAAAACTACTGCCTTAGTAATGTGTACTCTGCCTTTTCCTTTTTTGTCAACCAACAACATGTTTCTATTTGCGTACGAAGAGACAAATTCCGAAAATACCATAACTTTTTTTTTCGTTAATTCCTTTACAAGTTATACATATGCCATTGTCACTGCTGGTTTAATCTTATTAAACTGGGCTAATCTCCAGAAGAAACGTACATAATCTTCTTCTTCTTCTTTCGTGTGAATCAGATGATTCTGGTGTTGGCATTAGTTTCCCCGATGTTTTTCTAGTTAGAAATCTTTTTGGAAAGACATCGGGTGCTTACGGGAAGGACCACGAGGAGGTTGCCAATATCCCTAAGTGAAAGTGGTACTGTGGAACCGACTGGATTCGAACTTGGAACATCCAGGTCTTCAGTCCGTGTCGATATCCACTTGATATCAGTGGCTTTCATAGGCGCTAATACCATATCATTTTTCGTAAATGCTTGTAGGTTCGAGGTAATTTTTGTATGGGAAGTATCCATCCCACGACAGTGAGGACGGTGGTATTTACCCCCGACCCTACCACTGCAGAAAGATATGGCACAAGGTCGGAATGGTGGGGGTTAAAAAGCCAGCGCACTAGAGACCTGTGCATTTTGGTCCACAAGAATACCTGAGCAGCTCGGTTCGTATTCCCCAGTAGGGGCGTCTCATACGATTAGCAATAAACTAACCCCTTCTCAGAGAGAAGATAAAGTCTGGGACGGAAGATCTCCTAGAACTGTGCAAAACCATACATCATTCTGACAGAAGCAGGGTCAACACCGACTCAAAAATGGTCCAGACTCTCTCGGATCGATTGTCGAGGACGTATCGTCGACTTGTATGAACATTACCAACTCAGGTTCCCCCCCCCCCCCCCGGTTGAGATCTGTGAGTAGCTCGTTTATATGTTAAGATTAGAGCACCTGGAATTCGAGCTAGAATCAATGTGTAGTATCTGTTCTCCCCTACATGCGACTGGGACTGTTTTTGGCCTTTTGGCTAAGATCAAAGTGTAGTATCTGTTCCGATGGATACTACACCCCATAAACTGGTATTGTCTTGGCCTTCGGGGCTTGATTTACGCCAGTCTATGGGTCGGTCCTGTGCAGTTCTAGGAGGTCCACCTCCCAGGCTTCACCTCCCCCTCTAGGGTGGGAGGGGAGAAAGTTTATTGCTTACTGCCTGAGGCGCCCCTACCGGGGAATGCCGACGGGGCTGCCCAGGCAATTTTTAATGGCCAGAGTGCTCACTTTCTCGGGCGCTGGCTTTTCAAACCCCACTTTCCCGACCCGACCTTGGGTCACATCTTACTGGTGGGAGTAAGATAAAACTGGCCTTGTGCCTAACCTCCTGGAGAGGAGGTAAAAAAATACATGCGACTGGGGACCGCTTGTGAATTTGAGATTCCCTAGAAACTTCCTATTTTGGAGTAAGCCGGTTCAACCCGCCTAGGGTGAATGCCGCTTCGTTCGTTCGTTGTTTTGTCCTGCTCTGCCCTAAGTTAGAGGAGGAGAAATTATCCTAGACTGAAGCGATTTTTATTTTTGCTCCAATCCAGAATGCCCTTTTTGGGGGGGGGGGGGGGTTAACCCATTCCCATTAAAAATCGACCGACCTTGTGCCTGTCTTACTCTGCCCTCGTGGGATAATAAATAATAGAATGAAACAAAAATATATATAGAAAGAAAAAAACATGCTATTCATTAACCCTAAGTCCGGGTTGTAATAATAAAAAAAAAAAACAGAAACAGTGGACGTAACGGGACGTTAAAAGTCAATTTATAGTCGAAGGGACCGTTAAAATCAATTTTGCCGTCAACGTCAGACCAGCACTCCATTTTATCGAAAAGTTAGGCGGACACCAAGTGAAATAGGCGAGACATTCCAACAGTCCGTATACTACAATTGAGCTATATTTCTTGATTTTACTTACTTTTCTCCATAGATTCGACGTACCAGCTTAGCTACGACCACCAAAACAATTCCGGATCCAATAACAGTGACGAGGATTTCCGTAGAATTCCCGGGGAATGATGTGGTTGAACGAAAAAACATCTTGGGTTAACCTTGGATATTGAATGAAACTTGTTTAATGCGGCAGCCGTCACGACGGTGCACTTCTTATCAGCAGGTATATCACACAAACACGCATACACGCATACACACACATACACCTACATATACACATACATAAACACATGCGCCAGCGAGTATATCACACACACACGCACGCGCACACACACACACACACATACGCACACACATAACCACACGTACGTACACACATACATAAATACACGTGTCAGCGGGTATATCACAGAGACACTCACACATAACCCCCCCCCCCACACACACACTCGTACACACATAACAACACGTACACACACATACACACACAAAACACATGTACACACATACATACACAAATACACACATAGATACATACATACATACATACATACACGTGTCAACAAGTATAGCACACACACGTACACCCATACACACACGCACACACGCACACAAAACGCACACACACGTACATACATACACACGTACACACATAACTACACGTACCCATACAGACACACACAAAACACACGTACATACATACGTACACACATACTTACATATACGTGTCGGCAGGTATATCACACACGCACACACATACACATACGTACACAAAACACACACACGTACACGCACGTACACACGTGTATACACACAGACAAACAAACACGCGTACATACATACATACATACATATATATATATATACGTGTCGGCAGGTATATCACACACACACACGCACACACATACACACATGTACACAAAACATACACATGTACACGCACGTACACACGTGTATACACACAGACAGACAAACACGCATACATACGCACACACATACATATATATATGTGTCGGCATGTATATCACACTCACACACGCGCACACACATACACAAAACACACACACGTACACGCACGTACACACGTGTATACACACAGACAAACAAACACGCGTACATACATACACACACATGTCATTAACGTCGGTAAAGAATAAAAAACCGGATCATTCTTTACAATGACACCGCTCTGTAAAAAGCAAACAAACAAACAAACAAATAAACAAACAAACGTTTTATGTGGTCTCCTGGCACAAGGGTGCGGCGTGAGCGCTGGTAGGAATCACATAGACGATGACCTTTCGTTGTACCGTAAACCACACTGACAAGTAAAAATAAAATCGATGTTTGTTGAAATGAAGAAGGAAAAAAACTAATCAAACAGAACACACACACACACACACACACCCACACACACACACACACACACATATATATATATATATATATATATATATATATATATATATATATATAACGGCGAGGAATACGGACGTTTGGGACCTTTTTGGGAGGGTAGAATGAGATTAAACAAGTATAAAAACGAGAGGAAACCATAAAAAGGAAATTAATTAATGTACTGAGCCGGCTTTCGTCCACACTCATCAGAGTATTAACGTGGAAGTAATTAAATACGACTAAAACCTAAAAAATTATAATGAAAACTAGTGACAAGTTTAGGAAAAAAAAAATAATGAAAAAAAAAATATGGAGAGGAGGGTCACAAGTTGATCACATTAAGTCCTTTTGTTTACAAAGGGAAGTAGATCGCATTCTCTATTCCACCTCAAAGTCCTGGAAGCCATATATATCCAGTCAATCAAACCTTCCCTTTTCACCCATCCACAAAAATCACAGCCCCCCTCCTTCTCTACCACCTCCTTTTCTCTGCATACACCCCCCCCCACACACAAACATTCCAACTTACTTTTTCCCCTTCAGTCTTGACCGCAGCCATCTGTTCAAACACCTCCTTCACCCCTCTCCTCCACTCCCTCATTGCTATCCACATTATTCCTGCTCATCCCCCCCACCTCTTTCTCTTACTACCAGCCACAGTAGTCCTTGCTCACCCCCATTTTTCCACTTCTTTCCCACTCATTTTCATAAACATTCATTTTTCACTCTTCACCAAGTACGGACGTCCACCCAGTAGTGGCCATTATTTTCTTCCTTTTTCCCAATATGTCAACCCTACATGTGTTTGTACTTGCATGACATATTTCTCTATATTATCATCCTGATGAAGTTTTATAAATAAAGACGAAACGTTGATGTACACAAAAACATCCATTTTTTTGGTTTTCCTTTTTCATTTTCCCATATATATATATATATATATATATATATATATATATATATATATATATATATATATATATATATATATATAGTTTGTTGTATCCGTGAAGGATGGAGTGTTTTTGGAAGGAGCCTATCTTGAGTAAGAGAGCTCAATGAAATACATATACATATATATATATATATATATACATATACATATATATATATATATATATATACACACACACACACACACACACACACACACACACATATATATATATATATATATGTTTATATATATATATATATATATATATATATACATATACATAATAATAATAATAATAATAATAATAATAGAATTAACGATGAGTGAAGTATCGTAAAGTGATCTATCGCGATAAAGTAAAGCTCAATACGTTGAGTAGAGCAATCAATTTAAAGAGGAAAGATGAAGATAAATTTCATAAAATTACATAAAATTACATAAAATTGATACAAATTTTATTACATCAAAAGTTCAGATTCAAGGAGTTACACTAATCCTTAAACCATGGTTTTTCAAAGATAAAACTCTTATCGTCAGAGGATAAAATTCGGTAATGTGGTATTTATAATAAATAAATAAATAAATAAATATATATACATACACACACACACACACACACACACACATATATATATATATATATATATATATATATATATAATCATTTAAATTCGCACAAAAGTTGGGGTAGTAACTTAACAGTATATACACTAGCAGAGCTCAATAGTAAATATTCCGAATTTGTTTCAAAAACATTTTAATTCAAACAATTGTTTCTGCTCATTATATATATAGTAATTTCAAACAATTAAGTCGACTACAACGCTAAAACATGTGTATGCTGGCCTGCACAGGCACGTACGAGTGTGTGTGTGTTTGTATGTGTGTGTGTGTGTATGTGTGTGTGTGTGTGTGTGTGTGTATCGAGCAGTAAGAGACAAAGAAAGAGAGAAAGAAAAAAGGCACGCAAGCCCAGACGAAGAGAGAAAGAGCGAAAGGGAAAAACAACTATTCATTAAACGGTTAAATTGAACGCAGTAGTAGTAATTTTAAAACAATTAAGTCAACTACAACGCTAAGAGATGTGTATGATTGATCGCATGGTGTGTGTGTGTGTGTGTTTGTATGTATGTATGTGTGTGTGTGTGTGTGTGTGTGTATGTATCGAGCAGTAAGAGAGAAAGAAAAGGAGAAATAAAAAAGGTATTTGTGAATGGGTGTATGTATATATGTATGTATGCTTACGCGCATAGGCACGTGTCGGTGTATGTGTGTGTGTGTGTGTGTATCAATGTACATGTACACGTCCCATTACGTGTGTGTGGACGCGTATGTGCGTGTGCTCATTTATACACATATTTAATTTATGATTTTTCTACTCTTTCCCCCTCATTGCCTGGGAAAACCTCCCACCGTACACACGCAAACCCCAAACACCGATGAAGACTGAAGGATCAGTCGAAAATTTTGTTCTCCATACCATCAACAAGAAAAAACTATTTTTCTTTACAGAACAACTTATATTCCTACACGTCACAAAATAAATAAATAGAAAAATAAATAATAAAAAGTTATAACACAATATAAACTTTTTTTCATTTTATTTTTTTATATACATACTTATATATATATATATATATATATATATATATATATATATATATATATATAAGACATGTTCATTTTATATTCCAATAACCATGGTTATCATTTTATATTTTTATTTTTTCACATTTTCCAAAAACATAACATTCCTCGTTTCTCTGGAGGTGACCCAACCAACATTATTATATCAATATCGGCTCTGCTAGAACTCAAGGTCATCAGAAAAATCCACAAAGAAAAGTTCTCAAACAGAAATGTCTTGAAAAAAAACCTTTTATTTATTTTCAATTTTAATGTTCCACGATCAGTCATGTTCTACTGGTCTCTTTTTTGTAGATATGCCAGCAACCGCTGCAAAGCCAGCTTCTACAACTCAGGTAGTTGGAAAAGATATATATATATATATATATATAGTAAGTTATGAAAATATATTTATGGCAATTAAGCTACACAGAAGCTCCCGCGTTTCATCCCCGGCGGAATCTTCAGGCTAAAATAATAAAAGATCCCTCCGGAGATGAAACGCGGGAGCCTCTGTGTAGCTTAATTTCCATAAATATATTTTCATAACTTACTACCTAGCTCTACTTACGTATCGAGCACTGTTGAAGTAAATACTGAGAATTGATACATAAAAAAAGTATATCCCCTTATAAAATGTCATGTGGATTCATCAAATAGTAAGTATATATATATATATATATATATATATATATATATAAGACATGTTCATTTTATATTCCAATAACCATGGTTATCATTTTATATTTTTATTTTTTCACATTTTCCAAAAACATAACATTCCTCGTTTCTCTGGAGGTGACCCAACCAACATTATTATATCAATATCGGCTCTGCTAGAACTCAAGGTCATCAGAAAAATCCACAAAGAAAAGTTCTCAAACAGAAATGTCTTGAAAAAAAACCTACACCACACGGTGGGTCATTGTGAGCAACAACAAAAAAAAAACCCCAAAAAACAAAGAAAAAACTTTCACCAGACCAGACACCTGGATTACTTGTTGCAATTTACGTCGGATGTTCTCTTCATCAAGGGAACTGACAACGTCCCGACAGACACCATGTCTCGCGGCATAAATGCTCTCCTGTTGAACCCGTGCGGTGATTACAAGGCGTTCGTGAGAGAGCAGAAAAACGACCAGCAGCTGCAGAATATTTTAAATGACGAGGACACATCATTAAAGCTGTCAAGAATAGGTGTTCCAAATACCCAGTTTAAAGTCATCTGCGACACCAGCACCGGAAAAATACGCTCTTTTGTTTCTGGGTCGTTACGGCAGACATTGTTTTTCTCCACAATCTCTCTCACTCCGGAGCCAATGCCTCAGTTCGTTTGGTCACCAGTCGATTTGTTTGGCCGCGCATGAAAACTGATATCTGGCACTGGTCATAATCCTGTGTTCCATGTCAGAGGGGCAAAATCGGAAGACACCTGCACCCTCCCTGGTTCTGTTCCACTTCTTGATGAGTGGTTTCCACGTATGCATGTGGACATAACTGGCCCACCCCCAACGTGTCTGCTGGCATGTGTGGACCGTTTCACTCGCTGGTGTGAAGCCATTCCCAAGCCTGACATCACGGCACACTACAGCAAGAACTTTCGTCTCTGGATGGGTAACCCGTTTTGGAGTTCCTGCTGTCGTCACCACAGACAGAGGTCGGCAGTTTGAGTCAGACCTCTTTTTCCAACTGATGAAACTGTTAGAAAGCAAGAGAGTGAGGACTACAGCATATCATCCAGAATCGAACGGCTTGGTGGAACGATTTCATCGCACACTCAAAACAGCCTTAAGAGCCATGACGGATCAGTCATATTGGCTAGAGAACCTTTCCATTAGTCCTTATGGGACTCTGCACTGCAGTGAAGGACGATCTGAAATGTTAAGCTGCAGAGATAGTATATGGCACCACACTCCGACTTCATGGACAGTTCTTCTTCGATCCTCAACAAAAGGTGATGGACCTCACCGGTTTTGTGGATTGGTTTACCACAAGGATGGCAAAACTCGCCTATAACTCTCTGGCACAGACCCAGAAACCTACCTAAACTCATGCAAACGAGCACGCTTGTATTAGTGCAGGATCTTGCTAAAACACATAATTTGCAGCCAGCCTACAGAGGACCTTTCAAGATCCTCAAAAGACAAAAAAAATATAGTTTATGGTACGCATTGATGATACCAACCAAAACATTGCTGTAGATAGGCTAAAGCCAGCATTTCTGGACACTACCTCGCTAAATGTAGACACTCTAGCAATTTCCACATCTCCATAAGAACCTGACACGGAAAAGCAGACTGTAACTAGATCTGGCCGGATCGTGAAATGGCCGAAACATTTATTAACTTAGTTGAACATTAATAGTGGTTTACGTAAAAAAAAAAAAATACTTTTTAAATTCTTATTTTTTTCATTTCTGGAACTGTTTCCTCGCAGGACACATCTATATTTTTTCTTTTCTCTTCATAGTTACGTTTCCGTGTTTTGTTTTGCCTGTTTTCCCTGTATTATCCCATTTCTTTTGAGTGCACAGGTTGTTCCCTCATTCCTATGATATCAATTTGTAAAGGGAAATAAAGCTAGGGGTTTGTTTGGGGTTCCTGAACGCGTCTAGGTACTGTATTGAGGACAGAGTTGCCTTCCTTGAATAGGATTTCACTTCTCAATAGATTCAGAGATGTGCCCTCGTTAGAAAAGGGATCGAGTCTCGTGATCTCAGAAGACACGTGACTTGGACCCAGTTCTCGCGAGATTTCAGGAATCCCTCTGATGTTCTCTCTCTTTCTCGGCTGACTTCCTGGAGTGAAGTCACTCTTCTTGTCGGCTCCTCCCAAAACCTAAATGCGTCGGTTGCAAGTAGACTCTTTTGTGTATTTCACACAACTCCTTTATTTGAGTAACAACTATGTGCATTCAATTGTTTTGGGATTTATAGTAAATGTTTATTTCCTTTCTTTGACCGTACCAGCGTTTGTCAAAACAAACGTTAAATAAAAGCACATGAGTTTAAATCACTTCTTTGTGTTTTCCCTTATTTGCCGACACACACGTGCGTTATTGTGAATGTTTGTGTTTTCCCTAGTGGCACGGCCTGTTTTCTGTAGACAGAGCACGTAAATGCACTCAACTTAACGTTAGTGTACACCAGGGGCGGGCAACCTTTTCAGAGTGAGGGCCAGATGAAACATTTGGAAGGAGATCGCGGTCCGGAGTGAAAAACGAAATCTCAGAATTACTATATTTTGTTTACATGAATAAATTGTACAAAAATTGCATTGAACACTCTACAAATCTGATATTTTTTCTCAAGAGACTTCTGTATGTGATGTTATAAAAGGCGCCGACTAGAGCCATTTTTGAATCATAAAAAATAATGACGGGGAAGTAGCAAGTTGATCCAGCATTCGTTTTGACACACCTCATATAAGTTCTCTGTTTTATGCCCTTTTCTCGTCTCTCGTTTCCTCTTTGCGTCTCTCTTTCTCTTTTTCTATTTTTATCTCAGGCCAATGATTTGAAATTAATAGTTAAAGAAAAATGAAATATACATGCATCATCGCTCGCTGATGTTTATACATTTTATGCCACTGTAAATCTTAATTGAAACCTACTTTTACGTCTATGTCACAAAATGATATGAGTTTTACTGGGAGGTCCGCGGGTCGGATTGCAATAATAAAGCATAGCAGGGTGGCGGGCCGGACGCTAAGCCTTCACGGGCCGGATGTGGCCTGCGGGCCGAAGGTTGCTCGCCCCTGGTGTACACCATAAATTACGGAAAATAAGCGAGTAGAATTTTAATAAAAAAAATAAAATTAACGTACTATTCAGAGTCAACGAACTCCGAACGACAAGACCGAAAATGGGAGATAATCTTTTATGTCACTCCGGCTTTACATGAATGTCGTTCGGAGTTCATGGACTACGAATAGTAAATTAATTTTATTTTTATTAAAATTTTACAAGATAATTTTCCGTAATTTTTGGTGTACACTAATATTTTTAGCTGCTAAGTAAGTATATCCATAAGTTTTCCTGTTATTCTATTTTTTAGAGTCTCAATAAAAATAATCATCGAAAACTGAACACTGTCGGGTTTTAGTTCTTCGATTTTTCTTCATTGTTAAAGGGAGGTAATTCAGAATTTTAAATTCATTTATCGCTCTTTGCTTAAATGACTTGTTTCGTTTGAACTGGAGAGATACGGTATTTATACTTTAGCCTCTAGAATTATTTTAAAATCTTCTCAAATGTACAAGGATTTAAAAAATTCTTTAAAAAAAAAAATATATATATATAATTCCGTTCAATATACTTCAAAGTATCTCGAAGTATTCGAAACAACCTGTTCTAAAAATTAAAAATTGTTATTTTTATCTAAAACCTAAAACCTAGCATCAAGAGGTGATTAAACACCTTTAAAATTACTTGAATCTTGAAAATCTCTAAGCCCCTTTAATACTTTCAAATATTTCAAAATCTCTAGATTCTCAACATCTAAAGACCTGGAAACAACCACAAGAAACTAGAATTTGTTCTTCTTTATTTTAAGACGGTGTATAACGTTTTTCTCATCATTCCGTTCCGAAATGTGGCTGTGTATGCGTCTGACGAGACTCATCTACATCGAAATAATTTATAATGCAGACAGCCCTAATGTGTGTTTAGTTTATTTCTTTTAAATTTATATATATATATATATATATATATATATATATATATATATATATATATATATATATATATATATATATATACACACACACACACACACACACACATATATATATATATATATATATATATATATATATATATATATATATATATATATAATCCAGGTAAAACATTACAGTCAAAATGATCTGGTTCCCCAAGCAGAACTAGTCAAATTCTACCACCCATATATATATATATATATATATATATATATATATATATATATATATATATATATAATCCAGGTAAAATATCTACAGGGTAGTAATCCAAAGAATTTCAACCGGGTTTATAAAAAGTTCTCAATATTAAATAGAGCTTTTATATATGATTATTTTTATTTACACAGACATGTACAAAATCTGCGACACTGGGATGTGGATGTTATCGATCAACAGCTATTATAAACTGAGATCGCATCAGGCAGAGTTAGAATCCAATCTTAACCTTAGATCATATTATAAAAGGCACCCCACACGCTACCTGGTGACGACACCATTTGTAAAGGTACCCCACTCTCTTCGTCACCCCGTGGGTATCGTTGTCGGCCACTCACGCACAGATGGTTGATATCCCGGTCGCGGTGCCAAGAAAAAACAGATACCTCACTCCGATCCGGTGTCACTGAACCACTTGTAACATAGGTGGTTCACTCGTGTCTTTATCTCCGTGCTCACACGTCTGGTCTCTGCGCAGAAATCTTTCCAGACTGTGAACACCCTCTTTGGGCCGATGATCGTCAATAGGGGCAGTAAAAACCAAGATGTGTCGGTCGAATCTCCTCTAGGTCGGGATGAATGATGATAGCTTCGTTGGTCCTGTGAAGGCAAGGTTACACCAGCAGAACAAATCGACAATAGGAATAATTCAAACAACTCAGCGGTTTCTTTTTGTATCAAATAATCATTTAACAAAGATAACAGAATAATTTTTAAAATGTCCAACTAAAGTGTATTGTTTGGGTAAAATGTCTTTGTTTACTGAACTATTTTGCCGTTGTTCTCTCTAATCTGTGTGTGTGTATCTATTTACGACTGCTTGACTCAATTGAAATATTAATCTCTGTTGGAAAACGATGGCTGTACACGGGGGGGGGGGGGGTCCGGCCAACACGAGCAGGATTGCGAGCTACACGGGTCGAATCCCAGCTCCGACTGCCTTCTCTGCCAGCCGCTGGAGAACTCATTTTGTTTCAACTCTCTCTCTCTTTTATTGAGAATGCGCCGACCTCTACGGGGAGAGGGGGAGCGAATTCTTATCAGCATCCAATAAGATCATGCCACGAGAACAACCATATGAGAGCAACGTGTCATAAGCGAAGAATGATTATAATTTTACAAAAAAGTTTATATTTCACTTTGACCTAAAAAACGATATGACCTAAATTGCAACTAACATTCGAGGGCAGAAAGGTTAATACTAAAACAATTAAAACCAAAATACGATTTCGAATTGTTTGAAATTGAGATGGGGAGTTTATTTACCAGGGCGATCAACTATGCTTTTTAACCCTGTTCTTTGTTTATATTGGAAACCTAATATGATGCTTCACTTTGAATAAGCTCGTGGCTAATTCATACTAGTGCTGTATTCTAGGCTCTGCCCTCCGCAGGGCCGCTTAATATTGTCGCATAAGCTTAATATTGTCACAATATTTGGAAAGAACCATCTAGGCCGAAATAATTTATAATGCGAACAGTCCTAATGTGTGTTTAGTTTATTTAATTTAAATTTATATATATATATATATATATTTGAAAATTTCTTTGAGAAACCAGTAAACAGACGCGTGAATTCATATCAATAAATGAAAATTTATTTAATCATTTTTTTTTTTTTTCTTTTCTTATAATCACAAATTTTCGGTTTTAACAAACCATAATCATCGCCGGCAGATTTTACCAGGAAAAAAAAAAAAGAAGAAATACAATGTCTGTTTACCATGATTATGGTTTGTTAAAACCGAAAATTTGTGATTATAAGAAAAGAAAAAAAAAAAAAATGATTAAATAAATTTTCATTTATTGATATGAATTCACGCGTCTGTTTACTGGTTTCTCAAAGAAATTTTCAAATATATCTACTAACGACGCTTCTAAAACTGTAGTAACACTTATAGCCCTTCTATCTGCATGCAATACATAACTAAGCGTTGGATAAAAATAAAAAATAAAAATATAAATAGCTGTAAATTAAACTTTTCTAACAGCAATTGTATCTTTCTTCCTTTCCCTTCTCTTTTCTTTTTCTTTTCCTCGCCCCCCCCCTCCTTTCTACCCCAGCTCAGCGTTGGATATATAAAATATATAAAAGATAAAAATAAAAAAATGAAAATAGTAATTTCTAACGGCAATCATATTTTAAAATCGGTCACATGACTTTTATTTCTTTCTCCTCTTCTTTTTTGCTTGACTTCATTCTCCCTGGAATTCAGCAACCAGGTTGAATCAAAAAATAATTTTCTGCCTGATGAGACCTCAGCTCTTGAGAGCTGTAGATCGATAACATCGACATGCCAGTGTAGCAGACCTTGTACATGTTTGAATAAAAGCATTCACTATATATATATATATATATATATATATATATATATATATATATATATATATATATATATATTGAGAGAGAGAGAGAGAGAGAGAGATAGAGAGAGAGAGAGAAAAGAGATACAAATAACAGATGAATCGCCATAATCCACATTTGATAATGTTGATACATCTACTGTAATGTTAATGGCGAGTGAATTCTCCAGTAATATCAAATGTGAGATATTATTATTGGAAACACCAAACAAGCATGTGTAACAGAATAATGTAAATGTATTGCATGCAGATAGAAGGGCATTTATCCAGACTGAAAGTTTGGAAACACTGCAAAGATGGGGCGTCAACAAATCTGTTCATCCACTGCAATTGAATCCTCTGATCAAGTGTATTTAAAAGGCAATAAATAAAGAATTGTGTGAAACATGAAGATATATATGTGTGGATCCGGATTTTAACAGAATTTCAACTTAAAAAGTCATGAACTATCCAAGGACTATATTGATAAGCAATGGTCCTTGGACTGGCTAAAAAGCGGAGCCCTCCTCTACGACCAGGAGAGGCTTATAATGCTTGCCCAAGACCAGGACCTGGTGACAAATGCGTTTAAAAAGATGGCTTGTCTCAGTCAGGACAACAAGTGCAGGTTTTGCCACACTGAAGTGGAGAGTGTGAGCCACCTGATATCGAGTTGCAAAATTATGTTGGCAGATGGCTCCTATACAGCACGATATAATGGAGTGTGCAGGTACCTCCACTGGACCATCTGTATGAAACTGAATATCAGGTGTAGCAGAAAGCCCTGGGAACATCTACCTGAGAAAACTGTGGGGAATGAGACATACACCATCCATTATGACCATGAAATCCCCACAGCTACCTATCTGGAAAACGAAGCTGTCAAACCTGACATTGTCGTATGGAACAAGAGAGTGGCAACTTTGGTTGAGGTCAGTGCCCCTAATGATAGGGGCCTAAACAGAGCTGAAAGGGAGAAAATAACAAAATATCAGGTCTAATTTATGATATGAAAAGAAACTGGAACCTCAAAGAGATCTCTATCATTCCAGTTATCATAGGAGCCACTGGACTCATGAAGAAGAACTTGAAAAAGTATTTAGCAAATATACCTGGTGAACCAAGTGTAAGAGAAATCCAAACAACTGCACTCAAGGGAACAGCCAGAATCCTGAAAAGAGCTCTCGGTTGGAGTTTGTAAATAGCGGGTGATCGTATGGCATTTGGAAGAACGCCTCATCCTCAGGAAATGAAAGAAAATGAAAATGAAAATAAAAGAAAGAGAAAATAAAAGAAAGAGAAAATAAAAGAAAGAGAAAATAAAAGAAAGAGAAACTGCTCTCTTTATTGGCACAACTGTCCCGAATGACCATGGCCTCAAAGAGTTGAATGTGAAAAGATCACCAAATATCAGGACTTGTAGAATGACCTAAAATCAACATGGTCGCTGAGAGAAATAAACATTAATCGGTTGTGATAGGCCCAACTGGTCTAAATAACGAAATACATATAGCAGTCTCAAAAGGGACAATGTCCCTCCTTAAAAGAGCCGTCGGATATAAATTTAAATCATAACGAAATTAAATGTTCGGTCCAGGAAAGAATTCCCTCGGTTCAATCGAAATATGCAGCTGATCTAGAAGTTCACCTAGGTTCAGTTGTGGATTGGGGTACGAAATCGCTGGTTTCATTTAATCCAGTTAAGATTCAGCCTGTGTATTTCAATCGTAGGCGTGCCCCTTTTCTTCCTGAGATTCTCATGGATGACTTTGCTCTTGAGGAGAAATCGACTCTGAAGCTTCTTGGCCTTTCTCTCTCATCAAATCTTTCTTGGAGTTCATACATTAGATCCATTGCTATTTCTGCTTTTCATAAAGTCGGTTCTCCAAACACTTTCTCACATGTGAAGCTATTCTCTATCTCTACAAATCTACAATCAGACCTTGTATGGAGTAACGTTGTCATATTTGGGCTGGTGAATCCCTGTCCCATTTTAGGGTTCTTGATAAGATGCAGAAACATATCTGTACTTTGATTGGCCCTACCCTTTCTTCTTCTATGCACCCCCTCTCTCACAAATGTGATGTTGCTAGTCTCAGTCTTTTCTATAAATACTATTATGGCATGTGTTCTTAAGAATTATGTGATCAATTCCCCGCTTCTTTTGTTCCAGATCGTGTGGCTTGTTGGTCTAGTGGTCTCCATCAATTCGCTGTTTTGATACCTCATTTTAATACAGTCGCTTATTTCCAATAACTGCAGGCTTGTGGAACTCTCTTTCTGCTGACTTTTTTCCTCCTACCTATAACATTGGTCTTTTCTAAACTAAGGCCAATAGGCATCTCCTGTCTTTACGATAATCATATTTGTTCTTGTTAGCTCCTTACATCTAGTGGCTTCATGTCTTGTCTGGAGCGATTTCCATTAAAAAAATCCCTTCATCTCTTCTAACTAACTGAAATTAAAAAAAGAAAAACAGACAGAATTTGAATGCCTACTATAAACTGTCCTCGAGTGTCTTCAGTCTTTCTATACAAATGGTCTGTCAGGACAACCTGGCATGAGGATACTTCAGCCTATAAGTAAACCCTGACCAAATATTCAAAATAACATAGTATTCGAGGCCCAAATAAGATCCCCTCGATATGGCTACACCACACTGGTTTATACGAAGAATGAGGCATTTCTCCAAGTGACGTTGCCTCTAGTAACAGCACTAAGCTAGATACCCCACCAGACTAGATGAATTCTTGTCCTGGAATCCGGTAAGTTCAAGAGACCATGAGAAAGACATACTATAACATAGTTAACTGGTCAATTGAGGAGAGGAAATTAATGTTCTTCACTTCTTTACCAAGTGATGTTTCCTATAGTAACATCACTTAGCTGGATACTCCACCAGACTAGATGAATCATTTTCCTGGAATCCGGTAAGTTCAAGAGACCACAAGAAAGACATACTATAACATACTTAACTGGTCAATTGAGGAGAGGAAATTAATGTTCTTCACTTCTTTACAAACTCATCGTTTAAGAAGTAAAAGATCATTTTAGTTGAACACTCGGATATCTATGTATCTCATATAAAGATAAAGTGCTAGCCTCAGGAATGGGGTCCCTAGATTTCTGAGACGTTACACTGAAGCAAAAAAGTAAAATGATATATATATATATATATATATATATATATATATATATATATACTTGTCGACAAATTCAAATATTAAAGACGGTAAAGTACATTTGAACCTATCTAACACGCAAAGTAGAACCAAATTTTATGCTGTTTTTTTCTTTCTTTTTTTCTTTTTTTTTCTTCTTTTTTCTTTCTTTTTCTTTTTTCTTTGTATTTTTTTCTGTCTTTTTTCTTTGTTTTTTTCTTTCTTTTTTCTTTGTATTTTTTTCTTTCTTTTCTTTCTTTTTTCTTTGTATTTTTTCTTTCTTTTTTCTTTCTTTTTCTTCTTTCTTTTTTTCTTTCTTTTTTCTTTCTATTTATTTTTCTTTTTCTTCTTTCTTTTTTCTTTGTATTTTTTTCTTTTTCTTCTTTCTTTTTTCTTTTTTTTCTTCTTTCTTTTTTCTGTGTAACGCTTCTTCTGCTTTCGCACATCTTAAAAATGTAAATGAACAAACCTCCTACGTATACACATACTTTCTAGTCGTCGAATCTTTATAATATTATGTTGGATAGATACTCCTCTTTTTATGTGAATGGCTTTCCTTTATATATATATATATATATATATATATATATATTCTATTATTATCCCCGCCCCGATTTATGTTTTGAGGCAAATCCGTCCGTCCGTCCGTCCGGATTTTTCTCCGCAACCATCCATTGAATTTCTCTGAAATTTTGCATGAAGTTGTAACTTTGGTCAGGTGAGAAAGTGACATTCTCCGATTTAAAAAAAAATCTGGTTAGCCCCCAGGGGGGTCAAAAGGCCCCAAAATGGCAAAAAATGACATTTTTTGCCCCATAACTTTTCATTCATCCATTCAATTTCTCTCAAACTTGGCCAAAATATGGAGGCAATTGTTCCTAATAGAAAATAAGTATCGCTGACCTTGGAAAAAATCTGGTTTGCGGGGGGGGGGGGGGGGGGGTCAAAAACCCCAAAATGAAAAAAAAATGACTCTTTTCTCTCATAACGTTTGATCCATCCATTCAATTTTTCTGAAACTTGGCCAAAATGTAGAGGCATATGTTCTGGATATAAAATGAGCATCCTTGACCTCAGAAAAATTCTGGTTCGCGCCCCCAGGGGGTCAATGGGGGTCAAAAATGCCCCAAATTGCCCAAATTTATTGCATTTTACACTCGCCACATCGAGTCACATACAGAGGGGGACCACGCACGCGCGGCTTGTTATCGTTGTTTTTATACTTTTTCAGAGATGGGCATGAAATGTTTTTTTTCTTGTAAAAATATTGGATACTGGTGCAGCTTTTGAACCAGACAAAACCGACTTTTGATCCGGCCGTTTATGTAAACAGCCAGAAGATGCCCAAACGCTTGATCTTTACAATCTTTAGTTTATTGAGAAAAAAAATTTAACTTGTAATTTTCCCCGTGAAAAAAAGAAAAAATTTCATTGAATTTCTTCCTAAAACAAAATAAGTAAATTGTCATGAAAAATAAACATACGGTGAGTGTTTTCCGTTCAGTACTACTGATATTTAGATGAGGAAGGAAGATATTTGTTCTTGCAGAAAATGTACCAATATCACCACTCATGAGGATCTGGGAACAAATTTAATAAGTTTTTCACGATTCACCAGTATGTTTATATTTCAAGCGTTTTGTTTGTCTAATCCACATAGATTTGCCCAATCGCTGAGTTTCTTTCAAAATTATATGGCAGGAAAGAAAAGTTTATGGTGAATAACTGACCCTTGTTTCATTGAAAGAAAATTTCTTGATTTTATTTCATGTGAACTAAACAAAAATGACAACAACAATAACAATGACAGAAAGAAACAGTGGATGTTTTTTACGGCGAATGATCAACGTTTATTTTATTTAAAGGCAAATTATTTGATTTTATGTAATGGAAACAAAACAGAAATGACAATAATAACAACCACCTTCAAAAATGTTTTTAACGCTTTCATAATCACAAAATAGCTTTAGAACAATTTGGTTCAATTAATAATTTAATAACCAAACAATACAGTAATAATTAAATTTAAACCCCAAAATCTTGAATAAAAAAATGAAAATAAAGACTTCCAGACAAGGTCAGTTAAGTACAACTAGTACACACACACACACACACTCACATATATATATATATATATATATATATATATATATATATAGATTTAAAAAGAATACGCGGAAATCTCTCTAAGGCCCTTTCGACTATCATCTCGTCAGGAGAAAATCGATAGTTTTAATTAATAATAACGTCGAAAGAAAGAGCAAATGGGGAAATTGAGTGTGCCAAAATTATCGTTTTTTTTAATTTTTTTTTTTTATCCCCTAACGTAGTGCCTTTTAATCGACTTTTAATCGAAATCATTAAATTGAATTTTAATCGCTTTAACGATAATTTTGAAAAAAAAAAAAAAAACGATAATTTTGGCACACTCAATTTCCCCATTTTGCTCTTTCTTTCGACGTTATTATTAATTAAAACTATCGATTTTCTCCTGACGAGATGATAGTCGAAAGGGCCTTAGAGAGATTTCCGCGTATTCTTTTTAAATCTATTTATAAATTTTGTACCTCGAAACATTTATTTATATATATATATATATATATATAATGAAGAAAGGAAGAAAGTGTACCGATGTAATGGAAATTGAAAAAGGTAAACCAAAGAACATTATGTATTCATCAACGTTTCGTCTTTATTTGTCTGAGGAAGTCTCATAATAAAGACGAAATGTTGATGAATACATAACTAATATTCTTTGGTTTTCCTTTTTCAATTTCCATATATATAAATATATATATATAAAAATAGAAGAAATAAGAGTGATAAACATGTACGAATGTCCAAATTTATTTCAAATTTCGATTGTTCAATGCAAGGTGTATTCTGTAATAGACTAATGTTTATTATACTTTCCTTAAGCCAAGGCTTTTCAAAGATCGAAATCTTATCATCAGAGGAGAAATATAAAGATAGATAAGTTGGCTGTGGAAAAGCCAAAGTTCAAAATGGAGTGAAAAGATGATAAGATTTCGATCTTTGAAAAGCCTTCGCTTAAGGAAAGAATAATAAACATTAGTCTATTACAGAATACACCTTGTATTGAACAATCGAAATAAATTTGGACATTCGTACATGTTTACCACTCTTATTTCTTCTATCTTTATAATTGCTCTATCTCGTATATTGAGCTTAACCTTTTCACTATAGGTTCTATCTACTAAAAGTTTACTTTTGGTTTATATTTGATTCTACTATATATATATATATATATGTATATATATATATACATATAGTACAAATAGTTGTTCTGACAAGTATTCCGATGGGTGGTTTTCTGTTTTACACAGTGCCAGGTCGAACTACCATCTCAATATTATTGAGGCGTTAGTCATTAACAACTCTCGACCTAGCCTGTGTAGACAAAAGATTTTGAAACATCAGTTGGAGATCTTTAATGATTCAAAGCCACCATAACGTTGAGAGATTTACCCTTTTTTTTTTTTTTTTTCCTCTCAATCGTTTCCTCCAACTAAATAAGTTTTTTCCCCTCATATCTCATTCGACTTTTAGTTTTTAATTTACCATTCTGACGTTTCCTCTCAGAGGGTCAGACGATAAGGCCTTAAGGTAATTTTAACAATTTTCCTTTTATTTTTATTTTTTTTTTCCACTCGTCTGTTATATTGATTTTAATAATGCTTCCTCTAAAATTAATATATATATATATATATATATATATATACATATAACTTTGTTAAACATTACAGAATTCTTCAACTTGATAATACCTTTTCTTATATTTTCAATTTTTCTAGTAATATTTTTTGTGTAAAAATCAAAAACATTGATGAATGTTCCAGAAGCACTTTTGATGCTTCGTCGAATCATCTTCAGGTGACAGAAAACAAGTGAACAATAAGATGGAGAAAAAAATAATTAAAAAACAACAACAACCGAGAACGCCATATCTGAAGTCGCTGGAACTGCACCAGTTTGTTGTTTCGACGTCTAACGACTTCACATATGGTGTTCTCGGCTATTTTTTTTTTTTTTTTTAGAAATTCTCTTCTTTTCTCCAGCTTTTTGTTCATTTGTTTTATTGTCACCTGAAGATGATTCAACGAAGAATTGAAAGTACTAGTGATACTTATGGAAAATTCATTTTTTTTTTTTTTGACACAAAAAAAAGATTAGAAAAATTATATATGTATGTATTGTGCATTTAGGCAGAATTCTTTCATTTAAGCAAACATTGTTAAACATAGCACAATGCTCTGCTTGATTATACGATTTTTTTATTTTATATATATAGTGATATAATTATGTAAGACAGAAAACAAACAATGTAGACATAGACACAACATAAAACTATATTGATTACAAAAGTGGTTAAAAATGGGGGAAAAATAAAAAAATATAAAAGTATACAAAAATATTTTTAGAGTTTTCGTAGTATTAATTAGTTAAAGTACCAGAGCGACTATTTTGGGGATTTAAAGACATTACAGTCAAAATGATCTGGTTCCCCAAGCAGAACTAGCCAAATTCTACCACCCATATATATATATATATATATATATATATATATATATATATATATATATATATATATATATGAAGAGTTTGAATGCAAAACGCGATAAACACCATTTTGAAAATCACGAAACTGTCCCTACAAAAGGTGTTGCATTTCAATACTGAACGACACCCCAAAACTATGTGTTACATAATATGATACCGAAATAATTTCTTTTTGATTTCAATGAAAATCAGCTTTTATTCGAAGTCTAGATTTAATATATTCGCGTTTTTATTGTTTACGGTCTTAATTTAAACGAATTGGATTTATCGCGTTTTGCGTTCGAACTCTTCATATATATATATATATATATATATATATATGTCTTTCCTGATTATGCTTCTCAACTTGTATGACCTGGATGGACTGTATGGATTCAACAAAAAGTATGTTTTTGGATTGATATGTTTGATGTTATGTATTTTTATGTATTTGTGTATATAATTTTATATATTTTCAAAGCGTAATTTTATTACCTGTAGTAGTATAACTGCGGTAATGGTCCTCTGAAGAGAAGAATTATCTTTGAAAACTCATGAGCTAAAGACTTAAGGATACTTTGCTTGAACTTTGAATTCTAATAAAATTTGATTGACACCTTATTTTATTACTTCATTTTATATTATAATATTAATGCTCTATCCAGTATATTGAGCTTCAGTTTTTTATCCGGATGTTTCACTAATTATAAGATATTAGTTGACGCTTATATCTTTTGTTGGATTGCTTCATATATATATATATATATATATATATAATAATAATAATAATAATACTCCAGGTAAAACATCCACAGGGTAGTAATCCAAAGAATTTCAACCGGGTTTATAAAAAGTGCTCAATATCAAATAGAGGTTTTATATATGATTATTTTTATTTACACAGACATGTACAAAATCTGCGACACTGGCATGTCGATGTTATCGATCAACAGTTATTATAAACTGAGATCTCATCAGGCAGAGTTAGAATCCGATCTTAACATTAGATATCGGATTCTAACTCTGCCTGATGAGATCTCAGTTTATAATAACTGTTGATCGATAACATCGACATGCCAGTGTCGCAGATTTTGTACATGTCTGCGTAAATAAAAATAATCATATATATATATATATATATATATATATATATTTCAAAACAAAGAAATACAACTCATAATTTATATTAAACGCATGAGAATGAAATTCTCTAACGTTTATAACACTTTATTTCAGACATTTTTCTTCTATAAAATCTGTCTTCTCAATAATCGGAAGTACACTTAAACCTTTTCATGCAGTGATTATGGTGGTAACAGTCAGTTGCTATGACCAAGCCAGAATCAGTCTCTGACAACCCATTACTTCTGTACTTTATGCAAACACATACTCTTATTAACTTTACTTCCTTGTTATCTGATTTCTTTCCGGCCCTTTAACCTTCGCATGCATCACTGTTGTTTCACAACAGCGAATAAAAAAAGATGTCATGAATTATGACAAATTTTGATTTGATCAATTATATTAGCTTTTTTGGGTATCTTTTACGACGCTCAGCAGAGTCGCGAACGGGGTCCAAAAAAAGAACGAGAAAGGGTTTAAAAACATAAATTTGCAACAAGTGAAGTTGACCTGCGACGAGAATAGATATTTTTCTACTTACCTATGTAATTTGTTTTTATTTTTACGTATTATAAATGTGTTTTTATTAGATGTAAAAAAAAAATTTCTTGTTTTTTTTCCCACGACTTTTCACAAAATTCAATATGGCCGATTCAGGTGCATTTTTACCAAACCCCCCCCAAAATCGGCCATTTTTTTTTTCAAGTTCCAGTGACAAAACTATTAATTTCTAATAAATAGCGGTTGTAACGGTCTAAAAATACAAACAAATGCCACAGGCAAGTTTGAAAATAACTTTTACAGCCTACAGTTACTTTTATTTGTTGTATATTTGTTTTTTTAGCGTTTTTACTCTGCTGAGCGTCGTAAAAGATACCCCTTTTTTTTAGAGTCAGGGACATCGAGGAATACGTTTGACCGCCATTAGTTGTTATGGGCCTTTTCGGAAGTCAGCTCAACTTTAAAGCACGTGGTTCAAGGATAAGTTGGATGAGGTACGTAGAATTTCTGAAAGAAATCATGCTTTTTATGGCCACCATGCCTAGTTTTGTTGGCTGCCATTGAATATCGATTATCGAGAAGACAGATTTTATAGAAGAAAAAACGTGAATTAAAAAGTGTTATAAACATTAAAAGTTGGTGAGTTAGAGAATTTCATTCTAATGTGTTTGATATAAATTTTTTTATTTTCTTGGTTTACGAGTTATCTTCTGTACTTTTACTCGCCACCTTAGAATGCTGAGTGGTTAGTAAGGAAGCATCAAGCACTAGTTTTTTTTTTTTTTGAGTTTTTGGTAAGATTCGTTCAGGGATTGAACCCTGATCTCCCGGTCCATTAGCGTAAACTACTTTGCTATTATTATTTGTATGTTTTTTTTCTAGTTTCTCTGATGATTTGCGTTTCAAGGATATGACACTCATAATCTAGGAGAAATGCACAAGTAGCAGGCCTAGATCAGTAATGAGTTGAGTGAGAGTATTAGTATGAGTGAGAGGGCGACAAATATTAACACCCTCATCTAAATCATACCTGCCCCCATCGCCGAAAAAAAAATTAAATTCTACTTTTTTTTGCCGATTACGTGTGAAAACTAAAAAACTTGGGATAAAAAAGAAAAACAATTTTAGAATTTAAAGTTGGGGATTAGTTTCATATCTATGTGTAACGTAAAATGATCCCCTTTTTCCGGGCCATTCTATCATTTTAGGGCAGTTTACTAATTTTTTTTTACCACTAACCCTGAGTCCAAGTAGCAAGGTCATAGAACTATACGTAATCGCCTAAAACAGTAAAACCCACACACAAAAAAAAATGCAAGGAATTTATCTCCCATAGCAAAAGAAAAAGTAATTTTAGTTAATGCCCTAAAGCGCTAGAAAAGTCTGGAAATAGGTGATCATTTTACATTAAATTTAAGTTCAAAACCTATCCCCCACACTAAATGCTAAAATAATTGTTCTGTTTTGCGTTGTTTTTTCTTCTTCTTTTCGGCAAATTTTTCGGGGTGTTCACACGTAATCGCCTAAAGAAAGTAGAAATTCATTTTTGAGGGGCGGGGGGGGGGTAGGTGATTCAGCGGAAGGTGTTAATCTACAATAGTATTTTAGTTTTTTTTTATCTTATTATTTATAATACAAATTGAAGGGAACAGCATCTACACATCCTGGATATAATTGGTCCGAACAAGATTTGTTTCAGTATGACGTCATGCATTCTCTTCAGTCTTGTCCGACTTTTTTCCTTCGTAATCATCGCCCCAAAATTCCTTTTTGATCTTTTCAACATAAGTCGTCAGATTTGGATAAGTTTTATCTGAAAAAAAAAAAAGTAAATAAATAAATAAAAATAATAAATAAAGTCATTTTTTATTATATTTTTGAATTTTTTAGATGAGGATTGATAATTTGCATAATTTTGGTTATTTGGACTACATTTCTCATCTTGAGTGTTATCATCACAAGATTTCGGACGCTGTAATCTCCGGCCTTCTTCAGGTGTATCTCTTCGAACTCAGGAATATTTCTGTTAAACTCGGGAATCTGGACGGAATTTCGAATAGAACCCTTTATTTAATCCACAGGGGTAGCATGCTCTTGTTCCGTCAGCCATGACTGGGAGAAGTCTTCAGTAACTCACAATTCTTTGTATCGCCCGCACTGAGGATTGAACCTTCAAGCTTCAGATGACTATCACTTTGAACTGAATTTAACTTAGTACTATATCCACTGCACCACATGGCTTGCGGAGAAAAGAAGAGAAGAGAAAAAGAGAGAGATGGAGAGAGAGACGAGAAGAAAGAGATGGAGAGAGAGATGAGAAGAAAGAGATGGAGAGAGAGACGAGAAGAAAGAGATGGAGAGAGACGAGGAGAAAGAGGGAGAGAGAGACGAGGTGAAGAAAGAGGGAGAGAAAGACGAGGTGAAGAAAGAAATAGAGAGGGGGAGAAAGAGATAGAGGGGGAGAAAGAGATAAAGGGGGAGAAAGAGATAAAAAGGGGGGGAAGAGAAAGAGAGGGGGGAAGAGAAGGAGAGGGGGGGGAAGAGAAGGAGAGGGGGGAAGAGAAGGAGAGGGGGGAAGAGAAGGAGAGGGGGAAAAGATAGGGGGAAAGAGATAGAGGGGGGGGGAGAAAGAGATAGAGAGGGTGGAAACAGAGATAGAGAGGGGGAAAAAAGAGATAGAGAGGGGGAGAGACAGGGGGAGAAAGAGAGAGACAGGGGAGAAAGAAAGAGACAGGGGGAGAAATAGATAGAGAAGGAAATAGATAGAGAAGGAGAGAGATAGAGAAGGAGAGAGATAGAGAAGGAGAGAGAGAAGAGAGAGAGAAGGAGAGAGAGAGGAGGAGACAGATGAGGATTATTATTTTTTAAAAATTTAACTGGCTTTCCAAACTCGCTTTTTCCTGATTCAAAGAATCTAACCGAGCTTAATGGGTGAGCCAACAGGTCATTTTTTTCCAATATTGTTTATATCTGTTTTTCATATTTCCTTATTCATTCTCTATTTAAATAACATTGGGGGAGTTTATTCTACAAGGCTATACACTCCGAACGCTCCCTTCCAGATATTTACACCCGTAAGACACAAATGGAATTTTCATTGCTTACTGATCAATCTCTTACTACACTTCTCTCTATCACTCTCAGCCTCTCTCACTTCCCTACTCTTATCATATATGCTCTCTACCACTCGTTTGCATCACAACTTGCTTACTTTATTTCATGTTACAATGTTTTCTCACACTCTTATGAGGACCCCCTTCCCAGTGAGAGTAAGCACTGAGGACGTCTTCACTACCCAGCCACACAATCCGCTCTCATGTTTTGATTCAACCGATAGCATCTCCAATTTTGTTTGTTTATTTTTGTGCGTACCTTAACTAATCCACATCTGATTTTGGTATTTACGGTTCTGTGAGTGTCCCAAACTCTGAGGTGGGTAATAACAGGCAACGCCTCACGCCTGCTCTCCATGTGGTCCAATCCAAAGTACTGATATCAGTCATGCTCCATCCAGTCCAATCACTTCTTACACACTCAAGCCAGGCCTTCCTTCGTCTACTATGCTCCCTAGTGCTTGTGGTATCCAGGCGTGTTATGGAGTTGATACAAGAGGTGGTACGCTGCACATGGCTAAACCACCTGAGACGCCGAACGCGTAAAGCGTACAAAATCCCACCAATACCAAGCTTCTGATGAAGCACTGTCGAAGGGGTCCTTTCCTCCAGTTTGCTGCCGCACATCGTCCTAATCATGGCACGGTCTTTACACCAAAGCCGTTGTAGATCATTTGGGGCCTATGTCTCACTGCCATGCAAAATGGCAGAGCGAACACAGGCTGAAAAGACTTTGCCTTGAATCTTGAAGAAGTTAGGGTTAGGGTTTCATACCTTGAAAAAAGACTAAGTCAAGACAAAACTTGTTGGAAGACAGGGGAGGTTTATTCTGCTTGATCTTTGCTCCAAATTACTGACCAGTGATGTTGAGACAGAAAGACAGATAAAAAATTATTGTTTAATCATACTTTATTAGCACATTTATAATTAACATGTTCACACATGTAGGGCTTCTGTGACAAAGTAGGGGATTGGGTATCCTAGTTACGCGCTAGTATTCATCTTAGTGATGATGCTAGACCCTGCGTAGAAACGAAGTGGTGATATAAAACTAGTACATATATTCGACGTGAATCGGCTATCCAAACAGGGTTGAATCAGGCGTTGAAATGTCTACGAAAAGCCAAGTAATTGTCAAAATTGATAATCGTTGCAACAGCTAGTTATAAAACAGATGTGCCGAGGATTTGGGCAAAATCTTTAATCACCAAAAAGCTAATAAAAAGTCAACTTAGAGATCGCGAGCTGGGCAAGATAATCATCTAACCCTGTCTTCATTAATTGAGGCAGATGGATAATGACCACACAGCGAGAAAACCAAGAGTAATTGTTTTTATGATAACGGTAAAACCAGATAGGAAAATCCCATTTATCTGTGTCGTTGAAGGAAGGGGGGGGGGCGCTCGCCTCAGACCCCTGAGAGAGGAAGAAACACATAGAGAAATATGTTAGAGAAAGGGAGAGTGTGACAATACACATTTCAATAAGAGAAAGTATGTTAGGCAGATCCCCAGACGACAGAACGAGCTGGAAGGCGAACGGACCAGTGGCGAATCATCACGCGTGCTGGTCGACCATGAAAAGAGAACCGGACAAACCCATCGTTTTCCTTAGATAAGTTAACGTGACTAAATAATCATTGTAGACGGATTCACACACGCACAGAGAGACAACGAAACAGCTTAGCGCAAAAGACATTTACTATACGATAGACATTAATTCAACGTTAAATCAATTCTTTTCTTTTTGTTGTTATTGATAATTAATATTCAATACAAAAAGACCTGACTGAGTTGTTGACGATTATTCCTTTCGCTTTGTTCTGCTTGAATAATCTTTGCCTTCACAGAGTCAGCCGATTGCTATCACTCAGTAATCGTTCGCTGATATAAACAGTTTCAACGTGAGAAGTATGCGAGACCGACGAAGTCATCATCACCATCGTCGTCATCCCGGCCTAGAGGAATTTCGATCGACATATTTTTTTATCGCCACTACGACGATCGGCTGAAGAGTGTTCACGGTCTGGCAAGATCTCTGTGTAGAGAACCAGAGGCGTGAGCAACGAGACAGAGACACTAGTGGGGTACCCTGTTATAAGAAGCACCGCGACCAGGATATCAAAGACCTGTGCGTGAGTGGCCAACGATCCCCACGGGGCTAGAGACGAGTGGGGTACCTGTTATACTTCCAAGTTACTGCTAAATCCTCTCCATCTCACTCTCTCTTTGAGCCATGTGAAGTCACATCTGTTTCTACCAATTTCCACAGTCTAGTAATTCTAACCTCGATTTCAGAAAGTTGACTCCGACTGAACTTTCATTTCCTGTCATTTTATTTATGATCTTTTGTTCCAAATCACTGATCATTGGGGTGGGAGGGGACAGAGAGAGATCAATAATTACTATTTAATCATATCATGACTTTGCCTCGAATTTTGAAGGAAGTGTCTCTATGTCACGTTCTAACCTTGTGTCATACATAATCTTAGCTTGTGCTGCTTGCTCCTCTACATGCCTTAATTGATCTTGCCAGACTGAGGAAACGCCGCCTGCAATCAAGTTCTTTCACATCTTGAAAAAGAACTAAGTCAAGATAAAACTTGTCGGAAGACAGGAGGTTTATTCTGCTTGATCTTCGTTCCAAATTACTGATAAGTGGGGTGGGAGGGGACAAAGAGAGATCGATAATTACTATTTAATCATATTATGACATTTTTCAAACAGCATGTTCACACTTGTGTTTCCAAGGAACTGATGACTTCTCTCACTCACTCTCTCTTAGCATCATGTGACGTCACGACCATTTCTATCAATTACTAGTTGAGTCGAGCTAACCTCGATGTCATCAGATTGACCCCCGATTGAACCGTCACCTCCTGTTATTTTCAACTAACCAAATTATATACTAGTGGGTCTATTTTATTTTTCAAATCGAACCACAACTCATAATATTTTATTCGAATTCTATCAGCTCATTCTTCACTGAATTCCAAACCTAGCTTATCACGCTTTTTATCACAATTATTATCACCATCACCTACCCTAACCCTAACCATCACCTACACTAACCCCCAGGGACAATCTTGTTACTGTTAAACAGCAAAGGGGGTACGTTTGCTAGTATTCATCTGGTGATTTGGATTTGCAGGTCAACATTGACACGTACACAGGAAACCGAGGTCATCGGATCAGCGAGTATGTCCTCGTATGTCACCGTAACCTGCTGTGGCTGGAAGTGGGCGTAACGTCACATGGCTCAAAGAGAGAGGGACCGAGAAAAGTAAGAAGTTTGATTGGAAGCTTTGGAGGTGGAAACACATGCGTTTAAAAATGTCTTGTTTAAATGTGATTAACCAGTAATTACCGACCTCTTTCTCTGTCTACCCACTCCGCCCTGCTAGTCAGTGATTTGGAACAGACGATCCAAAGCGAATAAACCTTTTCTTGTCTTCAACCTTTTTCTCAACTTGGTCCTTTTTTCAGGGTATGAAAGAAACTTATTTGTAGGTGGTGTTTCATCAGTCTTACATGATCATCGTAGGGGACGTGTGCAGGAACGAGTGGCTAGCAAGATATGTTTATGAACGTCAATGTGTTTTATTTGATTGTGACTTATGAAAAGTAAGAGCTCTCCCCAGAGAGGAGGTATATATACGCAACGTTATAGTATGTAACAACTTCCTTAAAAAAGTTCTCACCTTTGAGGATTTTGGTAACAAACGAAGTTTCTGGCATCAATGGCATCATTGCTAACAATCCAAAGATGGCGCAATCTTCTTCACATGGTTGATTCCCCATCAAGAACATATTGTTACCTGCAAGTACATTAAAAACAATGTTGATACAGTTTCAAGAAAGCAAAATAAAAAACAATTTTTTTTAAAAGCAGCAAAACTATGTAATATATAACAAAACTATGTAATATATAACAAAACTATGTAATTTATAACAAAACTATGTAATATATAACAAAACTATGTAATATATAACAAAACTATGTAATATATAACAAAACTATGTAATATATAACAAAACTATGTAATATATAACAAAACTATGTAATATATAACAAAACTATGTAATATATGACAAAACTATGTAATATATGACAAAACTATGTAATATATGACAAAACTATGTAATATATAACAAAACTATGTAATATATAACAAAACTATGTAATATATAACAAAACTATGTAATATATGACAAAACTATGTAATATATAACAAAACTATGTTAATATATAACAAAACTATGTAATATATAACAAAACTATGTAATATATAACAAAACTATGTAATATATAACAAAATTATGCTAATATATAATAAAACTATGTAATATATAATAAAACTATGTAATATATGACAAAACTATGTTAATATATAACAAAACTATGTTAATATATAACAAAACTATGTAATATATGACAAAACTATGTTAATATATAACAAAATTATGTTAATATATAACAAAACTATGTAATATATAACAAAACTATGTAATATATAACAAAACTATGTAATATATGACAAAACTATGTTAATATATGACAAAAATATGTAATATATAACAAAACTATGTAATATATGACAAAACTATGTTAATATATAACAAAACTATGTAATATATAACAAAACTATGTAATATATAACAAAACTATGTAATATATAACAAAATTATGCTAATATATAATAAAACTATGTAATATATAATAAAACTATGTAATATATGACAAAACTATGTTAATATATAACAAAACTATGTTAATATATAACAAAACTATGTAATATATGACAAAACTATGTTAATATATAACAAAATTATGTTAATATATAACAAAACTATGTAATATATAACAAAACTATGTAATATATGACAAAACTATGTTAATATATGACAAAAATATGTAATATATAACAAAACTATGTAATATATGACAAAACTATGTTAATATATAACAAAACTATGTTAATATATGACAAAACTATGTTAATATATAACAAAACTATGTAATATATAACAAAACTATGTAATATATGACAAAACTATGAAATATATAACAAAACTATGTTAATATATAACAAAACTATGTAATATATAACAAAACTATGTAATATATAACAAAACTATGTAATATGTAACAAAACTATGTAATATATAACAAAATTATGCTAATATATAATAAAACTATGTAATATATAATAAAACTATGTAATATATGACAAAACTATGTTAATATATAACAAAACTATGTTAATATATAACAAAACTATGTAATATATAACAAAACTATGTAATATATAACAAAACTATGTTAATATATAACAAAACTATGTAATATATAACAAAACTATGTAATATATAACAAAACTATGTAATATATAACAAAACTATGTAATATATAATCAAACTATGTAATATATGACAAAACTATGTTAATATATAACAAAAATATGTAATATATAACAAAACTATGTAATATATGACAAAACTATGTTAATATATAACAAAACTATGTAATATATAACAAAACTATGTAATATATAACAAAATTATGTAATATATAACAAAACTATGTAATATATAACAAAACTATGTAATATATAACAAAACTATGTAATGTATAACAAAACTATGTAATGTATAACAAAACTATGTAATATATAACAAAACTATGTAATATATGACAACATTATGTAATATATAAAACTATGTAATATATAACAAAACTAGCGTACACCCTCAATCAAAAATGAAAAAAAAAATGCTTCCCCAGTGTTAACACTAATATTCCTATAACATCAGTAATTTAATTTTTATACATAAATTATTGGGTAAATGATGAGTTCGGAGGATTAAACAGTTTCTTCATAGACGATTATATATATATATATATATATATATATATATATATGATTATCTTTATTTTTATTTATACAAATATGTACAAAATCGGCAACACTGGCATGTCAATGTTATCGATCAACAGCTGTTAGAAACTGATATCTCATCAGGCAGAATTAAAATCTGATCCTTACCTCAGATCATATTTGGGAAGAATGAAATGGGGGGAGAAAAAGAAAAGAAAGGAAAAAAGAAAATTTTAAATTTGGAAAGTCACGTCGTTAAGATTTGAGACCGTTAAAAATAAAAAATAAAATAAAATACTTTACCTTGATTACTATATATTTAAAATTTTTTTTTTTTTAAAGATTATGACATTAAGAAGGTTTGGGAGTTAAAATGAATTTCCACGAAATTTTACAAAATTCTTTCTTCGTACTAGCTATAGGCGGTAGAAACTAGGTAACGACTGAAGTTGACATGTACCAAGGAATGGGTAGAAACTAGTATGGAATATTCGAGTTCACAAAATGAGGAACTTAATAACCAAATCCAGAATTATTTTAAGAACAAATATCCGTAAATACAAGAAGCATAGAATATATCAATGGCGCTTGAAGTCAAAATTCACCCCTTCCGTTGCCACTACCCCAAGGTTACCTCTGACCCAGAGTGATAGTACCTGTCTGACCTCTGACTTATGAGTTAAATAGAATCCATCCACTTAGCCTTTTGGCTAGGGGCAAACTGTAGTATCTGTTTTGATACTAATAGGAGGAGATTGCACTCTCAACTATTTAAAAGTAACAAGCTTATGCGTATTTAGATGAAGCAAGTTTGAGTACGTGTTCCATGCCGAGGCATGGTGCACGCCGACCTTAGGTCTTATCAGACACAATCCCAGTTAGCAGAGTCTCTTAACTAGTGGTACAAATGAGTCTTGCTTGTTTTCGGTTCTTGAAACAAACCGAAAAACAGCGATCAGATTGATTTGGGAAGGTCCTACTAACCACCACACTTGGAATTTTATTTTTCAGCAATCTCTGTTGTTTTTAGAACCCCCACACCCAAACCGAGGAATTTGTACACCTATTTTCGCACTTTAAATACTTACTTAAATTCAAAATGGAATGTGATAAGAGGCGGAAGAAGTTTGTTTTGGTTGTTTTATGGCATATCAACCGCTTTCGGGCCACTTAAATGCCGAATCCGGTCATTTTGGCAAAAGTTTTTATGCTTCAAGTTCTATATATCTTCCTATATTTATTCATGGTGTTCGGCTTGGCTGCTCTGCCCTATGGCACATCTACTCCTTTCTGGCCATTCAATTCCAAATCCGGTCATTTTGGTAAAAGATTTTATGCTTCAAGTTCTTTATATCTTCAAATATTTATTCATAGTTTTTTGTTTGGTTGTTTTGTAAAGGAAAATTGTTTTTGGCTTTGCAGAACATGATTGAGTTTTGCAAAGGGGAAAAAAATAAAATACTAACATCAATGTTTGGTGCATTTTTGGTCAGGAAGCCAGTATCTTCAGACAGCATGATCTGGTAGGACCAGAAACCGGAAGAAGTGAGTAAATTTTGCCTTTGTAGCTCTTTTTATAGTCATAATAGTAACGCCACTTGGCGTTTCCAAAGGGCAGACAACTCAAGTCTGAAAACACACCCTGGTGTGAGTCTGTAATTGTGTTTGAGAAAGGCAGGTAATTCTACCGTACACTATATACAATTTCAGACTTTTACGAACATTTGTCTTTTTCAATCACCTTGACACCAAACTGCTAAATCCAATTTCTTTTGCTTATGTGTCTGCATCTTCATCCTTTTCTGTTTTTCTCCTTCTCTCTTGGAGGAACCTATAAGACTATGCACTTTCTTGTCTTTAGGGCTAGGATCAAAGTGTAGTATCTGTTCTGTCCTCGCTCGGAGGATGTAATGTTCTTCTTGAATGGGTCAATTAAAAAAAAAAAATTGTCTCATTCAGAGTGTCCCCTTTTAGAGAGCTGAATATCCTCCACATTAAAAACCGACCTTGTGTCTTTCCTTATCCCTCGTGGGGAGGCAAGTTTATAGGGACTAAGATTTTTAACTTCATCCAGCGATAATGGCCTCCCATGTAGGGAATTAAAAAAAAAAACATGTTTTTTTCAGTCAACTTACCAATGTGATCAGACAATAATGGCCCCCCATGTAGAGAATTTAAATAAAAACATGTTTTCTTCAGTCAACTTACCAATGTGATCAGACAATGGTCCCCTATGTAGAGAATTAAAAAAAAAACATGTTTTCTTCAGTCAGTTTACCAATGTGATAAGACAATAATGGCCTCCCATGTAGAGAATTAAAAAAAACAACATGTTTTCTTCAGTCAACTTACCAATGTGATCAGACAATAATGGCCTCCCATGTAGAGAATTTAAAAAAAAAACATGTTTTCTTCAGTCAACTTACCAATGTGATCAGACAATAATGGCCTCCCATGTAGAGAATTTAAAAAAAAACATGTTTTCTTCAGTCAACTTACCAATGTGATCAGACAATAATGGCCTCCCATGTAGAGAATTAAAAAAACAAACATGTTTTCTTCAGTCAACTTACCAATGTGATCAGACAATAATGGCCTCCCATGTAGAGAATTAAAAAAAAAAACATGTTTTCTTCAGTCAACTTACCAATGTGATCAGACAATAATGGCCTCCCATGTAGAGAATTTAAAAAAAAAACATGTTTTCTTCAGTCAACTTACCAATGTGATCAGACAATAATGACCTCCCATGTAGAGAATAAAAAAAAACATGTTTTCTTCTGTCAACTTACCAATGTGATCAGACAATAATGGCCTCCCATGTAGAGAATTAAAAAAAAAACATGTTTTCTTCAGTCAACTTACCAATGTGATCAGACAATAATGGCCTCCCATGTAGAGAATTTTAAAAAAAAACATGTTTTCTTCAGTCAACTTACCAATGTGATCAGACAATAATGGCCTCCCATGTAGAGAATTTAAAAAAAAACATGTTTTCTTCAGTCAACTTACGAATGTGATCAGACAATAATGGCCTCCCATGTAGAGAATTTAAAAAAAAACATGTTTTCTTCAGTCAACTTACCAATGTGATCAGACAATAATGGCCTCCCATGTAGAGAATTAAAAAAAAAAACATGTTTTCTTCAGTCAACTTACCAATGTGATCAGACAATAATGGCCTCCCATGTAGAGAATTTTAAAAAAAAACATGTTTTCTTCAGTCAACTTACCAATGTGATCAGACAATAATGGCCTCCCATGTAGAGAATTTAAAAAAAAAATGTTTTCTTCAGTCAACTTACCAATGTGATCAGACAATAATGGCCTCCCATGTAGAGAATTAAAAAAAAACATGTTTTCTTCAGTCAACTTACCAATGTGATCAGACAATAATGGCCTCCCATGTAGAGAATAAAAAAAAACATGTTTTCTTCAGTCAACTTACCAATGTGATCAGACAATAATGGCCTCCCATGTAGAGAATTTTAAAAAAAACATGTTTTCTTCAGTCAACTTACCAATGTGATCAGACAATAATGGCCTCCCATGTAGAGAATTAAAAAAAAACATGTTTTCTTCAGTCAACTTACCAATGTGATCAGACAATAATGGCCTCCCATGTAGAGAATTTAAAAAAAAACATGTTTTCTTCAGTCAACTTACCAATGTGATCAGACAATAATGGCCTCCCATGTAGAGAATTTAAAAAAAAACATGTTTTCTGCAGTCAACTTACCAATGTGATCAGACAATAATGGCCTCCCATGTAGAGAATTAAAAAAAAAAATGTTTTCTTCAGTCAACTTACCAATGTGATCAGACAATAATGGCCTCCCATGTAGAGAATTAAAAAAAAAACATGTTTTCTTCAGTCAACTTACCAATGTGATCAGACAATAATGGCCTCCCATGTAGAGAATTAAAAAAAAACATGTTTTCTTCAGTCAACTTACCAATGTGATCAGACAATAATGGCCTCCCATGTAGAGAATAAAAAAAAACATGTTTTCTTCAGTCAACTTACCAATGTGATCAGACAATAATGGCCTCCCATGTAGAGAATTAAAAAAAAACATGTTTTCTTCAGTCAACTTACGAATGTGATCAGACAATAATGGCCTCCCATGTAGAGAATTAAAAAAAAAACATGTTTTCTTCAGTCAACTTACCAATGTGATCAGACAATAATGGCCTCCCATGTAGAGAATTTAAAAAAAAACATGTTTTCTTCAGTCAACTTACCAATGTGATCAGACAATAATGGCCTCCCATGTAGAGAATTTAAAAAAAAAACATGTTTTCTTCAGTCAACTTACCAATGTGATCAGACAATAATGGCCTCCCATGTAGAGAATTAAAAAAAAACATGTTTTCTTCAGTCAACTTACCAATGTGATCAGACAATAATGGCCTCCGATGTAGAGAATAAAAAAAAATGGCCTCTCATCTAGAGAATTAAAAAAAAAACATGTTTTCTTCAGTCAACTTACCAATGTGATCAGACAAAGCTTGTAGATCTTTTCTGCAGATCTTCTCCACTTCTTCCTCCGTGTGCTGGCCATAACCTTGATAGTAGGTCATCTTCTTAACTGCATGTTTAAGCTGCCAAAAAACGCATTGGCTGACCGGAATTATTTTCTTTGCGGAGGGATCATTATAGCTATAAACCCAACGACTCAGAGCTAGAGTCCTGAAAGGAAAAAAAAAACAAATCGTTACGTTAAAATATAAAAATACATAGATTATCTCCCCTTGGTTGAGAAGTTAGCCACAAGGCGGAGACACTAAGACTAAGCACTTTCTTGAACATAAACTTTCCAAGAACTACCCGTCTGTGGAACACAATACTACGGGGCTGATTCCCAGCTGACTAAAACACGATTATCTTCAAGTCCAATGTTAACAAATTCTTGTCGAGCTGTCCTTTTAAATATTCAAATTTACCCAGTTTCAACCATTGTCTCCAATCCTCAAGGTGTTATCGCACCTCATTAATCCTTATCCTCAAGTGGCCTTTGGACCTTGATAAGTACATCGAAAAAGATTAATTACTAACAACGGACACACAAATAAAAACAAACTCCAATCACAATTCTTAATCTTGTTGTGAAATGGAAAGAGTGTCGAGTCGTTTCCATTTTTATATTATTTTGGGTCCGTATCAATTTTAATTAATACGAAAATGGAGACGACTCGACGCTCTTTGTGTTTCACAAACACATCACACATTTTGAATTCTAACGACATTGGTTTGTTGGAAAATAAGAACAAAAACATTCTCTCCACCATTCACCAATAAGAGCCATTATCAAGACACACCTGAAGAAGGAGGTCGGAAGTTACATCGACCGAAACGTTGTTAAAAATAACATTCAAGATGAGAACAATAGTCCAAACAATGCAAATAACACATATCAATCCTCATCTAAAAAATTCAGAAACAAAATGGTCAACCTGTTCGTGAAAATTTCGCCTGATGAGCACCTTTTATCGAAATAATGATAGAGTATTTATTTACCTCCTCTCCAGGTGGTTAGGCACAAGGCCAGTTTTATCTTACTCCCACAAGTAAGATGTGACCCAAGGTCGGGTTGGGAAAGTGGGATTTGAAAAGCCAGCGCCCGAGAAAGTGAGCACTCTGGCCATTAAAAATTGCCTGGGCAGCCCCGTCGGCATTCCCCGGTAGAGGCGCCTCAGGCAGTAAGCAATAAACTTACTCCTCCCCAAAGAGGGGAGGCAAAGCCTGGGAGGGTGGACCTCCTAGAACTCCACAGGACCGACCCATAGACCAGCGTAAATCAAGCCCCAAAGGCCCAGACAATACCAGTTTATGGGGTGTAGTATCCATCAGAACAGATACTAGAGTAGAGAGAGACTAGTAACGTCTCTTCTGTGAGAAGAGGGCCATAAGGAAAAGAAGGGATACCCTTCCACTTGATTTCAAAGTCGATTCTGTATTCCGTTAAGGCATGAAAGCGTGCTCTGAGCAACACCTCCCAAGATGTGGCAGCAGTACTCCACCATAGGACTTTTTATGTGTCTTCAAATGCTACATACTTCCTCACATGACGTAACTTCCAGTACACGTCAGCCTAATTTCTACGAAAAAGTCTGTTTCTTTTCTTAACTAACAAGGAATTTTCCATTTTGAAATCAAACAAGCCGCGCATGCGTGTTCCCCCTCTGTATGTGACTCGATGTGGCGAGTGTAAAATGCAATAAATTTGGGCAATTTGGGGCATTTTTGACCCCTCTTTGACCCCTGGAGGCGCGAACCAGAATTTTTCTGAGGTCAAGAATGCTCATTTTATAGAACAATTGCCTCTACATTTTGGCCAAGTTTCAGAAAAATTGAATGGATGGATCAAACGTTATGGGAGAAAAGGGTTATTTTTTACCATTTTGGGGGCTTTTGACCCCCTGGGGGCGCGAACCAGATTTTTTCCAAGGTCAGCGATACTTATTTTCTATTAGGAACAATTGCCTCCACATTTTGGCCAAGTTTCAGAGAAATTGAATGGATGGATGAAAAGTTATGGGGCAAAATTTCGGGGCCTTTTGACCCCCTGGGGGGCTAACCAGATTTTTTTTCAAAAATCGGAGAATGTCACTTTCTAACCTGACCAAAGTTACAACTTCATGCAAAATTTCAGAGAAATTCAATCGATGGGTGCGGAGAAAAATCCGGACGGACGGACGGACAGACATGCCTCAAAACATAAGTCCCCCAATTTTATAAATCGGGGGGGACCAAAAAAAAGCTAAGATGACAACAAAATGATCAGCCTCGTGGAAAATGTAAGATGAATAGCAGCTTACCAATAAAGGCTTTCTTCGGTCATTTTTCGCATCGAATGAGCGACCGCCTTGTCATGAGGCTTCAAATGCTTGCTGAGATCGATATTCAATTCTTCGTTCAGGAATTCGATAATGAATTGAGAGTCACTGTAGACTTTCCCATTATACATGATCCAAGGAGTTTTTTTCTTTGGCGACATTTTCAGACAATATTCGTTCTGGAACAAATTACAAGAGAAGCAAAAATATAATCCAAAATGTAAAAATAAAAAAAAATTTAAATTAAAAAAAAGTAAATGCAAAAAAATATTTTTTTAATTCAAATTAAATTTGTAAAAAAATTTATTTAAAAAATAAATTTAAATTGAAATTTAAATTTTTAAAACTTAAATAAAAAAACTGAAAAAATATATTTTTTTTTAATTTAAAACATTTTTTTATGTAAGAAACATAAAAACAAATTTAATTTTATTAAATAAAAACTTTTTAAAATAGTTAAATAAAGATAGTTAAATTTAAAAAATTGATTTTTTTTTATTTAAAAGTTAAATAAAAAAGTTAAATTTTTAATTTTTAAATAAATTGAAAAAAATTAATAAAAAAATTAAAATTAAATAAATATTTCTTTTTAATTTAAAAAAGATAAAACCAAATTAAAACATTTTTAAATACAATGATAAATAATATTTTTAATTAAAAAAAATGTCTTCCGTTCATCTGAAATTACTAATATACACAATTTTTTTTAATAATGTCAGCATTTTTTTCAAGTTAAAAACAAACTTTTTCATTATTAAAACAAATTTCTTTAAATACAGATATAGTCTGGATGAAAATAGATATTTTCTATTCTATTCAAAAATTATTAGGTTTTGTTTGTAAGAGAAAAAATGCTGCTTTAATTGTATAGACTAGATCCTGCGGGCCGAGGCAGTTTGTCTAGCATATATATCTCTCTCTCTCTCTCTCTCTCGTTCCCTATCTCTCTCTCTCTCTCTCGTTCCCTATCTCTCTCTCTTTCTCGTTCCCTATCTCTCTCTCTCTCGTTCCCTATCTCTCTCTCTCTCTCGTTCCCTATCTCTCTCTCTCTCTCTCTCTCTCGTTCCCTATCTCTCTTTCTCTCGTTCCCTATCTCTCTCTCTCTCTCTCGTTCCCTATCTCTCTCTCTCGTTCCCTATCTCTCTCTCTCTCTCTCGTTCCCTATCTCTCTCTCTCGTTCCCTATCTCTCTCTCTCTCTCGTTCCCTCTCTCTCTCTCTCGTTCCCTCTCTCTCTCTCGTTCCCTATCTCTCGTTCCCTCTCTCTCTCTCGTTCCCTATCTCTCGTTCCCTATCTCTCTCTCTCTCTCTCTCGTTCCCTATCTCTCTCTCTCTCTCTCTCGTTCCCTATCTCTCTCTCTCTCTCTCTCTCTCTCTCGTTCCCTATCTCTCTCTCTCGTTCCCTATCTCTCGTTCCCTATCTCTCTCTCTCTCGTTCCCTATCTCTCTCTCTATCTCTTTCCCTATCTCTCTCTCTCTCTCTCTCTCTATCTCTTTCCCTATCTCTCTCTCTCTATCTCTTTCCCTATCTCTCTCTCTCTCTCTATATATATATATATATATATATATATAGAGAGAGAGAGAGAGAGAGAGAGAGAGAAAGATAGGGAACGAGAGAGAGAGAGAGATAGGGAACGAGAGAGAGAGATAGGGAACGAGAGAGAGAGAGAGAGAGGGAATGCGAGAGAGAGAGGGAACGCGAGAGAGAGAGAGATAGAGAGAGGGAACGAGAGAGAGAGAGAGAGAGAGGGAACGAGCGATGGAAAAGTGAAGGGAGAGAGAGGGGGCAGATATAGTTGTTGGAAATTTTATAAACTTCTAGATCCGAATCCAGATGACCTCCCAAATCTCAGCTAAATATTTATTTTCTATGGTCAAATATTAATGTTCATCTGATTTGTCATCATCATGGGGAATTGCTTACAAACAAACACCGGATGTGCTTCCGTGATGATCAGAAAAAAAGTTTACCGTACCTGATATGGGATCTTGGCCATCCGCAAGAAAGTCTCCAATTTGATTGCAAATGGAGACAGGTTTGGGGCTTTCGGAATCCGGGGTGTTTGAAATAAAATAACCACATCTTTCGGATACTCCTTAGGCCTACAAAGTATTAAAAAAAGCAAATAAAAAATGATGAATGAAATATTGATGGTTCCTATTGCTGTATATTCAAGTGAAACATGGATTAGACTGGCAGAACATGAAAGGAAGTCTTTGAAAAGCTTAAGAACTATCGTTGAAGTAACTTTGTGAGACAGACGAAAATATGCAGAGATCAGAGATAAAAAGGAATTATGTGGTTTGGGCATGTTTCTCGGCTACCAGACTCCAGCTATGTTAAGAAATTCTATCAAGAAGATTTAATTCAAGAAAGATCAAGATTGGTCGTTGTTTTGTTTTACGGCATATCAACCCTTTTCAGGTTATTTAATGCATGACTCCGGTCATTTGGGAAACAGTTTTTATGCTTCAACTTCTTTATATGTTCAAGTGTAACAGTATCAAACAGCCCCCGGACATTGGAGCCTAAGATACAGCGCTAGTATGAATGGAGAGAGGGAAACCCTTAAAAATCACTCAACGATATGAGGACTGCCGTGGGGCCGTTTTTAACAAGAGCTGTGGACAGCTGGGTAATAAAATCTCAGGTCGCCTTTACCAAGCCCTAGAAAAAGAAATAGAATTATTTCTCAAGTGGCAATAGGTAATTGAGCTATATATATATTTTTTATTGACACTTCTGATGGCTGCTGAATTTGTTTTTCAGAGACAAAGGAGTAATCGGTCAGCTGGGGGAAGGGAGTGCTTTTATGAACTCCCATAGGGAGAAATAAATTACTCTGAGTAGATAAGATCGGGCTGTCATTGTTTTTCAGAGGCAAAGGATAATTGAATCAGCTATTAGATAGGGTTGCTTTTATAGACCCCATGTAAGATAAGGCCGTAATTGTTTTTCAGAGACAAAGGAAAATTCGGTCAGCGGGTCCCAATAAAAGAGAAGACAGAACAGCTTTAGTCAGTGAGTCAGTGAAGAAGAGACTGGACGAATGGGGCTCGCTACTGCCCCCCCCCCCCACACACCGATAACATCACATCAGACCGTTTGTATTCTTTTCTCGCCCAGACCTTAGAACAAATTTCATTGACTAACAATCAAGTCGCCCAGAATTACTAGAGTCCGTCGGTCCAACAAAAAAAAACATAGAGCTAAACTTTAATATTACCGAACTGTCTTGCTTTGTAGACAAACAAGTGTAAATTATTTTTCTTTAGTTTTGAAACAATTATTCTTCTAAGAAAACCACAACAGACCACGTCGTTACAAACTTAATTCTTTTTATTCAACTGTTCTGCATGAAATGACCCTTCACTTCACAGCGATACCAAGTTGCGGATCCAACCCGGCTGATCGCTCACTGATCTAAACAAACACAACGTGGGAGTGAGTGATCGCTGGACCAGGCGTTTCGACATCTGCGACCTTCATCAAGGCGGCAACGTTTCCCGAACAGTACCGGGTGACCCACCAAACCCAGGAACGGCCAAACTGGTGACGTCACGAAAGCTGAAGGAGTGGGGTACACAAGTATTTATGCATGGTGTTTGATTTGGTTGTTTTGTAGAGGAAAAATGTAGTTTTTGTTTTTGACTTTGCAGAAAATGATTGAGTTTTGCAAAGGGAAAGAAAAAAACAATAACATCAATGTTTGGTGGATTTTTCGTCTGGAAGCCGGTATCTTCAGACAGTCTGATCCGGTAGCACCAGAAGCTCTTATAAGAGAAATCAAAGATACAATTAAATAACTCATGAAACCGTGGCACAAAGGATAAAGTTCTAAGTAATAATCCGTTCACAGTAACAGTCGTCTGGAAGTTGAAGGTTCAATCCTCAGTATGGGTGATACTTACTAAAAATGTAATAAAAATTGGTTAATTTTTAGACTAACACCTTCCGCTCAATCAGTCACTGCTCATGCTCCCCATTCTACTTTTTCAGGCGATTTCGTGTGAACACCCTGAAAAACTTATCGGAAAGAAAAAAAAAAGTAATTATTTTAGAATGGGGGTCAGTTTCGTAGATAAACTTTACATAAAATGATCCCTTAGTTCCGGGCCATTCTAGCTTTTTTGAGGCCGTTAACTAGCTTTATTTTGACAACTAACCCTAAGTGGCAAGGTCGTAAAACCACACTTACTTGCCTAAAAAAGTATTACCCCCACAAAAAATAGAGATAAAACATACAGGATTTATCTCCCATAGGAAAATTAAAAACATTGTTAATTTTCCTAAAACGTCAGAAGAACCTGGGAATGGGGAATCATTTTACATTAAATTTATATGCGAAACTGATCCCTACTCTAAATTCTAAAAATTTTTTTTTGGAGGGGCCTGCCCCTTTACAACAAGTTTTTCAGAGTGTTCACAGTAATCGCCTAAAAAGTAGAATCTCATTTTTTTTTTTTTGGGGGGGGGGGTTAGGAGAGTGTTAATTTATAATAACACCTAAAAATTACTTAAAGCCTCGATCTTTTTTTTTAATGGAAATCGCTCCAGACAAGGTATGAAGCCACTTGATTTAAGGAGTTGAGAATAAATATGGTTATCGCAGACAGGAGATGCCTATTGGCCTTAGTCTTGAAAAGACCAAGGCTATAGGTAGGAGGAAAACAGTCAGCAGGAAGAGAGTTTCACAAGTCTGTGGTTCTTGGAAAGAAGCTACTTGAATAGGAAGCTGTATTACAATGAGATATCAACACAGCGAATTGATGGAGACCACTAGATCAACGAGTCAAACGAGCTGGAACAAAAGAAGCAAGGAATAGATAAGACAATTTTGAAGAACACATGCCATAATAGTATTTATAGAAAAGACTGAGACTAACAACATCACGTCTGTGAGAGAGAGAGGGTGCAGAGAAGAAGAAAGGGTGGGACCAATCAAATTACAGATACGTTTCTGCACCTTGTCAAGAACCCTCAAATGGGACAGAGATTCACCAGCCCAAATATAACGACAGTACTTCAATAATCTGCTCAAAGCTGACAGAATGAGAACAATCTACTCCCATAGACTAAATAAAAAGTCCAGTTCGAAATTCCGTACAGATTCAAAGTTCTACAAGACGGACCTGAAGAGTGGAGGTTACATTGGGCAGAACGTTGTGAAAATAACATCCAGGATGAGAACAGTAGTCCGAATAATCCAAATTAGATAACTTTCAAATTCAAGAACTTATCAAATAACTATCGTATAAAACAATCGTATTGAACAAAATGACTTCTAGGGTTGATATGTCGTAAAACAAACAATCCCAATAAACTACCAATAAACGAATGTACACACCTTCCGCGGAAGGATATATATGTTGGGCGAGGAGAATACTGTTCGCGTAGGAGGCAACTTCCATTTCCGTCCCCCCCCCCCCACCCCCTCGTGAATTATAAACAGTCTCTTTTGTAGATATTAGCGCGACAAGACTTGCTAGACGAGATGGAACTCAATCCCATTTCTATAGCAGATACGTCGGCACACTCGACCTATTTTGTATTCCTATTCTCATAACTCTTGGTAAAAGCCTAGTATAGTATCCATATTTTGTGAGCTCTGCGCATGCGTCAGAGTTCATTCATAAACAGTCGTAGTGAGTGATTAAAACTAGCGCATGCGTATTGAGCGTAGGCAAATAGCGCACGCTGTACACATTTCTTTAAAAAATATGATTAATATACGACTTTACAAATTTCTTTAAAAAATATGATTAATATACGACTTTACAAATTTCTTTAAAAAATATGATTAATATACGACTTTACAAATTTCTTTAAAAAATATGATTAATATACGACTTTACACATTTCTTTAAAAAATATGATTAATATACGACTTTACACATTTCTTTAAAAAATATGATTAATATACGACTTTACAAATTTCTTTAAAAAATATGATTAATATACGACTTTACAAATTTCTTTAAAAAATATGATTAATATACGACTTTACAAATTTCTTTAAAAAATATGATTAATATACGACTTTACAAATTTCTTTAAAAAATATGATTAATATACGACTTTACAAATTTCTTTAAAAAATATGATTAATATACGACTTTACAAATTTCTTTAAAAAATATGATTAATATACGACTTTACAAATTTCTTTAAAAAATATGATTAATATACGACTTTACACATTTCTTTAAAAAATATGATTAATATACGACTTTACACATTTCTTTAAAAAATATGATTAATATACGACTTTACAAATTTCTTTAAAAAATATGATTAATATACGACTTTACAAATTTCTTTAAAAAATATGATTAATATACGACTTTACAAATTTCTTTAAAAAATATGATTAATATACGACTTTACAAATTTCTTTAAAAAATATGATTAATATACGACTTTACACATTTCTTTAAAAAATATGATTAATATACGACTTTACACATTTCTTTAAAAAATATGATTAATATACGACTTTACAAATTTCTTTAAAAAATATGATTAATATACGACTTTACAAATTTCTTTAAAAAATATGATTAATATACGACTTTACAAATTTCTTTAAAAAATATGATTAATATACGACTTTACAAATTTCTTTAAAAAATATGATTAATATACGACTTTACAAATTTCTTCAAAAAATATGATTAATATACCACTTTACACATTTCTTTAAAAAATATGATTAATATACGACTTTACAAATTTCTTTAAAAAATATGATTAATATACCACTTTACAAATTTCTTTAAAAAATATGATAAATATACGACTTTACAAATTTCTTTAAAAAATATGATTAATGTACAACTTTACAAATTTCTTTAAAAAATATGATTAATATACGACTTTACACATTTCTTTAAAAAATATGATTAATATACGACTTTACAAATTTCTTTAAAAAATATGATTAATATACGACTTTACACATTTCTTTAAAAAATATGATTAATATACCACTTTACACATTTCTTTAAAAAATATGATTAATATACCACTTTACAAATTTCTTTAAAAAATATGATTAATATACGACTTTACACATTTCTTTAAAAAATATGATTAATATACCACTTTACACATTTCTTTAAAAAATATGATTAATATACCACTTTACACATTTCTTTAAAAAATATGATTAATATACCACTTTACACATTTCTTTAAAAAATATGATTAATATACCACTTTACACATTTCTTTAAAAAATATGATTAATATACCACTTTACACATTTCTTTAAAAAATATGATTAATATACCACTTTACACATTTCTTTAAAAAATATGATTAATATACCACTTTACACATTTCTTTAAAAAATATGATTAATATACCACTTTACACATTTCTTTAAAAAATATGATTAATATACCACTTTACACATTTCTTTAAAAAATATGATTAATATACCACTTTACACATTTCTTTAAAAAATATGATTAATATACCACTTTACACATTTCTTTAAAAAATATGATTAATATACGACTTTACAAATTTCTTTAAAAAATATGATTAATATACGATTTTACACATTTCTTTAAAAAATATGATTAATATACGACTTTACAAATTTCTTTAAAAAATATGATTAATATACGATTTTACACATTTCTTTAAAAAATATGATTAATATACCACTTTACACATTTCTTTAAAAAATATGATTAATATACGACTTTACACATTTCTTTAAAAAATATGATTAATATACGACTTTACAAATTTCTTTAAAAAATATGATTAATATACGATTCTACACATTTCTTTAAAAAATATGATTAATATACGACTTTACAAATTTCTTTAAAAAATATGATTAATATACCACTTTACACATTTCTTTAAAAAATATGATTAATATACGTGTGGTGTTTGGTAATAAACAACAGTCAATTGTGGTGGTTGTAAACATATCTTTATTTAACAAGGGTTATAACAACATGTGTGTATCAACGGTCGTAATCTCTCTATCTATATCCCTAGCTATGTCGCTGCTGCTTCCTGCTCTCGTACCGATCACGTTGGTACGTGATCTTCGACACTACATCTTCCCTCTTTTTTTTTATAAATTTATGTCACTATAAAGTCTTCTTGCCACACTGGGGTGGATCTTACTCTAGGTGTTCTGATTGAACCACTAGGGGCAGTTAGGGCCGGTGTTAGGGGTTCTTGAGCAGTTTCCTTACGGTCTGGACTGGAGATGGGAAGTGCATCGATTGGGTTGAGGTGTGTCTCTTCGATATCTGTTGTAGAAGTAGGGGGCCAGTGGGTTGTATCAGGGGGAGAGTAAACTGCTTTAGGGACGTCGGTGTAGTCAGGACTATACTGCATGTCGCCGGGTACCTTTTTTACATGGGCAGCGTTTCTCATTCTCACTTGGCCTTGGGGTTGTTGTATTAGAACAGCATTTCCCTTCTTTTCCACAACTTGATAGGGCTGAGACTCGAACCGAGCGTCCAGCTTGTTTGTTCTGTGTAAATTTTTACACAATACTGTGTCCCCTCTCTGGATCTGTTGGTCTCTGGCTCCTCTTCTCTGGTCAGCAGCTATGTTGCGTTTTAGTTTGTGTAGAGCATCCTTATCATGTACGTCACTAAAATCAGTGGACGCTCCTACAATACTTGGCAGCTTACCTCGGAGTTCGCGGTTCATTAGTAACTTCGCTGGGGATACTCCGGTTACTGTGTGAGGGGTGGTTCGGTATTGGAACAGAAAATTCCTTAGTTCAGTCCTCCAGTCTTTCCCTTCGACTTTGGCGATCTTAATTGCCTTTAGGATTGTTCTGTTGAACCGTTCCACTTCGCCGTTGGACTGTGGCCAATACGGGATCCCTCTCACCTGGGTGATGCCGTGAGTATTCATATACTCATTGAATTCTCTTGATGAGAATGGCTGTCCGTTGTCACTCCTCAGATAGTTGGGATATCCATGATGATTGAACATCATTTCTAGTGCACCCGTTACATTTTTGGCATTTGCTATTTTCATATGCGCAACTTCTGGCCATCTTGAGTAGTAGTCGACAACAGCCAGCAGGTAGTTCCCTTCGGAGACACTCAGTAGGTCAACAGCTACATAGGTCCAGGGTTGGTCAGGCAGCGGTGTACTCTCTAGTTCTTCTGGAGGGGCATTTTTGCCAACCACTTGACATGGGTAACACGCTTTTACTCGCTTTTCTGCCATTCTATCCATCTCTGGCCACCAAACTTTGGACCGTAGGCGATTTTTGGTTCGCACAATCCCTTGGTGTCCTTCATGAGCCAGTACAACTACCCGCCCCTGAAATGCCTCAGGGATTATGATCCTGCGTCCTCGGATGACCATCTGTCCTGCTATCCAGAGTTCATCTTTGATTGCATGAAATGCAGTACCTTTGAAATGGGTCCAGTCATTTTCGGATATAGCTTGCCGAAGTTTGGAGATCGTAGCATCATCCTTTGAAGCTTTTTCCACTTCACAGGGAGTCAGTGCCTGAGGTACAGTATCTTTAATGATACTGTAGATGTAGTCCATTGTTTCCTTTTCCTCAGTTTTGTCTGGGTTTTCAACGGGCTGTCGACTCAGCAGGTCCGCCTTATTGGTTCGGCCAGGAATGTGGATGACTTTGTAGGTGAACTGTTGTAGAAACAACAGCCATCTCTCCACTCTTGCTGAAGGGGGCTTCGAGGAAGGTGATAGTACCTTTACCAGCGCTTTGTGATCAGTCAGGATCTGAAAGTCACATCCAATGAGGTACAGACTGAACTTTTTGCATGCCCAGAATACTCCCAGTGCTTCTCTTTCAAATTGAGAATATCGGGACTCTGTTGGTGTGAGCTTCCTACTGGCATAGTATACTGGTTTCCAGTATCCGTTTAGCTGCTGTTGTTCAATGATTGCACCCACGCCAACGGGAGAAGCATCAGTTGTGATTCTAGTTGGCAACTCAACACTGTAGTATGCCATGACTGGCGCTTCAATTAACCCTTTCTTTAGTTTGTTAAAGGAATATTGTTCCTCTTCTTCCCATTTCCAATCAGAATCTCGTCTTGTAAGATCCCAAAGTGGTGCAGTTACACTAGCAAAATGGGGCACAAACTTAGCACAGAATTGGGCCAGTCCCAAGAAACTCCTCATCTGTGATGCATCTTTTGGTGGAGGAGCATCAACTACAGCCTTCACCTTTTCGTCCGAGACCTTCAAGCCGTCTTGTGTCAGAATGTGGCCCATGTATCTTATAGATGTCATTTTAATCTGGCACTTCTTTCCATTGACGGTCAGTCCTTGTTCGGCTAGGTGTTGGAAAACTTTGGCGAGTCTAGTGTCGTGCTCACTTTCTGTTTTCCCGACTACTATGATGTCATCTGACATGTTGTATGCTCCTGGGCAGCCAGCTATAACCTGACTTATGATTTGCTGAAATTTTTCTGAGGCCATGTTTACCCCAAACATAAGTCTTTTATACCGGTATAGCCCATCAGGTGCAGCAAATGTTGTGATTTCTCTGGAGTCTGGATGCAACTCTATTTGATGGTAGGCCATATTCAAATCTACTTTTGAGAAATATTTGCCTCCAGCCATTTCTTGTATAGTTTCCTCAATCGTGGGCACTGGATGACGTTCTCGAACGATAGCTTCGTTTGCTCTACGCATGTCGATACATATCCTCACATCGCTTTTTCCATTGTCCTCGGGCCTTTTTTCCACTGTCACTAAAGGATTCACCCATTGAGAAGGTTCCCTGACCCTCTCAATTACATCCAGATCAACCAGTTCTTGCAATTTGTTTAGGACACATTGCCGCCGCTTGAATGGTATCCGACGTACTGGCTGAGTGACAGGTATAATTTCTGGATTTATTTTGAATTTTAATTGGTAGTTTTTCAGTTTTCCCAATCCACTGAAAACCTTTGGAAATTCTTTTAGTATTCTTGTCCATATATCCAGTTCCGAGCAGTTCAAGATGTTGGCGTTAACGCCCACACTTAAAAGTCCTAGTCTTTTACTAGTTCTACCACTTAAAAGTGACGCTTGGGCCTGTGGTATGACAAAAAATGGAACTGTTATGTAGCGATTTGTGCTAGGAACTTCAACCTTCAATATGCACTTTCCTAGAAGGGGAAGTGGTTTTTCACTAGCATAGGGGTATAGTTTAGTAGAATCTGGCTGGAGCTTAATTTTGGGTCCTTCTTTTTCTATTTTCTTGAAGTCCTCTACAGATAATGTATTATGCTGTGCTCCTGAGTCTATCACTAAAGGGATGGTGGTGTTTCTGACTTTGAGGTTTATTACATTTTCACTCATTGATATTTTGAATAAATTAAACCCATTAGCGCCACCAGTTTTGTTATCTTCCCTTTCCCCTACACTCTGTTGAATTCCTTTGTTATGATAATGCTTTCGTCCACCACGACTGTATTTTGGGGCTCTGTCATGTTCGTTTCTATTCTGCGTTTTTGTTTGTTTGTTTTTGTAGAAACAACAGACTTCAAAATGTCCCTTTTTCCCACAGATTCCACACTTGTGATGCTTGCTTCTAACACAATCTCTTGCAAAATGTCCATTCCCCCCACACTTATAACATGCAGATGACACATTGTGGCTTGGTTTAGGTTTTTGTCTGTCGCTTAATCTATTTATATCAGACGTACAAGTAGATCCTAAAATTAGGGCCTCTTTGTGGTGGTACGTCCCAATAATTTGGATGAGACGATCCAACGTCAAGTTGCTTTCACCATATAATTTGGCTTTTAGTTCCGCATCCTTTATGTGAAGAAGGATCTTGTCTCTGACGAATTCGTTCGGTTCTGGAGTGAAACCGCACACCTTCGCCAAACTCTTTAAGCGAGTGATATAATTATTCACGGTTTCTCCCATGTTTGGTTCAGACTCCCAAAATCTTGAACGCGCTTTAGGGATATTTTCCTTTAGAGCGAAAGTTTTGTCAAACAGTTCTATAGCTGTTCGGAATACATCGACTCTTTCTTTATTAGCCTCGTGTCCGGCTTTTTGTTCGTCCGTGAAATTCGTCCAAATTTCACGCAGACCCTCGCCTCCTGTTAACAAAAGGATAGCTCTTTTTTGCTCAGAATTTATGACACCTGAAGCTAGTATGAAAATTTCCAGATCGGTTTTCCAATTTACCCATCTTTTATGTAAAGACTCTGGATCTCCGATCGTATCTAACGCACGTGGAGGGCTTAGCCCCCCCCCCCCCCCCCAATGTGACGAATTTTGCCATATTGTTGTTTAAAAGGACAATAAGATGTGAATAACAAAAGGATTGTTATTTAAAGACAATAAATGTGATAACAAACGAATTACTTATCTCTCGTTTTTTTTTCTGTACTTTTCCTTTGGAAGAAAAAAAGTATATTTTTCTTTCTCTCTTGTAGCACGTGTGACCTCTTTTTTCGTGTTTTTTTTCCGTAGAAAAGTTCGTTGTTTGCACTTTTTTTTTTGTAGATGTCTTTCTTTGCTTTTTTTTTGTGTAGAATTTCATCTCATCGTCGTCGCCAGTTTGTGGTGTTTGGTAATAAACAACAGTCAATTGTGGTGGTTGTAAACATATCTTTATTTAACAAGGGTTATAACAACATGTGTGTATCAACGGTCGTAATCTCTCTATCTATATCCCTAGCTATGTCGCTGCTGCTGCTTCCTGCTCTCGTACCGATCACGTTGGTACGTGATCTTCGACACTACAATACGACTTTACACATTTCTTTAAAAAATATGATTAATATACGACTTTATAAATTCTTGATGATAAAATGGAATAAAACTTTTTTTTTTTAATTCGTACAATATAATTTTGCAAATGAAAGAAATAAAATGAGATTTATTAGTTGAATAACAAATAAAATATTGATAACAGTTTTCCGGAATTGCTATTTAATTTGTGTATATTTTTCCAATTTATGTAACGCAAACTGGTCTGCAATCGTTCGTTTTTTGTATGTGGGGTATCTGTTGTTTTTACGCAAACTGCCATCTCAATTGTGTTTTCATTTTTGCTATGACCATATTTTTGTCTGTATTCTTCTTTCAACCGTAGTTAGTCTGTATTATTTCATAAGTGCACAGATAGGGGCTAAATTTGTACTTTCCCTAGGTTTAGGGTTAGGTTTAAGATTACCTACCCCAAACCGTAACCAACCGTAACCCCAACCATAACCCTGTGGGGCAGAGCAAAATCTGTCGGAAATTAAAAAAAAACAAAACTGTTTTGTGGAGGGAGAAGTTTGAAAAGGGAACTTGAAATTGGGAGAATGCATATTCATGAAATAGAAGTTTAGGACTGAATTTGTACTTTTCCTAGGTTTAAGATTACCTACCCCAAACCCTATCCAACCCTAACTCTGTGGGGAAGAGCGAAAACTGTAGAGGAAATTTATAAAAAAACACCTTTTTTTGTGGAGGGAGAAGTTTGAAAAGGGAACTTGAAATTGGGAGAATGCATATTCACGAAATAGAAGTTTAGGACTAAATTTTTACTTTTCCTAGGTTTAAGATTACCTACCCCAAACCCTATCCAACCCTAACTCTGTGGGGAAGAGCGAAAACTGTAGGGGAAATTTATAAAAAAACACCTTTTTTTGTGGAGGGAGAAGTTTGAAAAGGGAACTTGAAATTGGGAGAATGCATATTCACGAAATAGAAGTTCAACTGTTTGAAAACCAATTTTTAGATGTGTTTAAAGACGGGAACTAAACAAAGATAGGTGGATCGGTTTTTTGTAACTTTCCTTTACGACGTAATACAATTGAACAACACATTGCATAGACGAGTAATAGTTTTAATGTAGAAGAAACACAAGAACAAACAACAGATAATATATAGGGTTGAGTGAATGTTGACAAGGCAAAGTAATTATTTCCTGGAGTTCGTAGATTCTCTACTGAGTCGCCAGCAGAGAATCACGGGATCACGTCTCGTCTCGTTGGGCAACAATCTCGAACTGAAATGTTCATGTCGATCACGTGATCTGGCATGAATCTCGTTACATGTTGGAGAGGTGATGATTACAATGATTTGCGGAACCGAATCACAACTCATGTCGATCGACAGAAAATAGTTCATTCATGTAAACTGCTACAGAAGAAGGCAAAGAAGTAAAAGGAAGCGATGTAACCAAAACGGAACATTGTTTTCGGAATCCACGTATAATTAAAAATTTGTCTCGAAATATTAAAAGCAATTCCGGAAAACTGTTATCAATATAAGATGAACACATTTGCTTTCATTACATTTCTTCTTGCAAACAAAAATATAAACAGAAAATACACAAACCTTTTTTTTTTTTTTACTTTCATTACATTTCTTCTTGCAAACAAAAATATAAACAGAAAATACACAAACTTTTTTTTTATTTGCTTTCATTACATTTCTTCTTGCAAACAAAAATATAAACAGAAAATACACAAACCTTTTTTTTTATTTGCTTTCATTACATTTCTTCTTGCAAACAAAAATATAAACAGAAAATACACAAACCTTTTTTTTTTATTTACTTTCATTACATTTCTTCTTGCAAACAAAAATATAAACAGAAAATACACAAACCTTTTTTTTTATTTGCTTTCATTACATTTCTTCTTGCAAACAAAAATATAAACAGAAAATACACAAACCTTTTTTTTTTATTTACTTTCATTACATTTCTTCTTGCAAACAAAAATATAAACAGAAAATACACAAACCTTTTTTTTTATTTACTTTCATTACATTTCTTCTTGCAAACAAAAATATAAACAGAAAATACACAAACCTTTTTTTTTATTTACTTTCATTACATTTCTTCTTGCAAACAAAAATATAAACAGAAAATACACAAACTTTTTTTTTATTTACTTTCATTACATTTCTTCGTGCAAACAAAAATATAAACAGAAAATACACAAACTTTTTTTTTATTTACTTTCATTACATTTCTTCTTGCAAACAAAAATATAAACAGAAAATACACAAACTTTTTTTTTTTTTTTTTACTTATAAACCACCAGAAAGACAACAACACCGACAAACACATTCCTGAAAACAATTATACATTCAAGCTAAACACACGTTTCTTTCATTAAATTTCTTCTTAAAAAAAAAAAAAAAAATACAAGCTAAACAAGTTCTTTTCATTAGATTTCTTTTTGAAAAAGACAAAAACAAAAAATAACAAAACACGAAAACCAATAATTTTGTATTCAGTTCGTTCGGCAAAGTCCGTTAACGTTCGCCAATCGTGGAAGTGCTCGACGAAACTCGTCATTGATGCCAATCAGGCAATTGTACCAAGATTTTTAGCCCCCCTATAAAGTTGAAAAAAACTTTCTAAAAAAAAAAAAAAAAAAAATGAAAGAAAAGAAATAAAGTTGCTTCACTTAGTGATTTGAAGAAAATTATTGAACCCATTCTTAACATGGGAGATGGGGTGGAGGCACTAATTTACCCTAACCTTAAATCATGAGGGAAAAAAAAATGAAAAGTTTAATTTAATGTCGGTAGTAATTGACTGTTCGACGACGGTTCGGTCTGTTTCGGTTCCGTAAATCGCGATCAGAAACATTCGGGATGACATGAATCTCCAGTTATAAGAGTACCATTTTTTCTTTGAAGAACTCACTTGGAACTAACCTATGGGTTAATATCAGAGTGAAGTGTGGTTGTTCGCTTTTACGCGACGATCCTACCAAGAATTACCTCCTCCTTCCAAAGTGGGGATGGGATTATAGTTGGTCGTATAAGGCGGCCACATTCATGATGGAGTGCTGATAGGATTATATAGGTATTTTTACCCCAAGCAAGTGCCCCTTGCTGATGTGATCTCTGATGGACTCAAAATCAGCCTGCTCGTAGTATCTCGTTGATTTGAACAACGGCTCATCAGCTTTTGGACGAGTTTTTAGGGTGATAGCAATCTTTACCACAATGTGATCAGCATTCCTGAGCAGGCTATAGACTTTCACGACACAAGCCTCGAGCAGTGAGGTCAAAAACAGGTCGAGAAGTGAGGCTTGTTAGTCTACTCGATCAGGGAGGCGGCTCGGGAAAGCGACAGTCTGTGAGAGAGAGTGAGCTAAGGAGAAATCATACATAGAGTTGTCGGCTGCGTCAGTAAAGCTGGAGAATCCCAGCCAGTCACAGTGTTGGGCATTAAATTGTCTAAATACATGCATTTGGGCATTCGAGTCAAGTAAGAGTGCTCTATCTATGCTTTCAGAGACAGAGTTTAGTAAGGTACAGTCGTGGGTCGAAGGGGAACGATATAAGAAATAAAAGTAACTAACGCTGTGATGTAAGGTCAATCGAAAGCACATATAGGCTCGGTCATCTGATTCTAACCTATATTCTCTAATCAAGGGGAGGGTGTTTCGAACATAAACTCTTAGCCCGTGCATATGTTTGTCAGAGTCTTAACGGTAGAGTGGAAGGTAGTCAGTCATATCAAAGTGGTGAGAGGAGGTTGAGGATTGAAGGTTTGGTAATATTTATTTGTTGCCTATTTTTTTCACCCCCTTTTCTGTTTTGTTCACTCTTGTAATAAATGCTTAAGTTTTGTTTTTTCTTTTCGTGCGACGGGTTTTGTTACTAATCAAGTGAGGCGCGAGAGCGCTCTATCCCTTAATAGACTTCAAAAACGGCCTATGCTAGAAATCTCATTTCTTTGATCAATCATAACTCAAAAACCAATAAACCAAATTAGTTAAAACTTTGCACAAAATTTTTTATTTGATAGGTTCTATAAGTGTGTAGAATTTCAGCATCATTAGTCAAGGCAACCCAGAGATCCAGAAAGGTCAGGCATCATTTTGTGTTATCCGTGTGTACGTACGTACGTATGTGTCACCCTGTATCTCATCAACTATTTGATGGATTCAGCTGATTTTTGGCAGAGATAGAGGTTCCAGGGTCTAGTTGATGGCATTTTAATTTCAGTTTACCATATACCTTAGTTTTCCAGAAAATTAAAAAAAAAACTTAAAAATGACCATTGTATTGAGGCATAGCCTTTACAAAAGTAGTGACATTCCATGAAAAATGCCAGTATACTGAAATCATATGCCCTTAATAGGGTTAAGATAAAAATTCATATACACTAAATGTACAAGAGCAAGGAAATTCCCAAATTTTTACACTTTTATTGTCATTAAGTGTATGCGAGCACAACAGGGCTATGTATTTTACTGGTAGGAATTTTTCTTCAGCGCACCTTATACACTTCATCCACTCATGCATAGAGATTTATACTGTAGTTATGTGATAATGAAATGGTTTGGTTGATATGTAGTCATACCCTTAATGACAATAAAAGTGTAAAAATTTGGGAATTTCCTTGCTTTTTGTACATTTAGTGTATATGAATTTTCATCTTAACCCTATTAAGAGCATATGATTTCAGTATACTGGCATTTTTCATGGAGTAATATATAGAAGTTGGTCTTAACATTTATTACTAAAAACAGCTCTTATACCTTAAGCAATACTTAATTATATCCTTAGTATCACCACTGGTCACTGTGGACAATTCTAGTATGAAAGTGCTAAGTTATAATCAGTTCTAAGTGATAGTCTTCTGGGGGTTGTAGGTTCAATTCTCAGTAGACGTGTAACTTATAGGAGCTAATCTCAGCAGAAACAAACTCCTATAATTAGTTTGACACAACAAGGGTCGTCAAACAAAAGGAAAACAAAGCCCTTCTATGAATAATAAACAATATGTTTATTTGAGCGACCTACACCGTTGGGTGTAGGTTGCTAATGGTTTAAACAGTGAAGAAAAGGTATTAAAGTGAGAAAGTTTGTTGGCAGCCGCTTTTTTATCAAGCTGTATTTCTTCCAGTGGAGAAGGGTATTGCTCGGCTGTCCGATGGACAAAGGCAGGAGAGAGAACGTCTTCCTTCGTAGATGCCTGGAAACTCTGTTCTGTGGCCGCTGTTTAAATCCAAAGGAGTCTGGAAGTAGTCCTTTAAAGTCCTGGTTGAAATTAATATGCTCTGGAGGCTGATTAGTTCTCGTGTGACCAAACCACCTTGCAGGGGCTGCTCTCCGCCAGAAGAAAGAAATATAAATGTTTATGACTGCCACACACTAAGAATATAATTAAGAATTAATACAGAGTTCTACCTGGTCATGGCTGACGGAACGAGAACAATCTACTCCTATGGATTGAATAAAAGATAAGTTCGAAATTCCGTACACATTCCTGTGTTCGACAAGATTCACCCGAAGAAGGTTGGAAGTTACATCGGCCGAAACGTTTGTAGATTCAAGATGAGAACGTAGTCCGAATAATACAAATTAATTTTGCTGGTATGACAAAGAGCAGTTGCGTGACAGATCTATTTTGTTTGTATGTAACTAGAGGTGGGACGTAATGGGTGAAAATAGAGGTGGGACGTAATGGGTGAAAATAGAGGTGGGACGTAATGGGTGAAAATAGGGGTGAGACGTAATGGGTGAAAATAGAGGTGGGACGTAATGGGTGAAAATAGGGGTGGGATGTAATGGGTGAAAATAGGGGTGGGACGTAATGGGTGAAAATAGGGGTGGGACGTAATGGGTGAAAATAGGGGTGGGACGTAATGAGTGAAAATATGGGGTGGGACGTAATGGGTGAAAATAGGGGTGGGACGTAATGGGTGAAAATAGGGGTGGGACGTAATGGGTGAAAATTAGGGGTGGGACGTAATGGGTGAAAATTAGGGGTGGGACGTAATGGGTGAAAATTAGGGGTGGGACGTAATGGGTGGAAATAGGGGTGGGACGTAATGGGTGAAAATAGGGGTGGGACATAATGGGTGAAAATAGGGGTGGGACGTAATGGGTGAAAATTAGGGGTGGGACGTAATGGGTGAAAATAGGGGTGGGACGTAATGGGTGAAAATAGGGGTGGGACGTAATGGGTGAAAATAGGGGTGGGACGTAATGGGTGAAAATAGGGGTGGGACGTAATGGGTGAAAATTTCAGATTCATGTGAGTAGTATTTTTTTGTGTTCATTTATACATAAATAACACTAAACAATCAAACATTTTGAAAATTTTGCAAAATTCAGAAGGTGCAGGCAAAAAATAGCCGTTAGGGCTCCACGGGACTTAAAATCCATCATTTTTCAGTGAAAAAGTGGTTTTATGCGACATTGCAGGTCCTAAAACATCCTCAAAAGCTACGAATGGATATAGATGGTTAAATCTGATATAGTACTTTAATTTAGGACCATTTTCAGGCTGTGAAAGGGTTTTCATGAATGTAAAATAGCCCAAAACTAGTGGCCTGCACCTTCTGAATTTTGCAAAAATTTAAAAATGTTTGATTGTTTAGTGTTATTTATGTATAAATGAACACAAAAAAATACTACTCGCATGAATCTGAAATAAGTAAGGACACCTCAGCGCAGACGCAACTCCAATTCCCGCTCAGAGAGTTGGAGCGAAAGACGATTCCGTTCCCGAGTAGATTTTGTCGAGGCAAGATGTCCTTTCCTAACCTGTTCTCGTCCTTCGCCAGAAGTGGCCAGACGAGATGGAACTCCAGCATTTTATTTACCTCCTCTCCAGGAGGTTAGACACAGGGTCAGGCGTGGGTTTTGATTAAAGTGTTTTTGTGGAACAAACTGGATTCGAACCCGGCACACCCAACTCCAGTATACCACATTCTGTTTTTGACAAAAGCCAGCCTACCAAACAACTCTCTTAAGACCAGGAAGGATTATTACGAAGAAAATAAGGTTAATACCTTTTATTTGTCTAAAAAGAAAGAAAAAAAGCTCTGACGAGGCCTGCTATATCAGGCGAAATTATTAGATAAAAAAGTCAAGAAAAAAAAAAATATTTTGATTTTTGATTTTGATTTTAGTAAAAAATATTTGCATCTAACACATGGTTTTTATGAAGGCATTTTGCCTTTTTCTTCTTGTTTAAAATTTTAAAGATGCTTAAAAAAATGAACTTTTCCAAATTTATAACTCTCTTTATATTTCAGTGTTCCCTTTGAATAAAGTTGATTTATATTTTAGTGGAGATGTTGGCGTTTTCAATATTCAATTCCAGTCAAATACGTACAGACATGACTAACGCTACCAAGTGGCTTTCTTCAATTTGACTTTCATTCCAGATCAATAAACACTAACCCCATTAAAGAGGTATTCTTACAGTATAGTTAACAGCTGTAAAAACAAAAAAGATTTATCCTACCACTAATCCTAAACAAGGGGACGGCTTGCCACTTGAACTTTGGGTTAGTGTTAGGGTAAGTCATTTTTTAAGGAATGAAGCCCCACCAAAAATAGAGGACCAAACTGCCATTTTCTTTCTCATATGTCGAAAGAGAGAGCTTTGTACGAAATCTAATTTTGAAATAAAAAGAAAAACAACTTGAAAACAGTATAAGAACGTTTAAATCAGGGGCGGGCAACCTTCTCAGAGTGAGAGCCAGATGAGACTTTTGGAAGGAGATCGCGGGCCGGAGTGAAAAACAAAATCTCAGAATTACTATATTTTGTTTACATGAATAAATTGTACAAAAATTGCATTGAACACTCTACAAATCTGATATTTTTTTTTCAAGAGACTTCTGTATGTGATGTTATAAAAGGCGCCGACGAAGAGCCATTTTGGAATCATAAAAAATAATGACGGGGGAAGTAGCAAGTTGATCCAGCATTCGTTTTGACACACCTCACATAAGTTCTGTTTTATGCCCTTTCCTTGTCTCTCGTTTCCTCTTTGCCTCTCTCTTTCTCTTTTTCTATTTTTATCTCAGGCCAACGATTTGAAATTAACAGTTAAAGAAAAATGAAATATACATGCATCATCGCTCGCTGATATTTATACATTTTTATCCCACTGTAAATCTTAATCGAAACCCACTTTTAAGTCTATGTCACAAAATGATATGAGCTTTACTGGGAGGTCCGCGGGCCGGATTGCAATAATAAAGCATAACAGGGTGGTGGGCCGGATGCTAAGCCTTCGCGGGCCGGAGGTTGCCCGCCCCTGGTTTAAAGTATGCAAGTCGGTAGAAAATTAAATTTTAGCGTGTTTGTGAAAAAAGTTACTTGTCTATATATTTTTTTGCCAAAGATGTAGTATAGTTAACATCGAAGAAAAAGGGGGGAGAATAAACAAATATGCAGCAAATAACTTTTACCAAACAATAGAAAATGTAATTTTCTATCGACCTGCATAGTTTAAAACTTTTGTAACAGTTTGTAAGTTGTGTTATTTCAAAATTTGTTTCATTAATTTCACCTAGCCGAATTTGTCAATCAAAGATGGTTGGCGACTCTTTTTTGGACCTTGGACTAGTAGATGATGCACCAGCCCAGATGTGGCAACGATACTCCATGCATGGGTGGATGGTGGCTTTGTAGAGATACAGGATAATGTCAGGTGTGAGGAGTTTACTAGCACGGTAGAGGGAGCCAACCTTCTTTGCGGCAGCCTTGGCAATGTCTTCAATGTATTTGTTCCAATTCATGTTACCTGTGAAGATTAGGCCGAGGAGTTTAAATGTTGAACTCTCAGGTAGGGTGTTATTTGCCATGACAATCGGTGGTTGGAGAGGTTTCTTGTAGTTATTGAAGGAAAGGAGCTTTGTCTTTGCGACATTAAAAGTTACCAACCATTTATGGCCCCAATCCACTACAGCCTAGGGTCATTTTCTAAGGATTCAGCCATTGCCTCAGATATGATCGCGTCTGTTTTGCCAACATGGCGAGAGTAAAGCGTGGTGTCGTCAGCAAATAAACCGATCTCAGACACTATGTCATCAGGGAGATCGTTTATATAGATCAGGAACAACAAAGGTCCAAGAATAGATCCCTGGGGCACACCAACATTTATGTTATGTTGCTTAGATGAACGGCCATCTAGGACAACCTGGATTTTTCTTTTGTTTAGGAAGGATCTAATTATATTAAGTAGTTGCCCAGTAATACCGTATGAGCGTATTTTCAGGAGAAGCCCTTTATGCCATACCTTGTATTGGATTGCATTTCTGGGTCTAATTTATTATTTGCTCATTTTTAATGTCCTTGTTGTTTCTACCCTCTTTTTTTCATTTATAGTTACCTAAAGACGAATTTTTAGTATAACCCCAAAATTCCGTTATTCGTGTAAAAAGAAAAAAAATGGTGCTTATCCAGAAGTCGACTGACATAAAAAAAAAAGTTTAAGAAATATCTTTTTGTACCCATGACGGAAAGCATATATGGATGAAAGAAAAAAAATCATGTAAATTGATCAAGTATTTATTTATTTTTTTAACAAAAGAAAATCATTTTTAAGCGGCAGCACTTTTCCCGGCCGTCAGCGGCGCCAGCGCCAAATGGCTCAATCGCAGTAATTTAAAAATAAAGAATAGTCTTCAATATTAAAGATAAGCATATAATTGTCTCCCCCCCCCCCCCCGAATACATTTTTTTCGGTTTATTTTTATTTTTCTACTTTTCCACCTGCCGCCAGCGCCAAATGGTTCAAGCGACTCAATCGCAATAATTTAAAAATAAAGAATAGTCTTCATTATTAAAAATAAGCATATAATTGTCATTTTATCCCCCCCCTCCGAATACAATTTTTTTTAGTATCTTTTATGTTATACTTAATCTTTTGCACTTAAAGGACAGCGCTGAAATAATAACGTTATTATTTAGAAACCCACTATAAATTAAAAAAAAACACCCATTATAAATTAAAAAACAAAACAATATTTCACACACATATATATATATATATATATATATATATATATATATATATGTATGAAATATTTTGTTTTTTAATTTATAATGGGTGTTTTTTTAAAATTTATAGTGGGTTTCTAAATAATAACGTTATTATTTCAGCGCGGACCTTAAAGTGCAAAAGATTAAGTATAACATAAAAGATACTAAAAAAAATTGTATTCTTATTTTTAATAATGAAGACTATTCTTTATTTTTAGATGACTGCGATTGAATCACTTGAGCCATTTGGCGCTGGTGGCCGGGAAAAGTGCTACCCTTTTTAAGCGATTATTGGGAAGTTGTAGGGATTACGACTATATACAAGGCGGATTCTAAACTATTTTTGAAGTATAAAAAAAAAATGGATGGTTATGCCTACTGATGAGGGATGAAGCCTTCGGTGGGGGGGGGGGGGCGACAACAGCGAAGTTGAATGAGTATAGTTATGGTCAGGAATAGGGGTAGGAGAGGTAGTTAAAACACCTATATATAAGGTTTCTCCACCATTCTCTTTACGACCGGGAGTGTTTTTCAGGTATTTAATTGCTTCCCACCGAAGCAATATGTGACACAAGGTCGGAAGGTGGGGGAGAGTCAAGCCAGCGCCCCTAAAGGAGTTCTTCAGCTCAGTGGGTATTGATTTACCCCTCTCCAGAAGTTAGGCACAAGGCCAGTTTTTATCTTACTCCCACAAGTAAGATGTGACCCAAGGTCGGGTCGGGAAAGTGGTGTTTAAAAATTGCCTGGGCAGCCCTGTCGGCATTCCCCGGTAGGGGCGCCTCAGGCAGTAAGCAATAAACTTACTCCTCCCCAAAAGGGGAGGCGAAGCCTGGGAGGGTGGACCTCCTAGAACTGCACAAGACAGACCCATAGACCGGCGTAAATCAAGCCCCGAAGGCCAAGACAATACCAGTCTATGGGGTGCAGTATCTATCGGAACAGATACTACACTTTGATCTTAGCCAAAAGGCCAAGAGTGGGTTTTATTTACTCCTCTCCAGGAGTTAGGCACAAGGCCAATTTTATCCTACTCCCACAAGTAAGATGTGACCCAAGGTCGGGTCGGAAAGTGGGGGTTGAAAAGCCAGCGCCCGAGAGGTGAGCACTCTGACCATCAAAAATTGCCTGGGCAGCCCTGTCGGCATTCCCCGGTAGGGGCGCCTCAAGCAGTAAGCAATTAACTTACTCCTCCCCAAAGAGGGGAGGCGAAGCCTGGGAGGGTGGACCTCCTAGAACTGCACAGGACAATCCCATACACCGGCGTAAATCAAGCCCCGAAGGCCAAGACAATACCAGTCTATGGGGTGCAGTATCCATCGGAACAGGAGTTAGTGGATACCAGACCGTTTGACTTTGTTCCAGCCGGAGATTCGTTCTCAGCATTGATACTCATTGTTACCAGCCCCTGTTGGGTGGGTCGCTAAAGAGCATTTCTTTTTAGAGACCCTTCTCCCCCACCCCGACTGCTGTCTCGGCCTCCTTCAGGGTATAGCCAGGAGAGAGATATTTTATATTTTTCCCAATAGAAGAGTTGGAATTTTTGAGTCATCTTTCTTAATTTTCAAACATGGCGACGAGAGATCGACATTCGTCTTTTAGCAATAAAATTTGATTTGTTGTGTAAAAAACAAAAACGGCTTAATCAATTTACGTGATTTTTTTTTGTACGATATATACTTTCCGCCATAAGGATATTTCTTTTTTTTTTTTTTCATGTCAGTCGACTTCTGGATAAGAACCGAAAATACAGTTCTTTTCATATCGTGTAGAAGTACCGAAACAATATTGCAGGATACACTTAAATACAAGATAAAAATCAACAGTTTCTTTCATTAAATAACTTCTTTGCAAAAAACAAAAAAAAAAAACGCTAAGAATATATTCAGTCTGTTCGGTGAAGTTCGTTAACGTTCGACAGTCGGTACTTGTTCGTCTTTTACCATAGTCCGTTTTTCACAACTTTTTACTGACCATTTTTTTGTTCTTTTTTTCAGTGTACCCACTTACCTATCAGGTTGCTAGAGAATTCCGTTTTTTGGGGAAAAAAAATTCAAATATTTTAAATTTTAGGAGGGGGATCAGTTTCCAATATAAATGCAACGTAGACTGATCCCCCTCTTTTTGACCATCTCAAATTTTTAAAATTCTTCTTCTGCTTACAATTACCTATCATGTCGCGAGAGAATTCGGGTTTTGGGGAATATTTTTCAAATATTTGAGATTTTAGGAGGGGGATCAGTTTTGACCATGTTGCATGTGTTGTTCTTATGGACCAACTTTTTTTTCTTTCGGTGTACAATTACCAGGTCGCTAGAGAATTCCGTTTTTTTTTGGGGGGGGGGGGAGTCTTTAAATATTTTAGATTAACCATATCGGGGGGGGGGGGGTGTCTTTTGTAGCGACCTGGTAATTGAAATTTTAAAATTTTAAAACTTACAGTTTCAAAAGTTTTAAACTATGAAGGTCGATAAGAAATTATATTTTCTATCGTTTGGTAAAAGTTATGGTACTTATGCAGTTTACGAACCGGGCTGAAATAATAACGTTATAATTTAGAAAGCCATTCTTAACATGGAGAGGGAGGGGGCTTTATTAACTATTTTTATACTTTCACCTAACAATTTAATACGCAAAATATACCGTAAAAATTGAATTTAACTTGACAATCTTATCACAAAAATAGCCTGGTCCGCTCATCTGCATAAGCACCGCACCAAAGTTATTTGTTGTACATTTTGATTATTTTCGATTTATCGACTGTTAACTATACTCCAACTTTTCCACATAATAAGTAATTATTTATCTTTTACTTACTTTTCAGCACAGATTCGACGTACCAGCTTAACCACAGCCACCAAAACTACCCCGGACCCAACAAGAGTGCCGAGGATTTCCTTAGTAGTCCAGGAGGTTTCACATGCCATCGCGGAAAACAAAATGACAGGCGTTGTCTGTCTGTCTACCTACAGAAGGCTCTCCTAAATAAACTTTCTCTATTTCTACCTTTTTACTCTGAAACTTAAAATTATTTATTATCCTCGGGTCGGGTTACCTATTGTTTGAATAAAACCCGGTTACTGTGAATTACCGAGGATAGACGAAGGTCATATGATTCTAACGCCGAATGGCTACTACAAGTACAATTATTTAAGAAACCGCGCAGCTTTTTTTTTTTTTTGCTAAAGTTGTTATACAGAAACTATTGAAACGTTGCTTAACAGGTCGATTGTATTTCTGTTTCGATAACTTCTTTCCCACTTGTTTGGGTGGGGTTCTATTTATAGAAGTTATATATTTCTTGACTTTTTTGTTTTTTAATCTTATTATATTTATGTTCTGTGAACTAACTTTACTTACCCGGTATTGTCCGGGAGTCTTGCTGCTTTCGTTTTTGTCTCACCTTTTTTTTTTTAATCGCATAAATACTTGTGATTTTTGGTACTTTTTAGGAATAGGTATCCAAGAAAATTTAAGTACTTACGTCATCAATTCCGAGTTTTACCGGAGATCTCCGAGACTGACGAACATTAACGAACTTCACCGAACAAACTGAATGTATTATTAGCCTTATTTTTTTCCCCCCAAAGTTATTGAACGAAAGAAAATGTTGATTCTTCTTCTATTTATCTTCCTCCCACAAAGTAAGATGTGACACAAGGTCGGGAAAGTGGGGGGAAAAAAACCAGCGCTCGAGAATGTGAGCACTCTGGTCATTTAAAAATTACCTGGGCAGCCCCGTTGGCATTCCCCGGTAGGGGCGCCTCAGGCGATTAGCAATAAACTAACCCCTTCTCATAGGGTGAGAAGGCAAAGCATGGGAGGGTACACCTCCTAGAACTGCACAGGTTTTATTTACTCCTCCCCAGGAGTTAGGCACAAGGCCAGTTTTATCTTACTCCCACAAGTAAGATGTGACCCAAGATCGGGTCGAGAAAGTGGGGTTTGAAAAGCCAGCGCTCGAGAGGTGAGCACTCTGGCCATTTAAAAATTGCCTGGGCAGCCCCGTCGGCATTCCCCGGTATGGGCGCCTCAGACAGTAAGCAATAAACTTACTCCTCCCCAAAGAGGGGAGGCAAAGCCTGGGAGGGTGGACCTTCTAGAACTGCACAGGACAGACCCATTGACCGGCGTAAATCAAGACCCGAAGGCCAAGACAACACCAGTATGGGGTGCAGTATCCATCAGAACAGATACTACACTTTGATACAGGACGGACAACCGATAGACCGGCGTAAATCTAGACCCGAAGGCCCGGACAATACCGGTTTATTGGGCGGGGTAAAAACCCCTGGTTGAAAATGTTGATTCTATCTTGCATCTAAGTGTATTCTGTAATGTTGTTTCGGTACTTCTACACAATAGGAGCCGAGCTGTTTTTTTTTAATTTTTATTTTTTACCTTAACCCTAAACTAACCCTAAACTAATCCTTTTAATAAAGGTAAATGAAAAGGTATCCGAAAAATTCCAAATTAAAAGTCGCAAAAGTTATAAAAGGGTATCAAAAAATTACGTAAAAGTCGGAAATATGATCCTTTCTAATTGATTGAAAAATAGTCGTCTAGCAGTAACAACGTCTTTTTTATTTGTATATTTCGGTAAAAGTCGGAACTTGATTCGGCTTTCTCCGTTCGTAGCCAGAACTGCTTACGTCACAACTACAAATCTCTGGATACCTAGTCTATATTTTATGAGCGGAATATATCATATTTTAACATAATTTAATGACCGCCAAAAAGTGAGTGAAATTATTTAAAAACTAGCTGGTTACACCCACTCATAATTTAATTCCTATTCACTACTTGGAATCAATGAAACGAAACTAATAAGAAAAAGAAGACAAAAATACTGCTATTGTTACCTCAAACTTAATCTTACTCTCACTCTTTTTCTCTATCTATCTTTCTCCATTCCTCCTTCTCTCTTTCTTTCTCTCTTTCTTTCTCTCTCTCTCTCTCTCTCTCTCTCTCTCTCTCTCTATATATATATATATATATATATATATATATATATATATATCAGGGCCGGCGGGGTAGTTATAAAAGTGTGGGGGGGGGGGCTCCTAAAAAGTGGAGGGGCCCGGTTAAACACATGCATATCAACGGTGTCCGGAAAACTCGTCACAGGAAAATTGGGCAACGGAAAATTGGGCAACGGAAAATTGGTCACTTTTGGCCAAGTAGGAAAATTCGGCAATTATCGAATAAATAGCGATTGAAAATAGATTTTAGAACCGATTTTACAGGAGATATACTTGTAAAGGTATCTAATCTACTTTTGGTTCTAAAAAAACAACAAATTAGTCAGAAAGTCTATTATTGGCTTTTTAAAATTAAAATTTAAGACATTTTCTTTAATTTAATTAAGTTTAAACATCGGTTTAATTGCCGCTGTTTTTTTTTTCTCATTTCGCTTGGTATTTGTCCAAAGTTTGGATGAAACTGATTGTTGGTCTTAATTGTATTTTTGGTTCTGAAATAAAATTCTCATTTATTTATAAGACATTTACAGCAAGAACACGTCTTTTTACCACAACTGAAAAGAACTTTCCATTCTTTCCTTCCTCCGTGTGCCTAGCATCAAACGGAATTTCCATGAACAGAGTTTCTTCCCCAAAACTTTCCATCTGCGGAACACATTACCACCGGACTGTTTCACTGCAGACTACAACATGTTCATATTCAAATCCAATGTCAACAAATACTTGCGCTAAACCATTTTCATAAGTCATCAAACCTTGTCCATTCTATTCATCATTTCAGTCCTCTCATAATATTCTTCATCATTCAACTAACAATCAATCAATCTCATTAACCCTCACAGTCAAAGCTCCCCACGTTCGTCTATATCATCAATACACCATCACCATCTCTTTTCGTCCGAGAGACCAAAGAGCTCCCTTTTCTGTCAGGCTTTAGCTATATCGTCCAACACCCCGAATCAAGGGAGATCACCATTATCTCCAAAATGGTCCAAGGGAGATAAATCTACACTTATCCTCGAGTATTTTTTGGCCTTGATAAACGATGATTCGTTAGTACAAAAATGTATTATTTTTGTATTAATCTTTTCATTTTATCGTGGATCAGTAGATGTAGAACAGTTAAGGTAGCAGGTCCAGTTCATGGGGAAAGGTCAAGGAAAATATGGGAGGATGAGATAAAAATAGACTTTAGGGAAAGGGGGATAAATAAAGATCTGGTCAGAGATAGGTTAGTTTGGAAGTCAGTTTCTTTAAGCTGTCCAACACATGCCAGTATGTGAAACGGACGTTAAACTGATGATGATGATGATGATGATGATGATGATGATGATGATCAGAATCTTATTCTATATATTTTCAAATATAATTGTTTAATTTCCTTTAAAGATCTCCGAAAAAAATAGGTCTTTAGTTGGGCTTCTCAGATGTACCATCAAGTGGCCTGTATTATAGAATATCTTGAGGGGGTAGGGGGGCGGGCGTCATAAATAAATAGATACATACTTACATACATACATACATACATACTTACATATTCGATTAGCACCCAAAACAGTCATGATGAGAATTGGAGCAAGGTTTTACAGCTGGATGCAACTTCCTAACGCCAGCCTGTCACCGACGACGATGATGATGATGATGATGATGATGATGATGATGATGATGATGATGATGATATTTTATATTATTTTATTTTATATTATATTATATTATTTTATATGTATTTTATATTTTATATTCTAGATTTTTTTAAATTAAAAAAATCTTTTTAATCTTCCTCAGTATTAGATATCAATTAATAAATATTTCAAAGTTTAGTTTTTTTGGAGTATTTTAACGAATTTTAGTTTCTTTGGAATATTTAAAAGAATTTTAGTGGCCATAATATTGGCACAGACTCCAATTTGAAAATTCAAATATGCGATTGAATTCGATCCATAGTCATTCGACACCAATTAAGCAAGATTCCATGAATTTCAATTTCTCCTCAAGACCCCTTAAGCCTTAAATTTGAAACATTTTCTAGAGTCAATATCATGTAATGGATTTTGATCAAAATTGGAATAAGGATTCTAGACATAAGGTTTATTATCATTATATCTTGATTTTAATCTTCGCAAGAGGACATAAAAGTGGTGCAAAACTGTCCGGGGAATTAATTCAATAAATATTTCTGTTCAGTTGACTATCTACACACCATGTTGGCACCCCATCACGACATCAGAGTTTGCGGTTTGATGTGTTTTATTCATCTATTATTGTTATGCAATAGTACGGATGTTCTACAGTCTTTTGTTATTTGTATGGCATCAACAGGATTATCCACAGATTGTTTAGAGAATTCCAATGGGTTATCTAGCGTACATTCTTTGAGGGAATGGTAAAAACCTTTATATCGAATTGGGCAATTTCTTTTGGTGTTAATATCATTAAACCATTTTATTGTAGCTTTGACAAACAGTTTGAATTATCTCCCCTTTAAACTGACTCTTCTAAAATAAAAATGAAAATTTCATCTGTCCCCAATAACACAGAAGCACCGAAAAAGGGGAGATAAGTCGGTCGTAAAATGTAAAATGGGTTCGGTCCAACCTAGAAGCAGATATCTACGAAAAAACGGATTTTAATTTTTTATTAAAATTCTACTCAATAATTTTTAATTATCTCCCCTTTCAACTGATTTTTCTAAAATTTTGAATTATCTCCCCTTTCAACCGACTCTTCTAAAATAAAAATGAAAATTTCATCTGTCCCCAATAACACAGAAGCACCGAAAAGGGGAGATAAGTCGGACGTAAAATGTAAAATGGGTTCGGTCCAACCTAGAAGCAGATATCTACGAAAAAATTTAAAAATTTTTTTTATTAAAATTCTACTCGATAATTTTCCGTAATTTTTGGTGTATACATCTACTTTTGCCTGATACGTAAGTACATCAAATAGTTTTCCTGTTATTTTATTTTAAACTGTCATATTTAACTTATGCATTGCTGGAAACAAGCATAATTTTTTTTCTAATATGTGTTTGCTTAAGAATGTTGGGAAAATATTTTATGGGACGATACCCAAAAGGAGGCCGGCGGAAGTTGGGGGCTGCAAAAAGAAATACCTTCTTAGCGCCCCTCCCCCAACAGGGTCTGGTAACAATAAGTAATGGTGCCGAGAGAGAGATGGAGAGCAAGAGGGGGATGAAGGGAGAGAGAGAAGGAGAGATGAAGAGAGAGAGGGCGGGATGAAGGGAAGAGAAGTAGAGATGAAGGAGGATAAGTAGGGATGATGGGAGATAGAGAGAGATGAAGGGGGAGAGAGAGAGAGAGAGAGAGAGAGAGAGAGATGAAGAGAGAGAGGGAGGGGCGAAGGGAAGAGAAGTAGAGATGAAGGAGGATAAGTAGGGATGATGGGAGATAGAGAGAGATGAAGGGGGAGAGAGAGAGAGAGAGAGAGAGATGAAGAGAGAGAGGGAGGGGCGAAGGGAAGAGAAGTAGAGATGAAGGAGGATAAGTAGGGATGATGGGAGAGAGAGAGAGATGAAGGGAGAGAGAGAGAGAGAGAGAGAGAGAGAGAGAGAGCAAAAATCCAATGACTGGTTCCTACTGAGTCAAAGAACACTGGTCACCTTGGAGGATGATAAAACCTGAATATGTAGAAGCGGGACAACTACAACGACAGCAGCAGTGGCGGCAACAACAGCTCGCTGTTTACGATTTCGAATCTGCTTGATTCATTAGCTCGGCACTGATTGGTGCAAGCATTTAACTTCCTTTTCATCTTGCCCAATCAGGGGCCGTCTAAGTTGACCACGTGATGAGAGAGTATAAAAAAGGTTATCAAAGAAGGAACTCTCTCCTTTTCTTTCCCACGTGCAGAGACTGACAACAACATCCATGTTGCTTGGACCAGCCCTCAAACTCTTCTCTTGGGACGCAACAGAAACTTCCCAGGCCTTTGGCCCTGGGTTCTGCTTTGATAAGAAGGCCCAAGGAATAGCTACTGCCACACATGTGGACTTAACATAACATACACATAACTACATACTTACACATGGCCGGACTTCCTCCATCATATATGAACTATTTTCTCTTCCCTACTAACGGGACTTTTATTCTCGGTGAGTGAAAACCAATAAAGTTGTTAGAAATAATAGAAAAGAATCTACAGTCTCATTTTCTATAAATATATAGGTTTTGTAACTACTTCCTACCATCCTCTCACCCTCATTCCTGACTATAAACACCATCCGCCTATCTTCGCTCCTTTCATATCCCTCGGCCCCGAAGGCTGACCCCACAATCAGCAAGTACATCTTTCCACCCCCAATCCCTTTTTTTTTTCACAAGAGAGTTTTTTTGGTGCTTCTATAGTATGGGGGCAAGAATTTTTTTTCAGCTCTAATTGAGAAGAGCCGTTGAAAGGGGAGATAATTCAAAGTGTTTTCTCAATTCGAATTTCTCCATAAATGGATATGTTTATTTTTTCATATAATTATTAATACAAAATCAAATAAATCTTCGGAGGATATGTTAAAATTAAATAGATTTATTGAAATAAAATTAAACATCGCATAAAAAAATACATAATTAAAATAAAAACTACATGATATAGTAGTGACCGTAACTCTTAACCCTAACACTTGAAGACATTGCCAAGGCTGCCGCAAAGAAATTGAAAACATTGCCAAGGCTGCCGCAAAGAAATTGAAGACATTGCCAAGGCTGCCGCAAAGAAATTGAAGACATTGCCAAGGCTGTCGCAAAGAAATTGAAGACATTGCCAAAGCTGCCGCAAAGAAATTGAAGACATTGCCAAGGCTGCCGCAAAGAAATTGAAGAAATTGCCAAGGCTGCCGCAAAGAAGGTGGGCTCCCTCTACCGTGCTAGTAAACTCCTCACACCTGACATTATCCTGTATCTCTACAAAGCCACCATCCGCTCATGCATGGAGTATTGTTGCCACATCTGGGCTGGTGCATCATCTACTAGTCTCTCCCTCCTTGACAAGGTCCAAAAAAGAATCGCCAACCTAATAGGTCCCTCACTGTCAACCAAGCTCCAGTCCCTGTCCCATCGTCACAATGTAGCATCCTTATGTTTGTTTTACAAATACTTCACTGGATTATGCTCCGACGAATTGGCTACTCTGGTGCCCCTCGACGTAAATTCACTAGACTAACTCGACAATCAACTAAATCTCATTCATTCACTGTGGAGGTCCCCAGATGCCGGAGAGCCTTCTACTCAAATAGCTTCTTTCCTCGTGCTGCTAGCCTCTGGAACTCCCTCCCTGACCCCTGTTTCCCCGACAGTACTGACATGCAGAAATTTAAAACTAATGTAAACAGACATCTCGCTGCGCAGATCCCAATTTAGGTTGACCCCCCCCAACCTTCTCCCCTTTTCTTTTTACTCAGTAGCCCCTTACGTCTACAGTGGCGGCCTGCCTTGTTTGGGGTGAACTATGTTAAAAAACAAACAAAAAAAAAACACAGATGCAGGTCTCCACACCTGAAATTAGTCTGTGCGCTTGTAAGAAGTTTATTAATTTTGCCTTATACCTAGTTAAAAATAAAATGTCTTTAGTTCATAGCGTTCAGATTCATTTTTGGCGAAATTCGAATTGAGAAAGCACTTTGAATTATCTCCCCTTTCAACGGCTCTTCTAAATTAGAGATGTAAAATGTTTCTTGTCCCAATATTAAAGAAGCCCCGTTTTTTTTCTCCTCTTTATTAGGACGAAAACAAAAAAACGTGTAAAAAAAAAGTGTTTCTTGTCCCAATATTACAGAAGCACCGTTTTTTTCTCCTCTTTATTAGGACGAAAAGAAAAAAACGTGTAAAAAAAAAATAACAAAATGAAATTTACTTTAATAAATTTTATTAAAAATGAAGTATTCTTTGTCAAATACTTCCTTCAGTTTGAACAATACCAAATAGAAAACGGGTCAAGAAAAAAACAAAACAGTCACAAGCTTTATGTCAAGGGAGATAATTCAGTCAGAATATATCCGGTTGCAACTTACCATTCTATGGTCAATTAGTTGATTATGGCCATTAGATGACTTCATAGAATAAATCGGTCCAATGCAGACGGAAAATATTAATCAAGGGAGGCGCGAGAGCGCTCTATCCCGGAATAGACTTCAAGAATGGCCTATGCTGGAAATCTCATTTCTTTGATCAATCATAACTCAAAAACCAATAAACCAAATTAGTTAAAACTTTGCACAACATTTTTATTTGATAGGTTCTATAAGTCAAGGTAACCCAGAGATCCAGAAAGTTCAATCATCAAATCATGTTATCCGTGTGTATGTACGTACGTATGTGCCACCCTGTATCTCATCAACTATTTGATGGATTCAGCTGATTTTTGGCAGAGATAGAGGTTCTAGGGTCTAGTTGATGGCATTTTAATTTCAGTTTACCATATACCTTAGTTTTCCAGAAAATTCAAAAAAACCTTAAAAATGACAATTGTATTGAGGCATAGCCTTTACAAAAGTAGTGACATTCCATGAAAAATGCCAGTATACTGAAATCATATGCCCTTAATAGGGTTAAGATGAAAATTCATATATACTCGAAAAAGTAGAGCACTGTAATGGTAGTACTAACACAACATGACGTCACTTGCTTTATAATGCATCATTCCTTCCCTTAAACAGAAGTAGAATGCTTAGACGTTAAGCCGCCGATAAAGTGTTAAAAATTATCATCGTTTATTCGCTGTTTAAAATTAGCCAAGCGGTTAAAGACGTTGGATTTGAGTTGAAAAATATTTGTAGTCCAGGGTTTCGAATCGCATGACTGGTAGTGAATAGTCATATCTCTATGCTGATGAGTCCCGATTTAAAAAGGACGAAACGTATACGTACATAGATAATAAACAATAACAAATATTATATATATATATATATATATATATATATATATATATATATATATATAATAAAGGGTTAGGGTTAGAGTGATAGAAACTTGGTAAAAGATGGATCACTTGTTGAATTAATTGCAAATTACGACTAATTAGAACAATTGAGACGGAAGTTTTTTAAGCATAATTCAATCCAGAAACTGAGGAATATTTTAACATGTATTTTGTGTGAGTAAAATGTATAGGAAGAAAGCCTTCGGGGAAACAAATGTTTATTAACTCAGGTTTCGTATAATAACAGATATGTATATAATTTGTCTGAATAAGAATTTGTTTAATTGTGGAATCAGAAGTTTTGATGAATTTCTATCGGTTTTAGTTGATAATCGGGCCAAAAGTCAGACTTGATCTTTTCGAAATAAGCCGTCACATTCGGATAATCATTTTCTGGAAGAAAGAATAGAAAAGAAAAATGATTAATTCGTTTTTTATCAAGCTTTTTTATTTACACACAAGCAAGAAGACCCGACGTTGCTCGGGATTGAATGTACTTTTTGACTATGTTCATAACACCATATTATTTTGTTGTTTTGTTTTTACTGCCCACTCCCCTCCTACCGTTTCACCACGTAATAAAAGTCGGTTCTCTCTATCGCTCCAAACACTTTCTTCCACCAGAGGCTATTCTCTATCTCTACAAATCCACAATCAGACCATATATGGAGTACTGTTGTCATATTTGGGCTGGTGAATCTCTGCTCCAGTTGAGATTTCTTGATAAGGTGCAGAAACGTATTTGTAATTTGATTGGCCCCCACCCTTTCTACTTCTCTCCACCCCTTCTCTCACAGACGGGATGTTACTAGTCTCAATCTTTTCTATAAATACTATTATGGCATGTGTTCTTCAGAATTATGTGATCTATTCCCTGCTTCTTTTGTTCCAGCTCGTTTGACTCGTTGGTCTAGTGGTCTTCATCAATTTGCTGTTTCGATACCTCATTGTAATACAGCTTCCTATTCCAGTAGCTTCTTTCCAAGAACTGCAGGCTTGTGGAACTCTCTTCCTGCTGACTGTTTTCCTCTTTTTCCTTTTCAAGACTAAGGCCAATAGGCATCTCCTGTCTTTGCGATAATCATTTGTTCTTGTTTGCTCCTTACATCAAGTGGCTTCATGCCTTGTCTGGAGCAATATCCATAAAATAAAAAAAATAATGAGATGGATAGATTTTCGGTTGAATTATGAGAGGATTGAAAATGATAAATGGAATTTTTTATGTACTAATGAGTCCAGAATTATCAAGGCCCAAAGACCACTCAAGGATAACATTTATATTGATTACTTTTATTTTATATTTCTTCTTATTTACTACTAGCAGGACCTGTGTTCCAGCATTGCCCGGGGAATAACTGGATGATGGTGGTGGAGGGGGGGGGGGAATTTTTTTGATGCTTTTTAGGAATAGGTATCCAGAAATTTGCGATTTCCTTAAAAAAAGACAGGATTGTCTTTTGTTCTTTTTCTTTTTTTTCTTTTACTTTTTCTTTTTTCTTCTACTTCTTCATGCTTTTCTTTTTCTTTTTTCTTTCTTGTTAGCTTCTTACATCAAGTGGCTTCATGCCTTGTCTGGAACGATTTCCATAAAAAAAGGTTTTAAATGTTATCTTGTATGTTTGTATTGTTTGGCCTTTTGGCTAAGAAGAAAGTGTAGTATCTGTTCCGATGGATACTGCACCCTATAGACCGGTATCGTCTTAGCCTTCGGGCCTTGGTTCCGCCGGTCTGTGGGTTTGTTCTGTGCAATTTTAGGAGGTCCACCCTCCCAGGCTTTGCCTTCTTATCCTTTGAGAAAGGGTTAGTTTATTGCTAATCGCCTGATGCGCTCCTACCGAGGAATGCCGACGAGGCTGCCCAGGCAATTTTTAAAGGTCATAAGTGCTCTTCCTCTAGGGTGCTGACTTATCAAATCCCACTTTCCGACCCTGTGTCACATCTTACCGCCGTTGGAGGTAGATAAATAAATTGTTTGTCTTCTACTAAAACATGTGGTAATATTTTTTTTAGTTCTTAACAACAAGTGGCCTCATGCCTTGTCTGGAGCGATTTCCATAAAAAAAGACAGAGGTTATGAGTTTGAACTTTCACCATACAAAAATATTTTTACTCAACTTTCGTTGAATAATGTACATACACATTTATAATGACTTTATTAAGCTATATTGCTTACTTTATTTATATTGATTACTTTTATTTTATATTTCTTTTTATTTCCTACTAGCAGGACCTGTGTTCCGGTATTGTCCGGGGGGATAACTGTGTATGGATGATGGGGGGGGGGGAATCATTTTTTTATGCTTTTTAGGAATAGGTATCCAGAAATTTGCGATTTCCTTAAAAAAAAAAACAGGATTGTCTTACATTTCTTGCATAAAAATGGTTATCATCTTTCGACCTACCAGTAATTCCACTGCACTACTTGTGTACTCGATGCTTGCAAGTCTCAAAAAAAAATATTTTTCTTTCTCTTTTCTTTCTCTTCCAGCCCCTTTATCTCCTGGGACCTTTTCTTGAATTTCTCAATCTATTTTTCTCTCCTTTTTAGGTTTTAGATCTTCCTCCACTAACCTTTTCTTTCCTTTTTGTTTCTCTGCTGAGAGAGTGATGAGTTTGAACTTACTACTAGCAGGACCTGTGTTCCGGTATTGCCCAGGGGATAACTGTGTGTGAATGATTGGGGAGGGGGATAATTTTTAGGAATAGATATCCAGAAATTTGAAGTCGTGACGTAATCAGTTTCGACTTTCCGGAGGAAGCCGAATCAAGTTTCAATTCTTCTACACAATACGAACTGAACTAAACCAGCTTTGCAAACTAAAACTTAGTTTAGGGTTAGGGTTAGGGTTAGGGTTAAAATTTATTTTTTTGCTTTCATTTTATATTTCCTCTTATTTATTACAAGCTGTTCATGAAATAAATATGCAACTTAAGAAATCCCAAAGCTAATTGTTTCAGATTACTATATATACGGTATTTCAAAATTTCATGTTGTAGCATAGAATTAAATAAGCATAAGCCGTTTTGAGGTCAATATAGTTAGGATAGGTGGAAAAAAACATTGTGTTTATTTATTTAGATTATGTGCATAGATTTATTTAAAAAATACATTAACTTAAAAAAATAATAACGTCCAATCGTTTTACTATTCATAATAATCATAAGATTTAAATTACCACTACTACTACTACTACTACTACTACTACTACTACTACTACTACTACTACTACTACTACTAATAATAATAACTCGCAGGACCCGTGGAAAGTCCACAGATTTATCCTTCATCTGTTGTATATTGCTGCAGTGCTTAAAAACCTTTCCAGTTTATGGATGTCCGGCGTGAATGCGGACTCCACAATATTATTATTCCTCGCAGTACAACATGGTTGTCTTAAAATTCAACGTCAACAAATACCTGTCATAAACTTCACAATTCTTTCAGCAATCCAACCATATTTGGTACAAATAAACTTCATTCTATGCCTGACTTGTCCACCAAGTTTGAGTCATGAATGTCCAACAGTCTTGGTTCTCATAGGTAATCAAATTTTATTCATTACATTCACCGTATTCAATCCTCTCGTAATATTCTTCATCATCCAACTGACAATCTATCAATCTCATTAACCCTTATCCGCGAGTGGCTTTTTGCCTTGATAACTGGCGACTTAGTATATATTAAAAAAAACTGTTTTACTTCAAATCTCTCTATGACAAAAATTAACAAATACACTATTTATCTTCGTATCCTGGGGACTGCTGACCTTGGGGGTCAAACCCTGTCAATCATACCTAAATATGTTTCTGCATATCTACTCTAAAATCATATTACTGCTAAGTACTATGTAACAACCATATAGAAATTTTGTTCGAAGCAGCAGCAGTGAATATTTTTTTTATTATGTATCAACTCTTGATTGGACAAAATCTAAAATCAGCAGTTTCTTTCAACCAATCAAAGCTCAAGAAATATTGCTTTCCAAAATATCACGCATGCTATAAAAATACAAACACAATTTTCTTTATTTTTTTCTCCAGTTTTCTTTCACATTAGATGCATATGAGAATGGCCCTCACAAAATAGACTCGGCAGCCTGTGCCGAAGGCATAGCAACAGTCCTAATGAGAGACTTTCACGAACTAATAAACACGGTGCAAATCAAACAAAACATTAGTTTTCAATCTGGGTCTGCTCCAGGCTTGAAACCTATGGTATCATGTTGATTTGACCTGATCTTGTGTAACACTATAAATAAACAAATAAATAAATATTATGCTCTTATTATTAAATAATTGCTGACTGAACTCTCTTGCACAAAGGTTAGTACATACACTCTCTCACTAACAAAACAGGCACATTAGTTTTCAATCTGGGTCTGCTCCACGCTTGAAACCTATGGTATCATGTTGATTTGACCTGATCTTCTGTAACACTATAAATAAACAAATAAATAAATATTATGCTCTTATTATTAAATAATTGCTGACTGAACTCTCTTGCACAAAGGTTAGTACATACACTCTCTCACTAACAAAACAGGGACGTTAATACAGACACACGCATCTTCATGTCTATCCCATTTCGACACAAGTAAACGCACACGGTGCCAGCAGAAATGAACATGTCTACTCAAAAACTTGTTCACTCAGGAATGTTCCTTGGACACTGAACTCTCGTTCTGCTGCTGATTCTGTTTCTTATGCGTTAATCTCGAGCTACGGTGCGGTCCGCAATGACAGACTTTTGTCTCCACCTGACACGACCACAGACTTGGTCCGGGTCAAGGCCAGTTTTACAGAGATTTTTCTGCAGGGTGTTTGCCTATCTCATCATCGGCCTTCCCCTCGGTCGCTTCCCGTCGACTTTTAGTGCAAAGGTAAGTTTTGTGATGGTGTCGTTGTTGGTCCTCAGCACATGGTGTCTGAACCACCTGAGCCACCATCTCCTCCCATTCTTCATGAACCCTTTATCTTAACAACACAAGACCGAGGGGCTGCTTCCCAGATGACTACAACATTGTTGTTTTCAAGTCCAATGTAAACAAATTCTCTGTTGAGCCGTCCTCTTAAATAATCAAATACTGTCAAACTTCCACCAACATTAACAATCATCACGGTGTTGTATCACCATCCATCTGACAAACTATTGACCCTTTATCCTTGAGTGGCTTTTGGGCCTTGATAGATGGTGACTCTTTAGTGTCATTATTACTTTGTATGGATAGACTTTGTCATTCTTTCTTTAGGTAATAACACAGTTTCAGCAATATACACACTTCTATTCGAACTCTCTCACACATAAGGTTGAACATACACTCCCTCACTAACAAAATAGGCACACTAATACACACACACACACACACCTTCATGCATAACCCATTTATACACATATAAACTCACGCGGCGCCAACCGAAATTAACCATTTCTCCTCACACGAAAAACAACTGTTTCACTCTGGAACGTTCCTTCGACAATCTGAAGTGCTATTCTTCACAAACTCTTTATCTTTCATTGTCTTTCTGGTGTTACCAGACCAGGCTGTCTCTTTAGACATACCGGCTTCCTGACTTAAAATGCGCCAAACATTGATGTTATTGTTATTTTTCCTTTTCCTTTTGCAAAGCTCAATCATGTTCTGCAAAGCTAAAAACGAAAACAACATTTTTCCTCTACAAAACAACCAAACCAAACCAAACACGATGAATAAATATTTGAATATATAAAGAACTTGAAGCATGGAACTTTTACCAAAATTACCCTATTCGGCATTAAATAACCCAACAAGGGTTGATATGCCGCCAAACAAAACAACCAAACCAAAACAACCATGTTTCATTGTCGTAACAATTTGTTGAATAAAAATTAATTATTTTCTATGGATAGACTGTCATTCTTTCTTTTGATAATGTCTTATCTTCAACAAATTCTCACCTTCAACGATCTTGGCAACAAAAGCCGTTTCTGGCATCATCCACATCATTGCTAACATTCCAAAGACGGCAGAATCTTCTTCACATAGTTGATTCCCCATCAAATACGTATTCTCACCTGCGAGTAGATTAAAAGTAATACAGTTTATTCATATATTCCTTGTTTGAAATATTTGATGATTTAATAAGTACTGTAAATTTTCAAATTTTTATTCTCATCACTCATTTCCTTATATAAATATCGGTTCTTGTTGCTTTAAAGTACGAAAAAAGATTTTTTTTGTCTTTTCCTGAGAGACAGTTAATTAAGGGGCAGTAACTCTATTCAACTGTTGTTATTACATCAAAAGCAATTAACTGGAAATTAATTATTAATAAATGAACGTAAAAGAATACAGTAATGGAAAATTGAAGAATTTATTTTGTTTAAATTTGAATTTTGTAGTGAAGTAAATCACTGAACTTTGTCCATAAATAAATAAATTTCATTATATTTCGAATCGGTAATTTGGATTTCTCAAAGATAGACTTTATACTTGCACAGTAATCACTCGTGCAACGCCAAAGAAATCCATCAGTTTTCACTGTTGATGGCACAAGTCGCATGTTATGCCCACAACTGCAGGTTTCTTCGCCAGAAATAAGCCCATGGGCTTGCAAGAAATCGATCTGTTTAGCTTTTTTGGAAGTAAAATAAAGTACGTCTTCAAACTGGAACAAGTTCAGATCCATGATCGCAATTTAATACAAAATCAAAGTTGTTAGATATTAAAGACAAAATCTGGCTCAAAATTACAATTCACAGTTACTGCCCCTTAATTAACTCTTTCTCAGGAAAAGACAAAAAAAATTTTTTTTCGTACTTTTAAGCAACAAGAACCTAAATATCTTCTATATAAAGTCGACTGTTTTTTCCCCTGTAACTTTGACGAGAGTAAGAAAATAACCATATGCATCACAGACTAAACTGATCCGCTTGGCAAACTACTCGGTTCTCTCTGTGTGTTCCTACAAAATATAAAGTTACTACAAATTATTACATTTAATCCGGGAAAACTTACTCGCACAAAAAATAACTTACAAAGAGGAGGTAGCTCGCTCTTTTATCCACTCTAATTTTTCTACTAATCCTTCCACCCACGACACCATGTGATTTCTTTACAGAGGAAAAACTTTCAGAAATCACCGGTAAATTAAAGAATAACAGAACAGTATTCTTTCATTCTTGCTTCATTTCATTACTATATTAAAAAGAAATAGTTTGAAAACGAACACACAAACAAAAATAATCCATTCTGACGAAATAGCGACAATAATAAATACACCGTAAGGTTTTTTTCTCCATTTTTTTAAAAGATCAATGTAGACTAATGATTATTTACTCCGTCCAAATACTTATTCTAATGCTTTCTTCTTTCATTAGAAAAAATACTAAACGGAAGACTTTCTTTCTTTTTCGAATCCAACCACATAATGACTTCTTCATCTTTTAACGATTTAAAAAAATTGAAGGGAGTACTTTGTGTCACTTAGAGTAAGACTCTTAAAAATAAACAATAAATCTTTTACTACTCAAAAGTTTATTTAGGCAATTTTAACATTCAGTCTAATTGGTGGGAGGGGGGGATATTACTGTTTTCGATTTCTTCAGATTTTGGCAAATTTTATTTTCGTAAAACAAAAAATTCTGCTGATATAAGCGATTACGTGTTAACATTAAAAATATTTCAGAAGACTGAAATACCATTTATTTAAACACATTTACGGTAAATCTTTAAAATCACACTATCATAGTTTACCCCAAATAAAAATTTGACACTACTGCAGTTTAGCAATTCCTTTTCTAAAATATTATTCCAGTCACGTAAATTATTCAGAGTGAAGTAGATTTTGGTATTATTTTTCTAAACTTTTCTATATCGACAAAACTGTCAGCGGCATTTTTTGTGTTTTCAGTTCTATTTTTATGTTAAAACAAATAAGTGCTAGCAAAAGCTATAACATTTACTTTTCTATTGACCTGCATACTTTTAAACTTCTGAAAGTGTTTTATAGCATTATTTTTAAATATAACATTTCGTCGACATCTACTCCTTCGAAGACAGTAAAACATCCTAAATGGCTGACCGATGAGTTGCTATTGGTGTTTCATTCATTAAACACAGTTAAAAAATGACTTACCACTAACCCTAAGTCCAACTGGCAACAATTCTGGACTTACAGTTATTGGTAGGGTAGTGGCATTCATGTGTAGTATGGTTAACAGAATATACAAAAAAATAGAAATATTTTTTCCTCACATCATTTTAGTGCAGGACACCCCCCCCCCTCCAACAACAAAAAATACACAAAACAGAAATGCTATAAAAATCTCTAGGAGATTACATATAAACATTCAAAATATTTACAAAAACTGAAATACAATTTATTTAAATACATTTACAATACTTCTTCATTATCACACCGTCCTAGTTTACACACTAATAAACTTCCCCACTAATGGAGTCGGGAATTTAGAATGGAATCGGTAATTGTATCGGAGTCGGTAATTTAGAACAGAATTGGTAATTGTATCAGAATCGGGAATTGTTTCAAAATCGAATAAGACATTATCGATAGAACTATGCCGTTGTTTAAAAGTAACATTCGTTTTTATTTAAATGACATTCAACAGACAATCATTTTTATGACAAGAAAGAGAATATTTAGCGAAGAAAGGATTCTTTATCCTATCAAATATTTGAACTCAGTGATTTGAGTAGCAGTTAGAGGATTTATGACTGACAGAGGGGTATTTCCTCCCACTATCTTTATGACATTATTAATCAAAATGAAAACTGTTGCTCGGATTAAATATAAAATTAAAAAATTGATTGGAAATTAAAATATATTTTGATCAGAATACAAAACAATATGTTCATTATCTTACATAATAAGATGTTTTTTTATGCAGCCTCTGTTTTTGAAGCTATACCGGTCAATCAAATAGGGGAAATATAACTTTGCTTTATTATAAGATTACTATTATAGTATTATATGAGTTAAAATTTATGAAAGATAATAATCTGTCTTCTTATATTGCTCTTTACTTATTTGAACTCAGTGATTTGAGTAACGGTTAGAGGATTTATGACTGACAGAAGGGTATTTCCTCCCACTATCTTTATGACATTATTAATCAAAATGAAAACTGTTGCTCGGATTTAAAAAATGATAGTTTCAAGTGCAAAAAAAACTGACATAAACAAATTATTAGTTGATTTTTTTAAACATAATTTTGTTAATAATTTTAACCTCACGAGTCAGTGTTAGTCTTTTTAGGAAAAAGTTTGGATAAGAAAAGCTCTCAATATCAGGAATTCTTCTTGATAAACGACCTTAAATCGACGCCATCTAATGAACTCTTCCGATACGTGGGTCTATAGTTGTACAGGTGATTACTATTTATGTTGTTTCGGCTGTGTTCTTTCGGTAATTGTATTGGAATCGGAAATTTAAAACAGAATCGGTAATTGTATTGGAATCAGAAATTTAGAATAGAATCACTAATTGTATCGCAATCGAGAATTTAGAACAGAATCGGTAATTGTATCTGAATCGGAAATTTAGAACAAAATCGGTAATTGTATCTGAATCGGAAATTTAGAAGAGAATCGGTAATCGTATCGGAATTGGGAATTTAGAAGAGAATAGGTAATTGTATCGGAATACGGAATTTAGAAGAGAATCGGTAATTGTATCGGAATCAGGAATTTAGAAGAGAATCGGTAATTGTATCAGAATCGGAAATTTAGAAGAGAATCGGTAATTGTATCGGAATCGGAAATTTAGAAGAGAATCGGTAATTGTATCGGAATCAGGAATTTAGAAGAGAATCGGTAATTGTATCAGAATCAGGAATTTAGAAGAGAATCGGTAATCGTATCGGAATCGGGAATTTAGAAGAGAATCGGTAATTGTATCGGAATCAGGAATTTAGAAGAGAATCGGTAATCGCATCGGAATCGGGAATTTAGAAGAGAATCGGTAATTGTATCGGAATCGGGAATTTAGAACAGAATCGGTAATTGTATCGCAATCGAGAATTTAGAAGAGGATCGGTAATTGTATCGGAATCGGAAATTTAAGAACATAATCTGTAATTGTATCGGAATCGGGAATTTAGAAGAGAATCAGTAATTGTATTGCAATCCGGAATTTAGAACAGAATCGGTAATTCTATCTGAATCGTGAGTTTAAAACATAATCCGTAATTGTATCAGAATTGAGAATTTAGAACAGAATCGGTAATTGTTTCGGAATTGGGAAAATATTTTAATCGTCCCATCACTACTATCTACCTTTCACTGTGACAGTTTCAAGTGCCAAAAACACTAGTTTTAAATGCTGTTCTCAAAGGGGGCTGATGCATGCAAGTGTCCTGCAATTTCTTAAACGAGCCTTGTTTGGGGAGCTCTATATCCTCAAGTGATGATAGCCGTTCTCGTAATGTCTTGTTGACAAGTGGTAGGAGAGAGTGAATACATCTTACTTTGTGGCTGTGTGGAAGCATTCTTTCTGCACGATGAACTCTAAAGGTATCAGAATGGAGTCCCAAAAAGGTCAGAGGTGAAAAGCTTAAAAGGTCACTTATCACGATAGAAGTAGAAGAGCACGTCAAGTTCTAAAAGTAACAAAATAATGCGTGCCTCAAAGATGTTGTCAATTTGCTTATCCAAAAAGCGCCAATCTGCGCATAACATTTTTTTTTAGTTTTATTAATCCCAAGCAGGACATATTTCCGCTGAGACGTAAGGAGCTACTGTGATTAGGGGCCATCCTAAGTGGGGAGTTGTGCAACGAGATGTTTTTTTCACATTACATTTAAATTTCTGCATGTTGGTACAGTTCGGGAAACAGGGAGGAAATTCCAAAGGTAAGCGGTCCGAGGAAAGGAGCTATTAGAGTAGAAAGTTTTCGTACATCTGGGGACCTCTAGAATGAAGGGGTGGGATTTTGTTGCTAGTTGTTTTTTTTTTGAGAGAGTACAAGTGCAGCAAGTTCATCGGAGCACGTTCCGTGGAAGTACTTGTAAAACAAGCAAGGGGAGCTTAGTAGACTTAGATTAGATTTCAGACGTTATTTTTATATGAATATGAATATTAGTGTGAACACTGGCGAAGCATAATTTTTTGTTACAGTCATTTTGACGGAGGGTCTACACTCGTAAAGGTATAAAGGAATAATGGCTTGATCATTATGCCGAAGATCAGAAGTGTCCGGGGCCAATGTCCCACTGGCATGCAAGATGACAGATCGAACACAGGCCGAAAAGACTTTGCTTTGAATCTTGAAAGAAATATACCTAAATGTAAGGATTGGTAGCAGCTTCCCGGACCTTCTCAACAGCAATGAGAACCACAAGAAGTGACAGTGTTATATTATGCCTTGCCGTGAGTATATAAACCGTTATACACCTGCGTTTAGTTTGGAACCCAGGTTGATGATAAACGCACATGTGTTGATCTTCTCATTGTCGTCGATATCATTGTCGCTGTGAAACTCAGGTTGCTTTTCGGCTGTTGATAAAAACCATGTGGACGTCAATATTCAGTTATTTTAACAGGATTTATTTAAACCAGAAACAGAAAACAGATTGACTTCTAATTCTTTATGTGTCTTTGAAGCAGTTTCACACTTTTTTACGCAGTCCTTTGCATTATTGTTGTACTCTGCAAGATCTTTCAAACTGCACCGGTTGTGCAGTAGAGGGCAGACAATGCATCGTTGCATCGCATGGCCCTCCTCTGCACATTCACAGATGGTTGAATCAGTTTTGTAGCCCCATTTACTCATAAACACTTTTGATCGTCCCATTCCTGTTCTCAGGCGGTTGACTGTTTTCCACTGGAGCCAGGGTGCCTCTGAACCGGGAGGAAGGGCCTCCGAACGGGGTTCTCATGTCAGTAAGAGGGGAGCGATTCTCAAGCCGTCTGTTCCGGCCTTTTATGCATGATAGGGAGAGAGAGACAGACAGACAGACAGACAGAGAGAGAGAGAGAAACAGTGACAGGCAGACAGATTGATAGACAGATAAATTGATTGGCTCGTTACACTTGCCTACATTGTACGTGACCGGCCTCACCTTCGCTGGTGTTCCAGCAACGTCAACGTTTCGCTTCCACTTGCTCCAGTTGTAAGCCAGAAAGAGGCCAATGACACATTAGTCGGAAGTCACGGTCAGCTTTTAGGTGACCTCTGGATAATGAATAACAAATAAAGATAAACACCAACAACACACATGCTCACTGACTCATGTGCTTTGATGTTTTGTTCTTTTAGAAGTTATGGGGGGGGGAAGTCAATCAAAAACAGAGGGGGGGGGAGGAGTTTCATGTCAGTAGGAGGGGAGGAGACATTCTCGAGCCGTCTGTTCCGGCCTTTAATGCATGATAGGGAGAGAGAGAGAGAGAGAGAGAGAGAGAGAGAGAGAGAGAGAGAGAGAGATACACAGACAGTTACACTTAGCGACATTGTACGTGACCGCCCTCAGTTGGGGCTCCGGGAACAGTGATGTTTCGCATCCGCTTGCTTAAATTGTCAGCCAGAAAGAGATGAATACCCCCTTCCCACTGCTAGAAGTTACATAGTTTCATCGACTTTCACTTTTAGGTCACCCCTGACCTTTAGGGCTCCACTCAAACCCCTCCATCTACCCATCACTATCTAACAATAGCCCCAGCCTTAAAGAAAGGAATAACACAAATATTTACATTCAATCATCTAGAGATAATAGTTCCTCTCCAGAGAATGAAGGAATAATAGTGAAGCGACTTACCGATATGATCAGACAAAGCTTGTAGATCTTGCCTACAAATCGTCTCCACTTCTGCCTCCGTGTGCCGACCATAACCGTGGTAGTAAGTCATCCTTGCAACTCCATATTTTATCCATAACTATGATGTGGACGCTAGTGGCAGGACCCCAACGACACACGCACACACACATGCACCCGTTACCAAGTCATATACACAATGTATATATCTGAGTTTGTTTTTTTTTCTTGTGAGTCTGCGTTGCCTTTGTTTTTGTACATAACTTGTAAACCTGGGCACGCACTTTTGGCGATCGCCAACACGAGAGATGACACCGCCAGAACAGAACACCACGGCACAAAAACGTTGGGAGGGAGGGGGGGCGGTGAGCGTCTAGGAGGCGGCATATGGTTTCACAACAATACCTTCTTTTCCTTTCTGTGTTCTATAAGTTTTCTTTTCTTTCCTTTTCTTTTTAAAAACTTTCCAGTTTGAGACGTTTTCTTTCTTTCTTTCTTATTTCTTATTTATTTTAAAATATCACTGTCATTTTATACGAATAGTGCGAACACTGGTGAAGGATGATTTTTTTCCCCCATCATTTTAGACAGAGAGTAAAGGAATAATTGTGAAGCAACTTACCGATATGATCGGACAAAGCTTGTAGATCTTGTCTGCAAATCTTCTCCACTTCTGCCTCCGTGTGCCGACCATAACCTTGGTAGTAAGTCATCTTTGCAACTATGCATTTCAGCCACCACAAAGAGTATCGGTTGTATGGAACTACTCTCAAAATGGTACGATCACCATAGCTATAAACCCAACGGCTCAGAATAAAGGACCTTTAAGAGACAAAAAGAAAGAAATATTTACACCCAATATGTCGCTTACAGTAAAATAAGTAAACACGAAAAAGAGTTAGGGTTAGGGTTAGGGTTAACAGACATAATTACCAAGACAAAACTCTATGCTAACAATTGAGAATAGATATGAATTGCCAGGGTAAAGACGGAACATTTGTGAATATGTAAGATAACTTACTATTTACGGAGATTCAGCAGTGTAGTTAACAGTAAAAAAAGGGGTGAAGAAAACAAATTTGTGACAAATAATTGTTACCAAACGCAAGAAAATTTAATCTTCTATCGAACTACATAGCTTTTCAGTTTTGGAACTTTTTTTTTAAGTGTTTGTTTTTTCAGATTTTGTATTGCAGCCTAGCAGGCTTTGTAAAAGAAAATGTCGGTCACGTGAGATCGAATAGTTCGATATAGTGCAAATAATTTTGAAATAAATAGGAACTTAAAAACAGATTCAGTAAGTTAAAAAATATACAGATCGGTCGAAAATTAAATACATGATCGATTGGTGACTGTTATTACTTGTACTTTTGTTTATTTTTCTATTTTTGAGTTTTTAAACATACAACATCGAATCTTCCATCCGTGGCAGCCATCTTTATTTTTTTTACAAGCCTCTGAATGCAACGGTACAAAATTTAGAAAGAAATACTTAAAAAAAGTTCCAAAACTCAAAAGCTATACGAGTCGATAGAAGATTACATTTTCTCAAAAGTATTTGTTGTAAATTTGTTTTCTTAACCCTATTTTTTCCTGTTAACTACACTGCACAATCATGCAACTTATTTGTACAGAGAAAGTGTCGTGTTGAAATGGCTAGCTGTCTGGTGGTCCCATCTCAATGCCTAACCCTTACCCTAACCCATCTCAATGCCTAACCGTAACCCATCTCAATGCCTAACCCTAACCCATCTCAATGCCTAACCATATCCCTAACCCATCTCAATGCCTAACCCATCTCAATGCTTAACCCTAACCCTAACCCATCTAAATGCCTAACCCTAACCCATCTCAATGCCTATCTCTAACCCATCTCAATGCCTAACCCATCTCAATGCCTAACCCTAACCCATCTCAATGCTTAACCCTAACCCTTACCCATCTCAATGCCTAACCTAACCCTAACCCATCTCAATGCCTAACACTAACCCATCTCAATGCCTAACCCTTACCTTAACGCATCTCAATGCCTAACTCTAACCCTTACCCTAACCGGTAAAAGCCTAGTATAGTATCCATATTTTGTGAGCTCTGCGCATGCGTCAGAGTTCATTCATAAACAGTCGTAGTAAGGGGGTTCGGAATTAATTACAACCCGGAAATAATTACAACTCGAAATTAATTACAAGTTGGACTTAATTTATCAATTTTATTTGTTATTCAACTAATAAATCTCATTTTATTTTTTTCATTTGCAAAATTATATTGTACGAATTAAAAAAAATAAGTTTTATTTCATTTTATCATCAAGAATTTGTAAAGTCGTAAATTAATCATATTTTTTAAAGAAATGTGTAAAGTCGTATATTAATCATATTTTTTAAAGAAATTTGTAAAGTCGTATATTAATCATATTTTTTAAAAAAAATTTGTAAAGCCGTATATTAATCATTTTTTTTATAGAAATGTGTAAAGTCGTATATTAATCATATTTTTTAAAGAAATGTGTAAAGTCGTATATTAATCATATTTTTTTAAAAAAATTTGTAAAGTCGTATATTAATCATATTTTTTAAAGAAATTTGTAAAGTCGTATATTAATCATATTTTTTAAAGAAATGTGTAAAGTCGTATATTAATCATATTTTTTAAAAGAAATTTGTAAAGTCGTATATTAATCATATTTTTTAAAGAAATTTGTAAAGTCGTATATTAATCATATTTTTTAAAGAAATGTGTAAAGTCGTATATTAATCATATTTTTTAAAGAAATGTGTAAAGTCGTATATTAATCATATTTTTTAAAGAAATTTGTAAAGTCGTATATTAATCATATTTTTTAAAGAAATTTGTAAAGTCGTATATTAATCACATTTTTTTTAAAAATTTGTAAAGCCGTATATTAATCATTTTTTTTATAGAAATGTGTAAAGTCGTATATTAATCATATTTTTTAAAGAAATGTGTAAAGTCGTATATTAATCATATTTTTTAAAAAAAATTTGTAAAGCCGTATATTAATCATATTTTTTAAAGAAATGTGTAAAGTCGTATATTAATCATATTTTTTTTAAAAAATTTGTAAAGTCGTATATTAATCATATTTTTTAAAGAAATTTGTAAAGTCGTATATTAATCATATTTTTTAAAGAAATGTGTAAAGTCGTATATTAATCATATTTTTTAAAAGAAATTTGTAAAGTCGTATATTAATCATATTTTTTAAAGAAATTTGTAAAGTCGTATATTAATCATATTTTTTAAAGAAATGTGTAAAGTCGTATATTAATCATATTTTTTAAAGAAATTTGTAAAGTCGTATATTAATCATATTTTTTAAAGAAATTTGTAAAGTCGTATATTAATCATATTTTTTAAAGAAATTTGTAAAGTCGTATATTAATCATATTTTTTAAAGAAATTTGTAAAGTTGTATATTAATCATATTTTTTAAAGAAATTTGTAAAGTCGTATATTAATCATATTTTTTAAAGAAATGTGTAAAGTCGTATATTAATCATATTTTTTAAAGAAATGTGTAAAGTCGTATATTAATCATATTTTTTAAAAGAAATTTGTAAAGTCGTATATTAATCATATTTTTTAAAGAAATTTGTAAAGTCGTATATTAATCATATTTTTTAAAGAAATTTGTAAAGTCGTATATTAATCATATTTTTTAAAGAAATTTGTAAAGTCGTATATTAATCATATTTTTTAAAGAAATTTGTAAAGTCGTATATTAATCATATTTTTTAAAGAAATTTGTAAAGTCGTATATTAATCATATTTTTTAAAGAAATTTGTAAAGTCGTATATTAATCATATTTTTTAAAGAAATTTGTAAAGTCGTATATTAATCATATTTTTTAAAGAAATTTGTAAAGTCGTATATTAATCATATTTTTTAAAGAAATTTGTAAAGTCGTATATTAATCATATTTTTTAAAGAAATTTGTAAAGTCGTATATTAATCATATTTTTTAAAGAAATGTGTAAAGTCGTATATTAATCATATTTTTTAAAGAAATGTGTAAAGTCGTATATTAATCATATTTTTTAAAAGAAATTTGTAAAGTCGTATATTAATCATATTTTTTAAAGAAATTTGTAAAGTCGTATATTAATCATATTTTTTAAAGAAATTTGTAAAGTCGTATATTAATCATATTTTTTAAAGAAATGTGTAAAGTGGTATATTAATCATATTTTTTAAAGAAATGTGTAAAGTCGTATATTAATCATATTTTTTAAAGAAATGTGTAAAGTCGTATATTAATCATATTTTTTAAAGAAATGTGTAAAGTCGTATATTAATCATATTTTTTAAAAAAATTTGTAAAGTCGTATATTAATCATATTTTTTAAAGAAATGTGTAAAGTCGTATATTAATCATATTTTTTAAAGAAATGTGTAAAGTCGTATATTAATCATATTTTTTCAAGAAATGTGTAAAGTCGTATATTAATCATATTTTTTAAAGAAATGTGTAAAGTCGTATATTAATCATATTTTTTAAAAGAAATGTGTAAAGTCGTATATTAATCATATTTTTTAAAAGAAATGTGTAAAGTCGTATATTAATCATATTGTTTAAAGAAATGTGTAAAGTCGTATATTAATCATATTTTTTAAAGAAATGTGTAAAGTCGTATATTAATCATATTTTTTAAAGAAATGTGTAAAGTCGTATATTAATCATATTTTTTTAAAGAAATTTGTAAAGTGGTATATTAATCATATTTTTTAAAGAAATTTGTAAAGTCGTATATTAATCATATTTTTTAAAGAAATTTGTAAAGTCGTATATTAATCATATTTTTTAAAGAAATTTGTAAAGTCGTATATTAATCATATTTTTTAAAGAAATGTGTAAAGTCTCAAAGGGTTAACACGTTCTTGTTGAGAACTTTAACCCAACTCCACAATAAAAATTATCCTTTTCTAAAGGATAATTGTCTCAAAAAAAGGGTCCTTCTTACAAAGGGGTTTCTTCCATATAAAAATGGCCTCTGGCCTTCCCAAAGGGGTTTCTTCCAAAAAAGGGGTTCTTCTTCAGAGAACGGTCCTTTAAATATTTAACGTCGAATTATCCGACGGAGATGAGCTCCAAACACAACCACTTCGGAAGCTGTTCTAGCTGGTACTCTCTTCACTAAAGGTTCAATCAAATAAAGCCCCAGGCTTTGATACCACAAAAAGGGGTTCTTTAAAAGTTTAACGTCGTACGACGGAGAGTGGGCCACTAACACGTCCACCTCAGACTCTGTTCCAGGCTGCTACTAAAATCTTAGAAGTTGGTTGGGATCGAACTATAAACCGTCAAAAACCGATGTAAAAATCCTACATCGCTAACAGTTGCGCTAAAGGAATATACTTGAAAATATTGCGAAAATTAGGTGACTTGAATGCTTTTCCAAATCTAGGTGCGGCACGCATGCGCAGAGCTTTTGCTGTAAGGGTGACACACGAACACGCACGCAATCGTATTAATATATAGATATTTATTAAATGAATATTTACAACATCCTTGTATTATTTTTTAACAATTTTTGAAAATTTGAACATTTTGTTGCCTTTGATCTTACTCAATCTAGATCAGGGGCGGGCAACCTTTTCAGAGTGAGAGCCAGATGAGAGTTTTGGAAGGAGATCGTGGGCCGGAGTAAAAACGAAATCTCAGAATTACTATATTTTGTTTACATGAATAAATTGTACAAAAATTGCATTGAACACTCGACAAATCTGATATTTTTTCTCAAGAGATTTCTGTATGTGATGTTATAAAAGGCGCCGACGTAGAGCCATTTTGGAATCATAAAAAATAATGACGGGGGAAGTAGCAAGTTGATCCAGCATTCGTTTTGACACACCTCACATAGGTTCTCTGTGTTATGCCCTTTCCTCGTCTCTCGTTTCCTCTTTGCCTCTCTCTTTCTCTTTTTCTATTTTTATCTCAGGCCAAGGATTTGAAATTAATAGTTAAAGAAAAATGAAATATACATGCATCATCGCTCGCTGATATTTATACATTTTTATGCCACTGTAAATCTTAATTGAAACCTACTTTTACGTCTATGTCACAAAATGATATGAGTTTTACTGGAAGGTCCGCGGGCCGGATTGCAATAATAAAGCATAACAGGGTGGCGGGCCGGACGCTAGGCCTTCGCGGACCGGAGGTTGCCCGCCCCTGAGTTAGGGTAAGGGATAGGGATAGGGTTAGGGTTAGGGTTAGGGTTAGTCATGTTAAGAAGATAAACGCAAAGCTACTTTCACTAGTTAGCAGAAAACCTACATATCTGAACTGGTTCATTGTGAATTGAGATTTCGTTTTTCACTCCTTTCAAAAGTCTCATCTGGCCGTCACTCTGAAAAGGTTACCCGCCCCTGCCCTAACCCTAACCCGAACCCTAAGCCTGGATGTCCAATCTCGCATCTGAAGATTCATTTGTCACCAAGGTCAGTATAGTTAAGTTGAGAGACGTTACTATAGGAATTTACTATCTATCAATGCTCAATTCAGAATTCAGGAGGGGGGGGGGTAGTGTAGTATATGTGTTCATCAAGATACTCACCTCCCAGGCATTACCTCCTCACTTTTTTTAGGGGGGTAGTGTAGTATCTGTTCTGTTGTTATGATAATATCCTCTCAGGTATTCCCTCCTTTTGTGTGTGGGGGGGGGGAGGGCGGAGTGTAATATATGTTTGTTTGTCATACTATCCTCCCAGGCATTATCTCCTTTTTATGGTATCATCACAACAGAACAAATACTACACTACCCCCCCCCCCGCCCCTTACACTGAATTGAGTATTGAAAGATAGTAAACTAGTCTGAAATAGTATAGTAAATTGAATTGAGCAGATATAGACGTCATAGTATAGCTTCGACTTCAGACAAGACAGATACCAAATCTCCATTAGTAATAGATGACCAAATACCAAAAATAGGGCCCTTGATTACAAGGGCTAAAATTAACATGTAGTAACAATTCATTCATATTTACTATAAAAATATACTTTGGCTTTGATGGGTAAATTTGGCGATAGAAATGTGAGTGATGTTATACAAACCTGGCCGTTGTTTAATTGTATTCTATTCATTTATGATGCAAGATACTTGTTTTTTTTCTTTTTCACTTTTGTTCACTCCAAACGTAAGGGGCTACTGGGATTAGGGGCCAGATTTATAGGAGGCATACTATATATACTATATATACTATATATACTATATATATTATACTATATATACTTATATTTAAATATACTTATATATACTTATATTTATATATATACATAGGAGGCATACTATATATACTATATATACTATATTATATATGCTATATATACTTATATTTATATATACTTATACTTATAGGAGGCATACGATATCTACTATACATACTATATATACTATATACTATACTATATACTATACTATATACTATACTATATACTATACTATATATACTATATATACTTATATTTATATATACTTATATTTATAGGAGGCATACTATATATACTATATATATACTATATATACTTATATTTAAATATACTTATATATACTTATATTCATATATACTTATATTTATATATATGCATAGGAGGCATACTATATATACTATATACTATATAATATACTATACTATATATACTATATATACTTATATTCATATATACTTATATTTATAGGAGGCATACTATATATACTATATATACTATATATACTATATATATTATACTATATATACTTATATTTAAATATACTTATATATACTTATATTTATATATACTTATATTTATATATATACATAGGAGGCATACTATATATACTATATACTATATACTATACTATACTATATATACTATATATACTTATATTCATATATACTTATATTTATAGGAGGCATACTATATATACTATATATACTATATATACTATATATATTATACTATATATACTTATATTTAAATATACTTATATATACTTATATTCATATATACTTATATTTATATATATGCATAGGAGGCATACTATATATACTATATACTATATAATATACTATACTATATATACTATATATACTTATATTCATATATACTTATATTTATAGGAGGCATACTATATATACTATATATACTATATATACTATATATATTATACTATATATACTTATATTTAAATATACTTATATATACTTATATTTATATATACTTATATTTATATATATACATAGGAGGCATACTATATATACTATATATACTATACTATATATACTATATATACTATATATACTATACTATATATACTATATATACTTATATTTATATATACTTATATTTATATATACTTATACTTATAGGAGGCATACGATATCTACTATACATACTATATATACTATATACTATACTATATACTATATACTATACTATATACTATACTATATATACTATATATACTTATATTCATATATACTTATATTTATAGGAGGCATACTATATATACTATATATACTATATATACTATATACTATACTATATATACTATATATTTATAGGAGGTATACTAATTGAGGAGTTGTGTAACAAGATGTTTGTTCACATTATATTTAAACTTCTGCATATCGGTACAGTCGTGGAAACATGGAGCAGGGAGAGAATTCCAAAGATAAGCGGACCGAGAAAAGAAGCTAATAGAGGAGAAAGTTTTCTGGCATCTGGGGACCTCTACAGTGAAGGGGTAAGGTTTTTCTGCTAGTCGGGTTGGTCGGGGTATTTACGTTGAGGGGACACAAGTGCAGCAAGTTGATTGGAGCACATTCCGTGGAAGTACTTGTAAAACGAGCGCAGGGACGCAACATTGCGGCGATGGGACAGGGGCTGGAGCTTAGTAGACAGTGTGGGACCTATTAGGTTAGGGATTATTTTCGCACCCTGTCTAAGAGGGAAAGACTAGTGGTTGGTGCACCAGCCCAGATGTGGCAACAATACTCTATGCATGGGCGAATAGTGACTTTGTAGAGATACAGAATACTTGAAGGTGTAAGAAGTTTTCTAACACGGTAAAGGGAGCCTACCTTCTTTGCGGTAGACTTAGTAGAACAAGTTTTGTAAAATGATAAAGATTTCAAAGGTCTTCAATTAAACTCAAGAATGGCCAAGTTCTTGGGAAATGAAGGAAGGCAGTAACTTACCAATAAAGGCTTTCTTCGCATATTTTAAACATGGAACGAGCAATCGCTTTCTCCTTCGGCGTCAAGTGTTTGTTCAGGTTGACATTGAATTCTTTGTTCAGTAATTCGATAATCAATTGAGAGTCACTGTACACTTTCCCGTTCAACATGATCCAGGGAGTCTTTCCCTTCGGTGACATCTCCCAAGTATATTGGGTCTGGAAAGAATTACAGGGACACAGTATTATTCGGACTACTATTCTCATCTTGGTTGTTATTTTCATATCCGATTTAATATGAAATTTACATTCTGACATGTGTTGGACGGCTTTTAGAAATTGACTTCCAAACTAACCTATCTCTGGCCAGGTCTTTATTTATTGCTCTTTCTCTCAAGTTCATCCTTATCACGTCCTCCCATTTTTTCCTTGGGCTTCCCCTGTGAACTGACCCTGCTACTTCAACTGTTCTACATCTACTAACCCAACAACCCTCATCCATTCTTTCAACATGGCCATACCATCAAAGATTGCTGTTCTTCACACATCTCCCTGTACTGTCTCGACGCCCCCCCCCTCCACAAGAATCTAGCAGCTCCAACTCAACAAACAACCTCTGCCGCAACCTATCCAGACGTAAAAATCCTGGACCAGAGGAACATAAACACGATTCCACATCCTTTAAAACAGCGCCATCTAGTGACAGCGACCTCCAGAACAAAGAGGAAAGTACTTGCGAAGGTTAGGGTTAGGGTTAAGGTTAGGAGGAGAGTACTTGCTAAGGTTGTTCTTGAACAGTTCAAAGCCCAAGACCCAACCCTAACCCTAACCCCCAATAGACAGCACTTAGTGCGGAAGAGGACATGCATCATCATCATCGTCATCATCATCATCATCAGCATCATCATCATCAGCATCGTCATCATCATCGTCATCATCGTCATCATCGTCATCGTCATCGTCATCATCATCATCATCATCGCCATCGCCATCGCGATCGCCATCATCATCATCATCATCATCATCATCATCATCATCATCATCATCATCATCATCATCATCATCAGCAGCATCGTCATCATCATCGTCATCATCGTCATCATCATCATCGTCATCGTCATCATCATCATCATCATCGTCATCGCCATCGCCATCGCCATCGCCATCATTATCATGATGATGATGATGATAATAATAATATTTGATTTAAAACCCATTTTACATGCTGGCATACATTAGACGGCTTTAAGAAATTGACTTTCAAACTAACCTATCTCTGCCAGGTCTTTATTTATCCCTCACGCCAATTTTTATCACTTCCATCCTATGTTTTCCTTGGCCTTACCCTGTGAACTGACCCTGCTTTCTCAACTGTTCTACATCTACTAACCCAAGTACTCTCATCCAAGTGACCAGACCAACAAAGTCTCCTGTTCCGCATACATCTTCCTATACTCTCCAGATTTAATCTTCCTCCGAGGTCATCAGAACTAAGTCAGAGTGTCATTTTGACAACATTTCATCATCTATCCTTATCAAATCTTCCCATGTTTACCTTGGCCTTTCCCTGCCAACTGACCCTGCTACATCAACTGTTCTGCACCTACTAACCTAAGCACTCATCCATTTTTCCATCGTCATCATATTAACACCCATTTTACATGCTGGCATGTGTTGGACAGTTTTTAGAAATTGACTTCCAAACTAATCCATCTCTGGCTAGCACTTTGTTTATCTCTCTTTCTCTCAAGTCCATCTTTTCCTTGACCTTCCCTATGAACTGACCCAGCTATCTCAACTGTTCTACATCTACTCATGCAAGAACTCTCATCTATTCTTTCAATGTGTCCATACCATCGAAGTCTTCTGCACACATCTCCCTATACCGTTGCGATTTAATCTTCCTCTGAGGTCATAAGATCTAAGCCTGTCTTTAAGACTCACATTACATATCTATGTATCATTCTCATATCATTTCTCTATTTAATGCATGTACTCAACCCTCATTGGCCAGGTTTCACTTCCATATTCTTCGTCGACTGTGGTAACGCTCTGCTGGTTAGTAATGGCAGAAGTTCCCTGAACTTACTCCATCCACTCCTAACTCTTGCAATCACACTAGCACCTGCTCCACCCTGTGCTCCAACGGTATCACCAAGATAACAAAACTTCTCGACAACCTCAATAGCTTCACCATCTAATTATACTTTCTCCGCATCTGAGTTCTCATCCATCTCCATTGTCTTACACTTCTCGTACACAAATTGGTTCTTCTCTCTCAACATACAAGTAATTGTACTGCATTTCTTGTGTACCCAATGCTTAAAGATACCACAAAAAATTGAATGGCATCCAACTCTCTTTCCACAAACTGAGCAGGGGAACTTTCCCTCTTTTGGGGAACTTTCCCTCTTTTGGGGAACCTTCCCTCTTTTGGGGAACTTTCCCTCTTTTGGGGAGCTTTCCAACACTATAACCACTAATCATCATTTATGTCTTGGAAACATTCACTTTCAGACCTTTACTTTCCATAGCATTCTTCCAAGTAGGTCATCCATTGTTTCACAGGCAAGTACTAAATCAACAGCATTCAACATTTCTTCTGAACAACCTGTACAGAACTTTTTGGAATACAAATGAAAAGCAACGGACTCAGTACAGAACTCTGATGTCTTCATTTATGTTAATGTTATATAGGAAAGTGATCTCATATTCTAAATTTTTTTTTTTTAATTCCTTCTTTTCGGATATTTTTTCAGGCTGTTTACATGTGATCGCCCCCAAAAAGTAGAATTTGAATTTTAAACTACGATGGGTGTGATAGTAAAAATTTATCTCTTCTCTCGCATTTGTTTCAGGATAAATAAAGCACCAGTGGTATTTTGTCCAGGCATAAAACCAAACTGCATTTCATCTATGCTTATCTGACTTCTTATTTGCAGCTCAATTATTCTCTCAATTACTTTAGGAGCTGATCCATCAACTTGATCCATCAACTTTAACATTAAAGCTGTCACTAAATTTGCTGTTAATTCTAACACAACTTTGAGCATTTCTGTATATTGCTTGAACAACCTTCACTAATCCCCTACCGCTGTGTCAGAAGCTTTCTCTAAATCCATAGGTTCTTCTTCTTACCAAGATACTTCTCTTGAATTTGTCTCAGAATAAATATAGCACCAGTGGTACTTTGCCCAGGTATAAAACCAAACTGCATTTCATCTATGCTAATCTGACTTCTTATTTGCTGCTCAATTATTCTTTCAATCACATTCAGAAGCTTTCTCCAGATCCACAAAGGCAAGATACAGGTCCTTCTTCTTACTAGGGTACTTCTCTTGCATTTGTTTCAGGATAAATATAGCATCAATGGTACCTTGACCAATTTTACTGATAAAAAATCTTGATTTTAAAACAATTATGCATGTTACATAAGAAAAAGACTAAGTTAAAACGTTCAATAAGAAAAGTTGGCAATGATGTACTATACTTAACAGCCTAAAATTAAAAACAAACAAATGGGTGCTTTCAAACATTACAACCACTGATCATAAAATGGTAAAATTCACTCTTAGACCATTACAACCTCAAAAGCTTCACCATC
>OY744547.1:55152381-55159881 GCA_963556195.1 Sepiola atlantica
GAGAGAGAGAGAGAGAGAGAGAGAGAGAGAGAGAGAGAAAATCCAAACAGTGACGGAATAATAAACCCTTTCTTATCTTATATAAAATAGATTTTGTCCGTCCGTCCGTCCGTCCGTCCGTCTGTTCGTCCGTCACAATTTTTTTTAAACGTAATATATACATTTCGAAATATCAGAGATCTTAACTACTTTTAGAAATTGAGAATATTGCATTAATAGTAAATAATAAATTCCCAACAAATAAAGCGGAAATCAGAACCGGAACCTTGAGATCTTCAGTCTGAGGTCCTAGTAGTTCAACCAGGGGTTTTTACCCTGCCTAATAAACTGGTATTGTCCGGGCCTTTGGGTCTGGATTTACGCCGGATTATTGGGGGTTGTCTGTCCTGTGCAGTTCTAGGAGGTGCACCCTCCCAGGCTTTGCCTCCCCTCTTTGGGGAGGAGTAAGTTTATTGCTTACTGTCTGAGGCGCCCCTACCGGGGAATGCCGACGGGGCTGCCCAGGCAATTTTTAAATGGCCAGAGTGCTCACCTCTCGAGCGCTGGCTTATCTAATCCCACTTTCCCGACCTTGTGTCACATCTTACCTTGTGGGAGGTAGATAAATAACTTCAGTCTGAGGTCCTACCAACTGACCTATTCGGACGTTCTTATAAATAAAGCTTAAAACATTACCATAACAAAATAATTATAGCTTTGACGTGACGTCATAGATTTATGATTTATGTCATTTTTCAAAACATGGAGGTAAACATAAGCGATAAAAATAAATAAATTAATTAATAAGTAAACATTATCAACAGCGTCGGAAATTATTTTAATAGTCCAAAATTTATTTTACTTTAACTACGTATTGTTAAAATTTGAATTTGAAAATTGAAGTAATAATGTCGTTAGAAGCCATACATGCGATGCAAATATTTTTATTTATTTATTTTTATTTTGGTCTTCAATTTTTCCCTTCATCAGAGAGAAAGAAGTTGTTTCATATTAATATTATTACTGAAACCAGCCCATTTGGCATAGTAACGTCATAGATTTATGATTTATGTAATTTTTCAAAACATGAATTTAAACATAAGTGATGATAATAAAAAAAAAAAAATGAATGGGTAAACATTATCAATAGCGTTGGAAATTATTTTAATATTCCCAAACAATTGATTTTGCTTTAACTATGCATTGGCGTTAATAACTATTTAATATTTAATATATATTAAAATTCTAGTTTTTAAAAAAATGCGGATTTTGACCAAAGAGCAGAGAACTCACATCCCTGGAAGTCAATGGCTGATCGATTATTTCCGTAACAGACGTTAGAGAAAGGGCCGGAAATCAATGAAAACGAAATTCTAAGAACACCTAGACGATACAAGAAAACGCAAGAAGGGGACTCTGAAAACAATAAAATGCAATAAAAATGACTGAAATGCAGACGGATTAAAAAAAACAAAAACAAAAAAAACCACAAAAACTAGCTGTCCCGACACAGCGTTGCCCGATAGTGTATTTACTTGCAAATACTTTTGCATTCTTTTTTTCTTTTTTTTTTTTTTTAAACTTAGTTCACCCCAAACAAGGAAAGTTGCCACTGTAGATGTAAGAGGCTACTGAGAATTAGGGTGAAAGTTTAGGGAGTCATCCTAAATTGGGAGCTGTGCAGCGAGATGCTTGTTCACATCAGTTTAAATTTCTGCATGTCGGTACAGTCGGGGAAGCAGGGAGCAGGGAGGAAATTCCAAAGGCCGGCAGTTCGAGGAAAGAAGCTATTGTAGCAGAAGGCTCTTCGGCATCTGGGGCCCTCCACAGTAAATCGATGGCATCTAGCTGATTGTCGGGTTGGTCGAGTGTATTTACGTCGAGGAGGCATAGAGCAGCAAGTTCATCAGAGCATATTCCATTGAAGTACTTGTAAAACAAGCACAAGGATGCAACATTGCGGCGATGGACAGGGACTGGAGCTTGGTGGATAGTGAGGGACCTATTAGATTAGAGACTCTTTTTTGCACCTTGTTTAAGAGGGAGAGACTGGTGGATGGTGCACCAGCCCAGATGTGACAACAATACTCCATGCATGGGCGGATGGTGGCTTTGTAGAGATATAGGATACTGTCAGGTGTGAGAAGTTTTCTAGCACGGTAGAGGGAGCCCACTTTCTTTACAGCAGCCTTGGCAATGTCTTCTATGTATTTGTTCCAATTCATGTTACCTGTGAATGTTAAACTATGTCGTTTTTAAAAAAAAATTTTTTTTGTTCAAATCCGACGGAAGTAATTATGTACAGATGCAACAGATTTACGTACCTTTTTTTAAGATGACAATTATTTAATAAAAATAAATCCGATCTGGACAAAGTATCTTTTTGGAAAAATTAAATTGAATTACATTTTATTGTTCTTAACAACATGCTGCAACTATCCGCAAGAAAAAGTGACGAACCAGAATTAAATATTTATTTTGTAGGAAGAAAACTATCGATAACAAAGAAACCATAAAGAGACTGACTTTACTTTATATATTAGATGTTTCGATGTTGTAATTAGTAAGTATTAGTTAGCGTTTTGTTTGTTTTCGAGGAAATGCATCGAATGGTTTACTATTACGCGTTGTTAACCTTCACCCAACTGCTTGGATAAACTCCTAGGACTGACTTTCACTTCAGATCTGAAATGGAAGACTTACATCCAATCTGTTGCTAAGGTCGCTGGAAAAAATGGTTGGATCATTCTATCGCTCCACAAAGTACCTGACTCCTGACGCCATTCTCTACATAGAGCTTAAAACCTTAAGATAACAAAATAATTATTGCTTTGAGGTGACGTCATAGATTTATGATTTATGTCATGTTTCAAAACATGAATTTAAGCATAAGCGATAATAAAAAAATAAATACATGAATGGGTAAACATTATCAATAGTTTGGGAAATTATTTCAGCCAACTGCTTATTGAGCTCCTAGGATTGACTTTCACTTCAGATCTAAAATGGAAATCTTACTTCTGATCTATGGCTAATATCGCTGGAAAAAATGGTTGGATCACTTTATCGCTCCAGAAAGTACCTGACTCCTGACGCAATTCTCTACCGATCAGTCAAGATAGTCAAGAGGCGCCGCTCAGAGCACTCTTTATAACATAGACAAAGTTACAAAATCGACTTCCAAAATCTAGTGGAGATAATCTCTTCTATTCCTTACAGCCTCTTTCTCTCAGAACAGATATCGTTAGTCTCTCTCTACTCTATCGTTTGCTTCTTGGCCTTTTGGCTAAGATCAAAGTGTAGTATCTGTTCCGATGGATACTGCACCCCATAGACTCGTATTGTCTTGGCCTTTGGGGTCTCATTTACGCCGGTCTATGGGTCTGTCCTGTGCAGTTTAAGGAGGTCCACCCTCCCAGGCTTCGCCTCCCCTCTTTGGGGAGGAGTAAGTTTATTGCTTACTACCTGAGGCGCCCCTACCGGAGAATGCCGACGGGGCTGCCCAGGCAATTTTTAAACCCCACTTTCCCGACCCGACCTTGGGTCACATCTTACTTGTGGGAGTAAGATAAAAACTGGCCTTGTGCCTAACTCCTGGAGAGGAGTAAATCAATACTCTATCGTTACTTCCATGGAAGCTGTTTGGCGGAGCTCCAATCTCTGGTTCTCCCTTGTAAGACACTCACAGCAAGAACTCTTCTTCTACCGCAACGAAAAATAACTTTTCATGTTTTCCTCCGTGCGCCTAGCACCAAGAGAAATTTTCCCGAACAGAGCTTCTTCGCAATGGGACATATTGACACAGTACTGCTTCCCTGAAGAGTACAACATGGTCATCTTCAAATCCAATGTCAACAGATTCCCGACACAAACCATGCCCACAAGTAATCAAACTTAGTTCATTCGATTGATCATCTCAAATCCTCTCATGATATTCTTCATCTTTCAGCTAGCAAACCATTCCATCTCATTAACTGTTATCCTCGAGTCGCCTTCGACCTTAATAAGCGATGACACATTAGTAAAAACCTGGTTTAAACCTTCCAGACAAAATTTCTAATTATATTACAGGAATGAGGGCCTTAGAATTCTTGTTGGGCACTGCGAGTAAGACCCCCCGCCCCCACACACACACTCTCTGCCTACACCCCGACACCAAACAGATGCTCAAAGAAACTGCTTACATTGTATCTTCGCCTATTCAAAAATGCTATCATATATTTTAACAGTGTATCCCTTAGGCCTCCAATCTTCAATCCAGAGCAGAAGTCCCTCAAAATATGCAACCAACCTTCTTATTTCCTTTAGTGAAACGAGGCAAGGGTACTGCCTTGAAGGGTGACCTCCTAAGACCGGGGTTTTACCTTTCTAAAAAAAAAAAAATCGACCCCTTCTGGTGAGGACGAAGTTTTCCCATTCTTTTATTTTCCTGACATACATGATTATATTTTCGTCTAGATAAAGAAATGGGTGTTGATGCCGTTTCTCAGCGGCTTGAGAAGCTGGTGGCAAATGCTGGCACCCATACTTAATTCTAAATGAAACCCCATGCTATACACATTCTTATTAAAATTTCTTCTTATAATTATATTTCAGTAATAAATTACGAGTTATTTTCCAAATCCGCCTGTATATACAGTCTTAGCAAGAAGTCCCAATTGATTATACAATTTAACATATAAAGTAAAGGCGGTCTCTTTCCCGATTTTTGTTATCGAACGCTTTCTTCCTACAATATCAGTATTTGATTTTGGTGCGTCGGTTCTTTTGTTGGGTCGTTGCAGCATGATAAGAACAATAAAATGCAATTTGATTTATTTCCTTCCAGAAAATACTTTGACCAGGTTGGAATTATTTTCATACTGACGCCATCTTAAAAAAGGGACGTAACTCTGTATTCGTCAATAGAGAGTTACTTCCCTTTAGCAGCAAAATCTCTCCTCTTCACTGTGGAGGTCCCTAGACGCAGCCAGATTGGTTACTCTGATAGCTTCTTTCCTCGGACCGTTTGCCTGTGAAATTCCCTTCCTGCTCCCAGTTTCCTAACCCTAACAGAAATTTAAATGGCATGTGAATAAACATCTTGTTGCCAAACTTCCCATACCTGACCCCTATCACAGTAGCCTCTTATGCTTCAGTGGTGGCAATATGCCTTGTTTGGAGGGAATAAAAGTAAAAAAGAAAGAACAACTTTTTAGTGGAACAGAGGGGTTTCTGTCTGAGAGGGTTGCTTCCTAGATCTCAGGTCTTGTAATAGAAGATCGATTTCAGTCTGCTACAGTCTAACCTTTTCCTTTATTAAAAAAAGACCCCTTCTTGTATAGACGAAGTTTTATCAATTTTTTTCATTTTACTGAATTAAACACAAGGTTGGTTTTTATTTTAGGGAAATCTAACTCCCCAGCAAATAATGATTGTGACTAAGATAAAAAATTGCCTCAGTCTAGAAAGATTTTTCCTAATCACTCAATGCTCTCTTTATTACTAAATTTTCGCCTTGATAAAGAAATGTTGGTTTAATTGTAGCATAGGGACGGTTAAAATATCTCGTCCATTTTGTTTGGGTTTTCGCAATTTTTTTTTTAGATATGAAATAAAAGTGGACTTCGGTTTTGAATTTTTATACCGAAGTGTGAGCGATTAAGTTTGTTTATTACACATGATAAGCCGGAAACTCATGAGTAAAATTTTAAAAAGAGAAAGGGAAAAACGAAAAAAGAAAAGCAAGAAAAGGGAAAAAAGAAAAAAAGGAAAAAGAAGGAGAAAAAGAAAAGCAAGAAAAAGGGAAAAAAGAAAAAAAGGAAAAAGGAGAAAAAGAAAAGCAAGAAAAAGGGGAAAAGAAAAAAAGAAAGAAAAAGAAAGAACAAAATATAAAGAAAGAAAAAAGAAAAATAACTGAAAGAAAAAAGAAAAAGAAATGAAAGAAAAACGAAAAAGAAAAAAAGAAAAACGAAAAAGAAAAAAAGAAAAAAGAAAGAAAGAAATAAAGGAAAAGAAAGAAAGAAAAAAAAAGAAAAAAAAAGAAAAAGAAAAAGAGAACAAAAAGAAGAAAACCTAAATTAAAAAAAAAAGATAACCTCTTTGTTATCATTTATGGCAGTCTTTATTTGAGTGTAAGATTCAAATTGATTGGTTTTGTACTTGGCCCAAATAAAATTGAACGTCTCTTGTTAATATTTATACAGAAGTATTTAAGGATTAAGTTTGTTTATCTCACGTGATAAATGAATAATTTTGATTGGAGAATCTAAACACGAAAAAAAGGAAGAAAAGAAAAAAAAAGGAAAAATAGAATAAAAGTAAAAAAGAAAGGAATAAAAAAGAAAGAAAGAAAAGAAAAAAGAAAAAGCAAGAAAACAGAAAAAAATAAATAAATAAAAAAAGAAAAAAGAAAAAGAAAAGTTGACCTATTTGTTATCAGTTATGGTAGTATTTGCCGATGGGCCTCGTTAGTAAAACGGAAGAAAAAGAAACGAAAAAAAGAAAATGGAGGGAAAAAATTAAAAAACAAAAACAAAATGAAAAAATAAAGAAAATGAAAAAAGAAAAAGAAAAAGAAAAAGAAAAAAGAAAAAAAAAGAAAAAAGAAAAAAAGAAAAAAATAAATTAAAAAAAAAGATAACCTCTTTGTTATTAGTTATGGCAATCTTTATTTGATCGTAAGATTCATCAAACTTTAATTAACATGTAACAACCGGTTTGAAGCGGTTGTATGACAAAAATTCAATCAAAATAAATTAAATAGAAACAAATCTGCATATTTATAAAGTTGAGTCATTTTTCGCACTGAAAGTGAGATTAAAACGCCAACTTCATATTCCCGATGGTGTTTACTTCCTTCCCACCACAGGAAGATGTGGCACAAGACCAGGAAGTTGGGAGATAGGAAAAGTCAGCGAACCAGAGGAAGTGCACTCTGACCCCATAATAAAATAGCCTCAGCAACCCCATCGGTATTGCCTGGTAGGGCCGCCTCAGGCGATTGGCAATAGACAAAGGCCTTCTCAAAGAGAGAATGTAAAATCGTAGAGGGTTTCGGAAATTTATTTCTATTTTGGGCATGAGGGGTGGGGAGGTCAACATATTGCCACTGTGCGAATGTATGTCAAGGTTGTCTGTTTCGTGGCGTGACGTCTTCCCGCCTTTCTTTCCTTTCAGCATCATCATCGATGTAATGAAGTCTAGAGGTGACGTCATACCGGTGTCTAACCGGTGTCTTTGGCGTTTTTTTTGAATCAGTACCGGCTTGGACTTTGGAAAGTGAAGTTCACTTTTCAAGGGTCTCTGTCTATTCAAAATGGACGTAAAATATGTGGATGATTTCTACTCGTTCTTAGAGTAAGAACGATATATTTGAAACTCAGGGTATTTGAGCGACCCTATTTATACAGAAACATATTTTCCTAGAATGGATTAACGAAGGACGTTTCTGGATAATGGAACACCTTATGACGAAAAAGTGTTTGATGTTTTTGGAGAATTTCATTTATGAAGTAATTTCGAAGACTGAGCCCCTTTGGA
>OY744547.1:55164881-55217381 GCA_963556195.1 Sepiola atlantica
TCTTCGTTCATTTCAACTTTCATGCATATTTCTCTATTTTAAACATTTTTTATAACAATTTAAATGTAAGCGCGGGTCTTAGCATTTTCTTCAAGACACGTCCTCTCGCGATTCTTGGTTTCCTAAATTTTCCCGGGCAACGCCTGGACACGGGTCCCTGTGCTTAATTAGCTAAACGTTGCTTTAGCTGAGAAAGCCAATTTTAGTATAGGGTTTATCTCCAGAAGAAAATCAGATTGGCGAACTTACTTGGGAGAGTAATTCGCCTGGCCAAATCTGACTGGAATAGAATAAACAATATGAGATGACCATTCCTCACGAAATAAGCGATGGCTTCACAACTAAAGAGATATGCAGTTTTATTTACACGAAACAAAGAAACAGAACAACGATGATACATTGGGTTGAATGACTGTAGACAAGACGAAATAAACTTTATTCTGGAGTTCGTCGATTCTTTGCCGGGCCGACAGCAAAGAATTACAGGACCACATCTTGTCTGTTTGGGAATCAGTCTCGAACTGAAGGTTCATGTTGATCACGTGATCTGTTTTTTTTTGCACCAAGATGATTGATCGTGCATAAATTTAGGTACACGCAGACGTTCTATATGTGCACGTGATGAAGAGGTGATGATTACATAACCGGCAAGCTGAATCACAACTCACGTAGATCGACAGAAAATAGTTCATTCATGTAACTTCTACATACTCTCCTGCTTAGGTTTTTAACCGATAAAACAAAAGAAACTTTATCTATAGTATCAGAATATGAGAAAACGATTGAAAGAACATGAAAATGCAAAAGAAATAGATTAAATGATTGATAAATTTGAACATTTGTTATGCTGCCAAAGGCAAAAATGTCTCTTTTGCTGAAAAAGAAGCAAAATGTCTCTTTTGCTGAAAAAGAAGCAAAATGTCTCTTTTGCTGAAAAGGAAGCAAAATGTCTCTTTTGCTGAAAAAGAAGCAAAATGTCTCTTTTGCTGAAAAAGAAGCAAATATATAAAAATCTGAAGTGAAAAAGAGAAAAATGTTGTTATTGCAAAATGCAAATGTTCATATGCTGAAACGTAAAAGAATTACAAATGTTTTCAAAATGGAACAGGGTTCATACAAAAAGAGAAATTTACACATGCATGTGATAAAATTGTACAAGTGGTAGTTAATTAATTTAGGGAATGTAAATGTTGAGATTTTCTAAAGTTGGCCGATCCGGAGCCATTTGACGGAGGTCAATATCTTCTGGCGAAGAGATAGCGCTGATGGGTAGACGAGATAATGCGTCTGCAGCAGTGTTCTGTGAACCGGATATATGCCGTATGTCGCTGGAGAACTGGGAAATGAAGTCCAAATGTTTTGATTCTTGAGGAAAATACTTGTCCGACCCAGCACGTAGCGTGAATGTAAGTGGATGATGATCAGTATAGATGGCGAATTGCTGGCATTCTAACGCGTGGCGAAAACGTTTAATAGCTAAGTAAATAGATAAGAGGTCACGCCCGAAAGTACTCTAACGACTTTCCGTAAGAATGAATCTTCGAGAAAAATATGACAAAGGTTGAATCTGTTGTTGATGATGTTGCTGTAAGACTGTGCCAACAGCTGAACTGGAAGAATCAATGATTATAGAGAATCTAGCATCAGGTATGGGATGTGATAGCAATGATGTATCTGCAAGCTTTTTCTTTGCCTCGTGAAAGGCTTTCAGCTGGCAATTATCAAGTGAAATGAGTTCATCCTTCACCTTTCTATTTTTCAATAAATCCGTCAGAGGAGTGAACATGTCAGAACAATATGGAATGAAACGTGTGTAATAGTTCACTAGTCAAAGAAAATATCACACTTGACGTAGTGAAGTGCAAGGATGTAGTGCAGGGGTGGGTAACCTTTTCAGAGTGAGGGCCAGACGAGACTTTTGGAAGGAGATCGCGGGGTCGGAGTGAAAACGAAATCTCAGAATTACTATATTTTGTTTACATGAATAAATTGTACAAAAATTGCATTGTAAACTTTACAAATTTGATATTTTTTCCCAAGTGACTTCTGTATGTGATGTTATAAAAGGCGCCGACGAAGAGCCATTTTGGAATCATGAAAAATAATGACGGGGGAAGTAGCAAGTTGATCCAGCATTCGTTTTGACACACCTTCTATTGGTTCTATGTTTCATGCCCTTTCCTCGTCCCACGTTTCCTCTTTGCCTCTCTCTTTCTCTTTTTCTATTTTTATCTCTTAATAGTTAAAGAAAAATGAAATATACATGCATCATCGCTCGCTGATATTTATACATTTTTATATCATTGTAAATCTTAATTGAAACCTACTTTTACGTCTATGTCACAAAATGATATGAGTTTTACTCGGAGGTCCGTGGGCCGTATTGCAATAATAAAGCATAGCAGGACGCTAAGCTTTCGCGGGCCGGATGTGGCCCGTGGGCCGGAGGTTGCCCGACCCTGATGTAGATTGATCAGAGCTTTGACTTTTTCAGGAAGTGGTGAAATACTTTCTGTCCCCAGAAAACAAGACTTGTGTCATCAAAAGTACATCCAACAGAGTTTAATCCAACATAATAACACTTCGAATGTTCCAAAAAGAATGTAGAGATGTTTTTAATGTTCCTCTGGTGAGATGCTAGCTATAAGAATGTCGTCTATATTGTTATGAAATGCATAGTAGAATGAGTCGGTTTGTTTATTTTAAAATTCAAGTTCGTTAGTTCAGTCGCAGGAGCAATAAAAAAATACAGGGCCAATAAGCTGTTCAGAAGCTTTTCTATCAGATTATGATAGGTTAGTGCTAGAATCATAACTCACGTAGATCGACAGAAGATAGTTCATTCATGTAACTGCTACATTACTATTGGCGAAATATATGATTATTTTGTAGCAGTTACATGATGATGGACTTGCATAGTCCATCATCAAGTAAAAGTGGTGCAAGAAACAGCACCTAAGATGGGGTGGTAGGGACGTAAGCAATAATAACGATCCATGTGAAATCTTTGCCTAGTTGCAAGTCAAAGGATCGTACAACTTAACTATACATAGGTATTGAAGAAGGGTTTAGGTTTAGGGTTAGGGTTAGGCTTAGGGTTAAACGTCAAACTGGAGAGTAGAAAGTGAACCGGTTAGGTTAAAATCAGTAGTGCATATGATTATATGCTGTCGCATGCATGGAGGAGTAGAGGTTGATCTCTATTGTCATGTGTGGAAAAAATGCATGTGTATATGCACTGTTGCGAGTAAGTGCATGTGATTAATGCATTGCAGCACATAAGAAGTGCATGTAGGCGGATATGGAGCGAAATGTGCTAAATCTGGAAAATAAATGAAAATATTGTGCTGTACTTCCAATAGGCGGCCAAAGGTAACATGAATGACAAGCGTGACGTGTTGAGACAAGATAAGAAGGAATTAGTCAAGCTAGTATTAGAAAAAAGACTGTATTAATCGCATTACGAAAAGTGTGCGCGTAAAAATAGTATTTGGTGTGTCAAAAATGTTTAAATTGAAGATAGTATACATATTTGGGAAGAAAAAAAAACGTTAATGCAAAACAATAATCCTTAAAACATAAGTCTACACCATACAGGATGACTTAGAATTATAGTTATTTAAAAACGATTAACTTAGATGTGAGTTATCCATTAGGAGTAATCCACGAAAGGGCTAGATGCATGTCATGTGGGGAATATTTAATAATTGAGCGAGAAAGCAGAAAATACCTTATCAGATTACAATTCTAAAAATCGCAACAGACTTTAATTCAATCGCAATTTAATAACAATGGTAAATGTATTTTGTAACTAAATCAACAAGATTTAATCGTTATTCCCTAATAAATTGTCTGAATCAAAATGATAACATGCTGGTTTTCTCTGACAAAAAATCCGAACGAAATGCAACGAAAATGTCAGAAATTAATAAAACCCATGGAAAATGTACTTACCATAATCAATTTTTCCTTAAATCCATGATATAAATGGAATGTTGTGTTTCTTCTGGTAGTTTTTAAGTCTTTAAACTACCGAATTTGATAAAAAAAAACCCTCTGTGGACAAAGTCATAGGTTGCCGTTACGAGGGGAAAAATGTCATATTTTTTTTAAAAATCACGTCGATGTCTCCAATTTGAACTGAAAAAAAAACAATTTTAGCTGGGGGAAAGACGGGAACTGGACAAAGATAATGATAGGTTGAATGAATGTGTTGGGTATTGCATGTTTGTGTTACTTTTCTTCATGACGTCATATAATTAAACAACACAGTGCACAAGACGGGTAGTGGTTTTATGTGGGAGAAACACAGGAACAATACAAAACGATAATACATAGGGTTGAGTATTTATTTACCTCCTCTCCAGGAGGTTAGGCACAAGGCCAGTTTTTATCTTACTCCCACAAGTAAGATGTGACCCAAGGTCGGGTCGGGAAAGTGGGGTTTAAAAATTGCCTAGGCAGCCCCGTCGGCATTCCCCGGTAGGGGCGCATCAGGCAGTAAGCAATAAACTTACTCCTCCCCAAAGAGGGGAGGCGAAGCCTGACAGGATGGACCTCCTAGAAGTGCACAGGACAGACCCATAGACCGGCATAAATCAAGCCCCGAAGGCCAAGACGATACCAGTCTATGGGGTGCAGTATCCATCGGAACAGATACTACACTTTGATCTTAGCCAAAAGGCCAAGTCAAAGTTTGAGTAGACAAGACGAAATAAACTTTATCCTGGAGTTCATCGATTCTCCGAAAATTGCAGGATCACATCTTGTCTGTTTGGGAATCAGTCTAGAACTGAAGGTTTATGTTGATCACGTGATCTGCTTTTAGGGGCAGGATGATTCATCATGCATGAATCTCATTACACGCAGACGTGCTACACGCACACGTGGTGAAGAGAAGCGACGATTACATAACCGCCAAGACGAATCATAACTCACGTAGATCGACAGAAAATAGTTCATTCATGTAACTGCTACATTACTATTGGCGAAATATATGATTATTTTGTAGCAGTTACATGACGAAGTAACTGTTCTTGCCTTTGGTAGTAGTTATTTGTTGACTATTTGTTTTTTTTCTTTGCCTCTTTTTTTCTCTGTTCAAAATTGTTAACAATCGTCTTTCTTTTTTGAAGAGAAATAGGTCACAAATTAGTAGGCCAAACAAACTAAATTGTTGTTGACTAATTTCCCAATGTTCCTTTAAAACAATCATTTAGTGAATACAAAAAATAGGTTAAATTGTATTTCAGTGACACAAAATGTTTAGCGTGAAATATGTATCGACATTACCATCAACTTATTTTTTTTTTATTTAAAACGGCGTTTTGTGGGGGGGGGGAACGATTAAAAGCATTTAAAAAGTTATTTAAGTATGAAATGACGAAACGAAAACAACAAATAGACAACAAATAACTGTTATATACTTTTCTACTTATCTGTATAATTTTCAATTTATTATCTATGCATTTGTTATCGTTATTTTGACTTAGCCAAACCGTGCGTGCTTTCCAACAATTTTGGGGGGACTTGATAGCGAATTTTAAGATTAAAAGATAGTAAAAAAAAAAAAAATCGGGGGGGGGGGGGATGCAACCGGAAGCCTAAGTTCGGGGATAGTTGCCAATCGGATTTGGATAAGAGTTTTTTTTTTTATTATTACTATTATCTTTTAAGCCTGAAATTCTGTACCAAGTCGCACCAAAATTGTCTGCCATGTTGGAAAACACGTGTGGTTGGCTAAGTAAAAGTGACGATAACAAATGCATACATAATAAGTTGGTTATCCTACTAACGGTGCACCCACACAGAAAAGTTGGAAATAAGCCAATCTACTAATTGAAAAAAGTGTTAAAAAGTGTTTGTTTACGTAATTCTAAATTGATTTTGACGCCAATCCGTTCAGCATGTCATAATCTGCTTTAAAAGTACACACCTTTTGAATTACTGCATATCGTCTTTCCGAAAAAAAAATTTATGTCACCTAAAGTTCACGTTTACCACAAATCGACCGCCAGTTTTGATTTACTGAGTAAATTCAGTTTGACTAAGTAAATTCAGAGATAAATCTCATAATCCGTTTCCACACTTTAAAATTATACAGGTCGGTAGAAAATTGAATTTTCTTGCGTTTGGTAAAAGTTATTTGTTGCATATTTTGTTTTCGATCATAAATGGCAAAATAATTTATGCCAAATACAGTAGCATTTAATTATCTACCGACCCGCATACTTTTAACGTGCTGAAACTGTTTTTAAATTAACAATCTTTTTTTCGAGATGTTTATTTCGTTCAAATCTGTTTTAACGACTGCCTGAATAAAAAATAAAGATGGCCGTCTGTCGCTTAACCAATGGGGGCGGGGAGTCATGCATGAACAGGTAATACAAACATTTACTTAACCTGGCAATAGTGGTAGGTTAAGGGGGCTCTTGCCACCGGACTTAGGATTAGTGGTAGTATAAGTTTTTAAAAAATTAAAAAAAATTTTTTAAGAACAGTTAAGCGAGAAGCGGGCATTTATATTTTGTTCGTGAATCGTAAATACCGATTTGAATGAAATCAAATAAAAAAAAAAATTAAAAAAATTAACAACAGTTTCAGTACGTTAAAAGTATAAAGGTCGATAAATAATAAAATTCTACTGCGTTTGGTGTTAGATTATTTTACACATTACTAAGTCTGCTCTCGATTTAAATAATTTAAATTAAAGAAATTTATATTTAAAAAAAAAATAGGCAAGAAATAAATGTTACCAAAGGCAAGATGAATTACTTTTCTACCTACCTGTATAAGTTTATTTGTTTATTTTATTATTATTTTTTATAAATGATAATTCGTTTCGTAAAATTTTTTAATTAAGCGACAATTATTATTTACTCCTCTCCAGGAGTTAGGCACAAGGCCAGTTTTATCCTACTCCCACAAGTAAGATGTGACCCAAGGTCGGGTCGGAAAGTGGGGGTTGAAAAGCTAGCGCCCGAGAGGTGAGCACTCTGACCATCAAAAATTGCCTGGGCAGCCCCGTCGGCATTCTCCAGTAGGGGCGCCTCAGGCAGTAAGCAATAAACTTACTCCTCCCCAAATAGGGGAGGCGAAGCCTGGGAGGGTGGACCTCCTAGAACTGCACAGGACAATCCCATAGACCGGCGTAAATCAAGACAATACCAGTCTATAGGGTGCAGTATCCATCGGAACAGATACTACACTTTGATCTCGACCAAAAGGCCGGCATTTTATTTTATTTACCTCCCCAGGAGGTTAGGCACAAGGCCAGGTTTATCTTACTCCCACAAGTAAGATGTGACCCAAGCTCGGGTCGGAAAGTGGGGTTTTAAAAGCCAGCGCTCGAGAGGTGAGCACTCTGGCCATTTAAAAATTGCCTGGGCAGCCCCGTCGGCATTCCCCGGTAGGGGCGCCTCAGGCAGTAAGCAACAAACTTACTCCTCCCCAAAGAGGGGAGGCAAAGCCTGGGAGGGTGGACCTCCTAAAACTGCACAGGACAGACCCATAGACCGGCGTAAATCAAGCCCCGAAGGCCAAGACGATACCAGTTTATGGCGCGTATCAGTGATACCGGTTATTTGTGGCAACACTTTTTATCGCCGCCACCTACGACTACTTGGCGCCAGACGGTATTTGTTTAATTATTACCAAACTATTTTACAAAACGAATTATTTCATCCGTTTCGTTTACAAAATACTTAACTATACAAACTCAAAATCAATAATGAAAAAAGAATTTGTAAACATCGGGAAATTAAAAAAAAATATAATTTTTTAAAGGGAATTATTTTATCTAAAAGAAACGGCTACGAAAAAAAGGGCGATCCTTGAATTTTAAAACCTTAAAACGATTAAAAAAAGAAATGATAAATTCTTCATTTTTAGTGTAATAAATAAATAAATAAATAAATAAATAAATAGAAGATTATTTATAAAAAATTATAAAATAAACAAGTAAACTTATACAGGTAGGTATAATAGTAATTTATCTTGCCTTTGGTAACATTTATTTGTGGCCTAGTTTAAAAAAAACAAACTTTCTTTAATTTCAATTATTTAATTCGAGAGCAGACTTAGTAATATGGGGGGGGGGGGGATCCATAAACGTTAATTCTATTTTAAAAAGTAACAAAATAAAAATAAACCGAAAAGAAAAATATTCTATTCATGGAAGGGGGGGGGTGGAATAAAATGACAATTCAGTGTTTATTTTTAATAATCAAGACGATTCTCTATTTTTAAATGATTGCGATTGATTGGTTCATTTGGGTCACGTGAAATAAATCCTGGCGGATAGTGGCGGATAGTGGCGGATATAAAAAAGTGCTGCCCATTGCCAAGGACGTGCCCCCCGAATGACACGAACAACACCCACTCAAGCTGTGCCTTAAGGTAGGTATAGATAATAAACAGAGAAACTTTTTACTTACATTTCCGCAAAGAAGATTTTATGTACAATCTTAACTACAACGGCAAGAACAATTCCGGATCCGACAGTAGTTGCGAGGAGTTCCGTTGAGTCCCAGGAGATTTCAGCTGCCATTGTTGAAGATGAACTGACGAGTCCGGGGGAAAAAGAAAAAAAAAAAAAAAAGAAGAAGAAGAAGAAGTAAAAAAAAAACAACCCAAAAACAAATAAACAAAAACAAAACAATTTTTTTCTAAGTAAATTATTTCATTTATTGCTTTTCTCTCCGCTTGACGGCGCCACTACAAACAGAATAATAAACAAATGAAACAAAAAATAAATAAGTCTGAGTAAGAGATTCATCATGTATTGAAAAGAGGTCGAGATTTGGGACACTGAAAACTGATTTTGTTTAAAACTTTATTACATTTGTAATTTTAAATATCTTATATAAATAGGGATTTTGTCCGTCCGTCCGTCTGTCGAGACTTTGGTGCTTCTTTCGTTTTTCAATATGTTAAGCCTCTTTAAAAAAAATGAAATGAGGAATGACGTCACTGGAAGCCTTCCTGCTTCTAATGATGTCATTTCTCATTGCAGCCTTTCCTGCTTCCAGTGACGTCATTCCTCGTTCCAGCCTTTCCTGTTTCACGTGACGTCACCTCAGCTTTCCTTCTCACGCTGTTACCTTTATGGAAAATAAACTTCTTTATTTTAAACTGTTCATCTGTGTTTGCCCTCTCTTCTGTAGCAGTTACCTCCTCCTTTCAAAACATAACTACACCGGTTTGCCGGTAGGTGTCGCTTTTTCACCGACAGGTGGCACTGTAAAGCGACACCAGAGTTATCTGCCCTTCTGACTACAAAAACCGTTGCAAACGGAAAATCCATCTCTCTCTTCTTCACCAGCCTCGACAGAAGTACGCTGACACTAGCGTTCCGTCTCACTTTTCTCTTCAGGTCGATTGGCCTCGGCAGAACGACGCTAATACACTAGCGCTTCGTCTCACGCTTTTCTCTTGAACTGGTCTCAGCAAAACAACTACCAACACACGTTTCTTCCGTCAACACGTGGGCAAACAACGGTAAGAGTTCTCAACTCATTTTCTTTGTGTACGGCTTTCAAAGACTTTCCACACGCCGGATTCATTTCTTCTTATACCTTTTTAAGAACTGTTTTTCCATCGACACACATGCATACATCACACACTTCATCATTCCACGTACACACACGTTCAATAAACGTTATTTGAACTACTTCATTTTGTTTATTAATTATTACTCTGTCTTTGCATGCAACATTGCTTGATTCAACTTTGCACGTTTATAGTCCGGGAACATCACCCTCTCGATCCTAACACTTCTTTGCCACTGCCGTTTACTTTTTTGCATGTGTCTCCTTTCTTAGTGGTAAGGCCGATCACACACATCAACGATCGGTCCTGCAACAAGTGGTGACCCCGACGTGATATCGGACATAGGCAACGGCCGGTAAAGAAGATGACATGTCGTTCAGATCTGATAAATCACGAGTTTGAACATCTCAACACACTCAGCCAATAAAAAAAAATCACCTATCCGTTTACTTTATACTGGTTGTATAGTCAAACTCAGCAAGCATCAACATCACCTTTCAAGGCCTACCAACTCTCCCCAGCAAAAGACGTGACAACCAAAACTTTCCCGGATATTCATCAAGCATAAAACACTCCCGGACATCACTGACAACACTATGAAATAAATCACACCAGTTTAAAACGAGTACAGCTGCACACGCACAACTAAATACTTAACAACTGGACGTTCGTTGTATCAACTCAGGGACAGAATGACCCATCAACTTGAACATCGTGTTCCAACACCAGTACAGACCCACTTGTGATTGTACCTGCAGACTCACTTGCAAACCCTTGCGCATCTGACTTCGACCATAGTGCACCACCGATCTTGACAATTGGACGTTCGTTCATCAGCTCCATAACAAGCAGACTAATCAACATGAACGACGTGACCAACAAATGCAGACTCACTTGCACTTATCTCTTTGAATCTGCAGACACACGTGCAGACTAACAGCACCAACAACCGTGCAGATCCACTTGCATTCACTAATCACCTTCAACCAACCGTGCAGATTCACGGGCCCCACAGACCTTACCAACATTGCAGACCCACTTTCACACTTCTCTTTGACCACAACGCACCACCGATCTTGACCATTGAACGTTCGTTCATCAGCTGCGCAACAAGAGGACTAATAAAACTGAACGACGCACCAACAACAGTGCAAACCCACTTGCGCTCATCAGAAGCACTTGCACTTATCTATTCAAATTTACCGACTTAATTACAAGTAACGAAACCAAAAACTGCAGATTCACTTGCACCACATGCTTAAATCCCGATGAAAACTAAATTGCACCACAGAGTTCATGCAGATTCACTTGCACTCAACACTTTCGACAGAGAAGACCCACTTGCACAGCCGATGTTTTAGCACAGTGACGACACACATGCACTCATCATTTTTAACACATCTGCATATTTTTTTCATAGCCACTCTTCACCACTATGTTTTCTTTTAATTGATTACGATCAATTATCCAGAGAGAGGGCCTTGTCGTGGTATCCGTTCATCTCTACCAATCTTTTCAAACATTACGAACTCGTACACCCCCTTCAAAGCCACACCTCTAATAAAAAAAACAAAAACAAAAAAACAAAAACAGAACAGAACAACGTTGTCATCGTACTTTTCCACCGAGGGCGTCCACTACTATTTATTTATCTACCTCCCACAAGGTAAAATGTGACACAAGGTCGGGAAAGTGGGATTAGATAAGCCAGAGCTCGAGGTGAGTATTCTGACCATTTAAAAAATTGCCTGGGCAGCCCCGTCGGCATTCCCGGTAGGGCGCCTCAGGCAGTAAGCAATAAACTTACTCCTCCCCAAAGAGGGGAGGCGAAGCCTGGGAGGGTGCACCTCCTAGGACTGCACAGGATCAGACAACCCCCAATAGACCGGCGTAAATCCAGACCCAAAGGCCAGGCCAATACCAGTTCATTAGGTGGGTTTAAAAACCCGTGGCTGAACTCCACTAGATACGAATTGACCGGGTTTAACCATCGCCCACGCGGTTCAGCTTTCTATACCACTTTTCTAACAATAAACCGAAATATCAGTATCTGGAAAGTTGCTGGGATTTATGTAAACACTGTCAATTAACTTTCCAGCTATTTTTGACCGTGATAAATTCGACCAGGAATTAATTTCAGTCGTTTCTTAGTTTCATAGTCTGCATTGGCGTTTCTCATAAATACATACAGCAGGTTTTCATAGGAAAATTCGATTCCGCCGGGGGGTGGGGTGGGGGTCAGGAGGCTCCCACCTCCGACTGGGTGGACCAGTCGTCGAGCCAGGAAGCAGAAGAAGACACCACCAGCAACAGCAGTAATTAAACGGCCGTTTTCAGGGCCAAACTACAAACTACACATAATGCGATTCACACTTTGCTGCCTGCTCCATCCACCTGACTCCAGCCTACCTCCCAAGCTCCTGCTCACCTCGCACCTGCGGCTCCTACTTCTGTACCAGCTCCTCACAGTGACTCCTACTCCTGTACCAGCTCTCCACAGCGGCCCCTACTCCTGTACCAGCTACTCACAGCGACTCCTACTCCTGTACCAGCTCCTCACAGTGACTCCTACTCCTGTACCAGCTCCCCACAGCGGCTCCTACTCCTGTACCAGCTACTCACAGCGACTCCTACTCCTGTACCAGCTCCCCACAGCGGCTCCTACTCCTGTACCAGCTCCTCACAGCGACTCCTACTCCTGTACCAGCTACTCACAGTGACTCCTACTCCTGTACCAGCTCCCCACAGCGGCTCCTACTCCTGTACCAGCTCCTCACAGCGACTCCTACTCCTGTACCAGCTACTCACAGTGACTCCTACTCCTGTACCAGCTCCCCACAGCGGCTCCTACTCCTGTACCAGCTACTCATAGCGACTCCTTCTCCTTTACCAGTTCCCCACAGCGGCTCCTACTCCTGTACCAGCTCCTCACAGTGACTCCTACTCCTGTACCAGCTCCCCACAGCGACTCCTATTCCTGTACCAGCTCCTCACAGCGACTCCTACTCCTGTACCAGCTACTCACAGCGACTCCTACTCCTGTACCAGCTCCTCACAGCGACTTCTACTCCTGTACCAGCTCCCCACAGCAGCTCCTACTCCTGCACCAGCTCCCTGCAGCGCCTGCTCCAGCTCCTACAGAGACTTTTACTCGTGCACCAGCCTCCTCCAGCTCTCCCCAGTGGCTCCTACTACGGCTCTCTTCAGTAACGCCGGCTTCAGTTCTCTCGTGCAGCTCCTGCTACTCTTGCCAGCAGCGCCTGCACCACCAGCTCCTTTCCGGCAACCACTGATCCAACTCCTGTCCCTGGTTCCAGCAGCATCATGTTCCTGTTGATCCAGCCCTTGACCACGTCCACACGGACCAGACCTACCTGAGGCATCTCATCACACCTCAGGGACGTCCACGTCAATCTCCCTGCGACATAATCCCATGCTGTCCATGTTCCAGTTTCCCCGATCCCTGTCGACCCACCCTTTTCCTGCTATCCAGGTTCCGGAAACATCCTTCCTGTTGTCCAGGTTCCAGCTTCCCCATTCCAGCCTTTCCAGCCTTTCCAGTGACGTCACCTCATCTATCTTTCACACATTGTTATCTTTATGGTAAATAAACAATTCTTTTTTTTTTAACTGTTTGCCGTGAATTACTTGTGCCCACTTTCTTAGTTGTTAGACCCCCCCCCCGCTCCCAGTAACCGGACCCTGCAACAAACTAAACACCGTGGGTAACATGAATTGGGGTGGTGTGAGGGGTGTTTTTCCGCCGTTACAAACGCTCGTTCCTTTAAGTACCTTGCCTCACCACTGCTCGTGCGTCGTCACCACTGCTCGTCACACGCGCCGACTGAAAGCACCCACAAAGAACACCGAACGAACACACCATAAGAGGAAGGAGGTGACCATTTTTATAACCGCTAGTTACACTATGCAAACTAGTTTGCCAGAGACTACTGTTCGATATCTTAACCGTCTTCTGCCCAGAAAAGACCTCCCCTTTTTTCCACAGTCTGTCAGCCTTTTGGCCAAGATACGTGTGGATAAAATTAACAGAATAAAACAAACAAAGGGAAGAAAGAAACACATTATTATTATATCTGAAATTATATTAGAAAGAAAGCGAAGACATAATAAAGCTTACCCACAAGAATTGTATTTTGTAAAATCAACAATTAAGAGTAAAACATTTATATTAAACAAAAGAATTCATTTGACTAATACATTTTGTATGTATGACTATCAGTTACAGAGTTCATTTTTTTAAGGAGTGAAAAGTTCCGTTTGTACGAACGTGTACTAATAAAATGTTCGGTTTGTTTAAGCTGATGTTTGTACGAATGCGTATATGCGAGCATATTTGATGTATTTTTGTGGCAATTGTAATGTGTGTGTGTGCTTCACAGAATTGTTCGTTATTCGTGGTAGGAATTAAAAGAGATTACCTACTTTTTGACTTTTGCCTCCCCACCTCCTCGGTCGAGCCGGTGGTGATGGTGGGGGGTGTCGACGATCTCCTCTGTGTGCGTTCGACCGGAAAGCGGAAGAAAAAAAGAGAAAGAAATGAGGGTGCGTGACTTGTTTTATAGGGAGTCAAATCACACGTGGTCAAGCTGACCTGTTGGTCCTAGATTGGCCGGAACCTTCGGCTAACGTGCTTTCACGAGATCACCCCTTCTTCTCTACCTCAGAGACGAAGAAGGGCTGAGCAAACAAAGAAAGAAAAGAAGTCGCAACAAATATTCCCTGGCTGGTAGTAGCGTCTGCTATATGGTAACAACAGACGAATTTTGGTAACGACTCCAAAATTTTCGTCACAGTCGAGAGAGGGGTGTTAAAGCGTAGTATAGCGTAATGAACATAATGTGATAAAAAAAACTGTGTATCGACGATAAATATTGTTTCCTGTTGTTGTTTTTGCTAAATATTAGTAAATTTGGAACACTTTCAAGTTAAAATCTAATTAGTTTTACGCATGTAAGCATAAGAAGAACACGCTTGAAATGTGTAAATAACCGCTAGTAAAAGCGGAAGTAAGAGAATTGATGGTATATCCAAAAACCAGATAGTAAATAAGTATTGAAGAAACGAAGAAGTTTGAGTCGATTATTTAAGGGCTGTGAATTATCCACGGGTCAGAAAAATCGTAATCAAAACTTCCCCACTCAGTTATAAAATTTACATTTGATTAAAAGTTATTAATAAAAGTCATGTTCATTTGATGCATATAGTTTTCTTTGTAGAAAGGTTCAGTGAGAAATGTTATGAGCGTTAAAATGAATACGTTTATACATTTGTTTATAATCAGAGTAGATCAGCAGACGACATTGAAACGGCTTCAAGCAGTGTGTGTGTGTCGACTTTTGTGTGCTTATGCGTATGGCAGTGTGTGTTTGAATAAGTTGAGAATTGTAGCAAGAGATGGGGCGAGGGGAAACGAAGTGTAACATGAATGTTAGCACTGTCTTGGAATTTTTTGTCTCAACTTTTTCATGAAGGAAAAATCTGGCCATATACGGGGTCAATGTAAATCCAAAAAGGCAATTTCGATAAATTCAGAAAATCTTCTGATACGTTGAATTAATGTAATCTTACGAGTTTTTAACCTTATTTTTTGTCCTGAAGCTGAACAAAACTCTCGAAAGTATAATAAAAACTACTCGCGTGTTTTTGGAGGACCCTTTTAAGGGTTCCAGTTTTGGGGGGAAGATTTTGGGAGAGCCGAGTTTTATAGAAACATTTTAAAGAAAAACAGTTTTTAGTAATATTCAAATGTGTGAGAGAGCGAGAGAAATGTTATATGATCAACAAACAAAATAATGAATTCAAAAGCATAAATTCACAAAAGAGATATTTTATATATGTTTAAAATGGAAGTCTGCAAAGATAGGAAAACATAGAATAATTGTTCATATTTGAGTGTCCTTGCCGAACAAGAGGGATTCATTAGTTGAGATATCGAGGAAGCCTGAGTCGATAATTTAAGGGCTGTGAATTATCCACGGGTCTGAAAAATCGTAATCAAAACTTCCTCACTCAATTACATAAATTACATTTCATTAAAAGTTATTAAATAGAGTCAATAATCATTCGTTTTCATAGTAGAAAGTTCAGTGAGTAATGTATGAAGTATTAAAATGGCTAAGTTAATAAGTTTGTTTTAAATATGCAAACGACATTGAAAGGGGATTCAAACAGCGTGTGTCGCCTTTAGTGTGCGTATGCATTATACAGTGAAAGAGTTAATGTATTGTGTCTATGTGTGCGTTGATGTCAGTGTGGTTATGTGTGTGTGAGTTTAGAAAAGGGGGTTTTCAGCATTCCCAAAGCCCTACAGAGGGGCGATAGGGCTGGAGAAACGTCGATGTTAGCTCTTTTGTGGATTAGGGCTAAACATACTTTCTGAAGGAAAAAGCTGGGTTTTTATGGGGTCGAGGTGGCTCCCAAAGAACAATTTCTATAAATTCAGAAAAATTCTCTGATTGGTTAAAAATATTATTATTTGTTTTTATTAATTCTGACGGATTCGTGCGCAAAGCGGTGTGCGCAGAAACGAGTTCTAGCACTTTCATTTTCGGCACCGAAGGGTAAACTTCACACCTACATGTTCACACGTTTTTTTTAAGCAAATTACTAAATAGACTAGGAAACGTTTTAGACCTGTTGCATGGTCCAATCACCGAGGAGTTTTTTTTTTGTCCCGACGCTGTGACAACGCCACTACTCTGCGGTGATCGATCTTACAACTAAGAAAGTAGACACAGGAAAATTACGGCAATGACAAAGAAGAGAGGTCAAACGCAGATGGGGAGTTAAGAAAATAGAAGTTTATTTACTATCAAGGTAACAATGCGAGAAAGAAAGCTGAAATAACAGGGATGACGTCACTGGAAGCAGGAAAGGGTGGGTCGACATGAATCAGGGAGGGGGGAAACTGGACAGCATGGGATGATGTAACACTGAGATTGACGTGGAAGTCCCTGAGGTGTGATGAGATGTCTCAGGTAGATCTGGTCCGTGTGGACGTGGCCAAGGGCTGGATCGACAGGAACATGGTGCTGCTGGAACAATGGACAGGAGCTGGAGCAGTGGTTGGAGGAAAGGAGCAGAAGGCGCTGGGAGGAGCTGGAGCAGAAGGCGCTGGGAGGAGCTGGAGGTAGTTGCTAGAAGGAGCTGGAGAATGCACTGCAGGAAACTGGAGCAAGCGTCACTGGAAGGAGCAGAAGCCGGTGGGAGGAGCTGGAAAGAGTCGCTGGAGCAGGAGCTGCTGGAAGGAGCTGCTGGAAGGTGCTGAAGCAGGCGCTACAGGAAACTGGAGCAAGAGCCGCTGGAAGGAGCAGGAGTCGGTGGGAGGAGCTGGAAAGAGTCACTGGAGCAGGAGCTGCTGTAAGGAGCTGCTGGAAGGAGCTGAAGCAGGCGCTACAGGAAGCTGGAGCAAGAGCTGCTGGAAATATCTGAAGCAGGAGCTGCAAGAGAGAGCTGGAGCTGGTGCAGGAGTGAACTGGAGCAGGATTTGCTGGAGCAGGTGCTGGGGTCGAAGTAGAGCAGGAAGCTGGAGTCAGGTTGATGTAATATATTGTTACATATACCTGCTCTATGTAGGGTATTGAGCATTATTTTATCTAACATATATCACTTACTAAAGGTAATATAGTATTATAACACACATCTGCTCTATCGAGGATATTGAACACTTTTGGATTAACATATACCATTTACATGTAATACTGTATTTTTATTTTTATTGCACCTGGGCAACACCGAATTTATAGATTGGTATACGACACGATAACAATACACATTGAAGTTATTGTCCCCAGGCAACAAAGCGTTTCAACCCACATGCTCTATCTAGAATATTAAGCACTTTTAAATAATTATGTACCACTTAACAAATGTAATACTGTAAACTTACTTTTTTATATTTCCCCGGCAACGTCGAGTTTTTCCTCTTGTATACAACATTATAACAACACACGTTGAAGTTATTCTCCCAAGCAATGCAGCGTTTAAACAAACCTGCTCTATCTAGTATAGTGAGTACTTTTGAATTAACATAGACAACTTACCAAATGTAATACTGTATTATTATTATTATTATTATTATTATTATTATTTATATATTAATACGATAGTGTGTGTGTTCGTGTGTCACGCTTCCGGCAAAAGCTCTGCGCATGCGTTCCGCACATAGATTTTGAGAAACATTTTCATGTATTTCCCTTTGGTGCAACGGTTAGCGACGTAGTATTTTTGACTTCGGCCTGACTGGTTTATAGTTCGATCCCAACCAACCTCTAAGATTTTTTTTTCTACATTTCGAGGAGAAGGGGAAGAGAGGTAGGGGGGGACGACGACCGGCAAGACACATATTAATACAATAGCGTGTGTGATTTTGTGTCATGCTTTCATCAAAAGCAACGACCTTCCGAATCTTTGTATGCTACTCATGAATTGGCTTGGCTTTTTGGCTAAGATCAAAGTGTAGTATCTGTTCCGATGGATACTGCACTCCATAGACTGGTATTGTCTTGGCCTTCGAGGCTTGATTTACGCCGGTCTGGGTCTGTCCTGTGCACTTCTAGGAGGTCCACCCTCCCAGCCTGCGCCTCCCCTCTTTGGGGAGGAGTAAGTTTATTGCTTACTGCCTGAGGCGCCCCTACCGGGGAATGCCAACGGGGCTGCCCAGGCAATTTTTAATGGCCAGAGTTCTCATCTTCTCGAGTGCTGGCTTTTCAAACCCCACTTTCCCGACCCGACCTTGGGTCACATCTTACTTGTGGGAGTAAGATAAAACTGGCCTTGTGCCTAACTCCTGGAGAGGAGTAAATAAATATTCATGAATTGGAGCCAAATTTAATTTAATCGAAAACATTTACAAAGTAAGGTTTAGTCGTCGAAATATTACCGTCACTAGAAATATTGTATATAAAGAAGTTTTGTAAATTGTTTCATGTATTGTTCATTTTTTTAAAATAAATATACAAGTCCAAATCTTATCATATTTTATTCAAACATGTATAGGTTAGGAACAAGATAATTAGTATTAAAAACATCATTTCGTGTAATTTACACGGGTCCTGCTAGTTATTATTATTATTATTATTATTATTATTATTATTATTATTATTATTATGCAGTTCCTAATCAATGTTGAGTACCTTTTCTTCTATATACAACACACATTGAAATTATTGCCCCCAGGCATTGCACGTTTAAATACACCTGCTCTATCTAGGATATTTAGCACTGTTGGATTAACATATACCACTTAACAAATGTAATACTGTATTATTACTATTACCAGCGGGACCCGTGTAAATTACACGAAATGATGTTTTTAATACTAATTATCTTGTTCCTAACCTATACATGTTTGAATAAAATATGATAAGATTTGGACTTGTATATTTATTTAAAAAAAATGAACAATACATGAAACAATTTACAAAACTTCTTTATATACAATATTTCTAGTGAAGGTAATATTTCGACGACTAAACCTTACTTTGTAAATGTTTTCGATTAAATTAAATTTGGCTCCAATTCATGAATATTTATTTACTCCTCTCCAGGAGTTAGGCACAAGGCCAGTTTTATCTTACTCCCACAAGTAAGATGTGACCCAAGGTCGGGTCGGGAAAGTGGGGTTTTAAAAGCCAGCGTTCGAGAAGGTGAGCACTCTGGCCATTAAAAATTGCCTGGGCAGTCCCGTTGGCATTCCCAGGTAGGGGCGCCCCAGGCAGTAAGCAATAAACTTACTCCTCCCCAAAGAGGGGAGGCGCAGGCTGGGAGGGTGGACCTCCTAGAACTGCACAGGACAGACCCATAGACCGGCGTAAATCAAGCCTCGAAGGCCAAGACAATACCAGTCTATGGAGTGCAGTATCCATCGGAACAGATACTACACTTTTATCTTAGCCAAAAGGCCAAGCCAATTCATGATTAGCATACAAAGATTCGGAAGGTCGTTGCTTTTGATGTAAGCATGACACACAAAATCACACATGCTATTGTATTAATATGTGTGTTCCCGGTCGTCCCCTCCCTACCTCTCTTCGAAATGTAGAAAAAAAATCTTAGAGGTTGGTTGGGATCGAACTATAAACCAGTCAGGCCGAAGTCAAAAATACTACGTCGCTAACCGTTGTGCCAAAGGGAAATACTTGAAAATGTTTCGAAAATTAGGCGAGTTGAATGTTTTTCAAAATCTAGGTGCGGCACGCATGCGCAGAGCTTTTGCCGGAAGCGTGACACATTGTTTAAACGTGAAGATGTAATGCAATGTATGTTAACATGGAATGAGAAACAGTTCTTTGGCCAGTGTGTAAATATATATATATATATATATATATATATATATATATATATATATATATATATATTCTAAAGAAGCTTTGAGTCATTTAAAAAGAGGAAAAAAAAAAAAAAGAAGGAAAATTGCATTTAAATTCCCAGAGAAACTAACTAAATCCAAGACATCGCAGACTAAAATTCATAAATAAAAAAAGGGGATTCAAGTATCTAACAGTGAAACAAAAACAGGGGACCTTAACTGAAACGGGAAATATTAAAACGGGGATCATCAGCTGTTTACCATGTAACTGTTTCGGAGATTTAAAAAGAGGACAGTTATAATATGCATGGCTACTGATCAAATGACCATTTCCCCAATAATCAAGTGTAGAAATAATTCAACTTAAATTTCACCAATATATAAATAAATAAATAAATAACAATAATAATATAATAATAATAATAATAATAAAATAATAATATATTACCCTTAAGACTACCGTGTGATATGGTAATTTGCATATCAAATAACATTAATTATAACAATAATAATAATACTATCCAAACACTACACCCAAGAACCATTCTGCGATATGGTAGCTAGCAATAAAATTATATAGGAATAAAAGTTGCATTGAAATTATATATATATATATATATATATATATATATATATATATATAAGGAAATGGTAGTTTGCTTGAAGCATTGCTAGTAAACAAGTAAATATGACGGTGAGAATTCCGAGGCAGGAGCAATGCAATGTTGAAAAACCGGAAGGTGGAATAAACAAAAAATAAAAATAAATGACAAGAGACGGTAAATCTCAGATCAATTCATTTATATTTCAAAATTTAAATATAAAGACAGTAAATTGTAAAATTGGTGGGCTTACTGTTAAATATTCAAAGTCTCTATCATTCCGGACCTTTAAATATTTAATAGTAAGCCCATTTTACAATTTACTGTCTTTATATTTAAATTTTGAAATATAAATCAATTGATGTGAGATTTACCGTCTCTTGTCATTTATTTTTATTTTTTGTTTATTCCACCTTCCGGTTTTTCAACATTGCATTGCTTCTGCCTCGGAATTCTCACCTTCAAATTTACTTGTTTACTAGCAATGCTTCAAGCAAACTACCATTTCCTTATATATATATATATATATATATATATATATATATATATATATATATATATATGATAATTTTATTTACACAGACATGTACAAAATCTGCGACACTGGCATGTCGATGTTATCGATCAACAGTTACTATAAACTGAGATCTCATCAGGCAGAGTTAGAATCCGATCTTAACCTCACTTCATATTTGGAGAGAATGAAATGGAGGGATAAAGAAAGAGAAGAAGAAAAGAAATTTAACATTTAAAAAATTGAGGCCGTTAAAAAATTAAAAATTAAAAATCTAAAAAAATCTAAAAACAAAAAAATCTAAAATCTAAAATCTGAAACAAACAGGGCAAATAAATAAATAAAAAAAAAAAAAAAAAAAATAAGGTGGAAAGAGGGGCATATAATGAAGGGAGAAGTGATGGGAAGGTAGACACATAAAGGAAAAGAAGGAGAAGAAAAAGAACGTCTGTTGATTCAGATCGAGAGAGAAGAGATAGGAAATATAAAATAGGAAGGGGGGGGTAGACATGCACGAATCAAGTGAAAAAAAAAAACAGACAGTTATTTTCAAGCCGAGTTAATAAATGTATTTTTCAAGTGAACTATAATATTGTGTATATGTGTGTATGCATGCGTGCGGGCAAACCTATCAGCCGCGTGTAATTGGTGTGGTGGTGAGCCGGTGATCAAATGTGTTGCCAATTCTGGATTTATATTGTCTTTATAATTTGTCTACAGTTTATTAGCTTATATATATATATGATAGAGGTTTTTTTAATTTAACTTGGGGATATGCCGATAACCCACTGGTCCCCGTATTTGTTCAGCATTAGTAGACGATTCACTTTTAATTAGGGCTAACAAGCAAGTCCAAACTTTTCCTAAGAGAGTTCTCTTGTCCTAGGCGAACTCTTCAGTATCTTTTCTCCAACTGTCTTATTATTAAAAGTCCTTTAAAAGCGCTGCACATGGTTTGGCCCAGGAATTAGGATGCTCTATCATGTAGTCGCTTGTATTTGCTTCTCTATTATTTTATGATATCCTGTTTCAGGGCCGCACCTTTGATTCAGGTAGGGGAACAAGTTTACACCTTACATTCTGTAATTTGCTGTCTCTCATCAAGGGAAGAAAGAGGAGAAGAAAGAGAATAGTGAAAAAGAGGGAGAAGCGTGCCATGGCCTCTGTTCGTTCGCGTATGCCTTCATCTTCTCCTAGCAGTCAGGGTAAAAGGGACCGCATAATACGATAGAGTGGTTTCCCTATCGTAACACATTCAACTGTTAATAAACAGAGAGAGAGAGAGAGAGGGGGAAGCGAGAGTGATATATACCATATAAAACATAATCAGCGGATTAAACAACATACAGTCAGATAGGGTGAGAGTGATAGAAACTTAGTAAGAGTTGGGTGAGTTAATCGCAAATTACGATTTATTAGAACAATTAAAATGGAAGTTTTTTAAAACATAATACAATCCTGAAATTGAGGAATATTTTAACATGTATTTTGTGTGAGTAAAATGTATAGGAAGAAAGCCTTAGGTAAACAAACGTTGATTAACTCAGATTTCGTATAATAACGGATATGTATATAATTTGTCCGAATAAGAATTTGTTTCATTGTGGAATCGAAAGTTTCCTTCAGCCTTGTCGAACTTTTTTCGTTTTTAGTTCATAATCGGGCCAATGGTCAGACTTCATCTTTTCAAAATAAGCCGTCACATTCGGATAAGCATTTTCTGGAAGAAAGAATAGAAAAGAAAAATGATTAATTCTTTTTTATCAAGCCTTTTATTTGCGTATTGATGTACACTCACTCGTCAAAAATTATGCTTTGCTAGTGTTTGCACTCGCTATTTATCTAGTACTAATGTTACATAACGAGGACCGTGTTTTGAATAGAAAAGTTGGAGTGACACCTCAAGGTTGACACAGAACGGAAGTCACCGAAACCATGTGTCATCCGGATGTTCTGCCTCTTGGACTGGCGATACTTCAAGCACGAAAAGACATGTCTAGGGCGCTATCCACTATTACGTGGGTGGGAGGGTGGATGGGGGAAGGTCTAGCATGTACAATGTAACTAGGTGTAGTTACACACACGATTTTTCTTCTCTGTTATGTTTTTATGACCCCGAGCAACGCTGGGTAGCCCTGCTAGTATCGAATAAAACAACTCAATCTGACCAAAAAACGATATATGCGACATGCGTACGCTACTTGAGGACACGAAAGTGACTCGTCCCTCTGATGTTTTGTTACCGTTCTTCTTTTTTAAATAAACGTTTTTATAAATCAACATTGGCGTCCGAGTGGTTTTGTATCCACAGACAAGCCAAAACCTGAGTTCACGACGACAATGACAGATATATATATATATATATATATATATATATATATATATATATAGAGAGAGAGAGAGAGAGAGATACTTTCTGAAATAGAGAGAGATACCCGATTTGGGAGGAGGATTATATAGAGATTATGCCTTATTTACTACGGAATGCTCAGATAAGGAAATTAGAAATGATTAAAAAAAGCTTTGTGAATTATTTAAAAAATTGAGCCTCAAAATAACTACAGAGAATAATGATTTTTAGATATTTCATTGAAGCCTTACCATAAACTTAACCAGAAAATATATAAAATAGATAAACAAGCCGCGCGTGCGTGGCCACCCTCTGTATGTGACTCGATGTGGCGAGTGTAAAATGCAATAAATTTGGCCAATTTGGGGCATTTTTGACCCCCCCTTTGACCCCCTGGGGGCGCGAACCAGAATTTTTCTGAGGTCAAGGATGCTCATTTTATATCCAGAACAATTGCCTCTACATTTTGGCCAAGTTTCAGAAAAAATGAATGGATGGATCAAACGTTATGGGAGAAAAGGGTCATTTTTTGCCATTTAAGGGGCTTTTGACCTCCTTTGGGCGCGAACCAGATTTGTTCCAAGGTCAGCGATACTTATTTTCTATTAGGAACAATTGCCTCCACATTTTGGCCAAGTTTCAGAGAAATTGAATGGATGGATGAAAAATTATGGGGCAAAAAATGTCATTTTTTGCCATTTCGGGGCCTTTTGACCCCCTGAGGGGCTAACCAGATTTTTTTCAAAAATCGGAGAATGTCACTTTCTAACCTGACCAAAGTTACAACTTCATGCAAAATTTCAGAGAAATTCAATGGATTGTTGCGGAGAAAAATCCGGACGGACGAACGGACATGCCTCAAAACATAAGTCCCCAGATTTTATAAATCGGGGGACCAATTATCTAATCACTCTAAACTGATTAAGAAAACATTAATAACTAATGCATCTAATAGAATTTCAAAACTATCTGCAAAAAATATATTTGATGAAAATAAATAATATTACAATGATGCATTAAAAATATTAGGCCATAGTGAAACAATACAGCTTATAAATGATAATGCGGTTGATCAAAATAAACACAAATATATAAAAAATTACAGTTAAGAGAAACCTAGTAATTATAAAAGAGTTGCTGGAAATATAATAAATAATAATGGTAATAATAAATTAACTGTTAATCCAAAAAATACGAAAATGAAAAGAATAAATAAAAATAGTAAAAAAATAATAATTATAATTGTAGTGATAGTGATAGTGACAATAAAAAAGAAACCATTTAGTTTAAACCACCATATAGTATGTTAACACAGATATACCTAAGCAATTTAAAAAATAGAAAAAACTAATTGTAGTTAAGAGAAATCTAGTAATTATAAATGATAATAGAGTTGCTAGAAATATCATGATAAATAATAATGTGAATAATAAATAAACTGTTTATCCGAAAAATAAGAAAATGAAAAGAATAAATCTAGTAATTATAAATGATAATAGAGTTGCTGGAAGTAATATGATAAATAATAATGTGAATAATTAATAAACTGTTTATCCGAAAAATAATAACATGAAAAGAATAAATAAAACTAGTAAAAATAATAATAATTATAATTGTAGTGATTGTTATAGTGATAATAAAAAAGAAACAATTTAGTTTATCCTCCATATAGTATGTTAAGACAAATATACCTAAGCAATTTTATAAAATAATCGATAACAATTTTAAAGCACATAAAACATTAGGAAAAATATTAAACAAAAATACCATACAACTATATTATTCAACCGTTAGAAATATAAAAAATACTATAATTTCAGTGAACAAATCTAAACTAAAAAAATCAAATATAATAAATAACTGTCAAAGAAATAAAAAAGATGTAACTGTAAGGTGAATGTAAACTGTCCATTAAATGGTGAATGCTTGACATCAGGTATAGTATATACAGGTAAAATCAATATTGGAAATAAATCATCTGTATATATATACGATTGACGAGATGCTCTTTTAAATATAGGTACAGCAAATATATTGCATCTATTAAAAAAGCTTTTAGAGTAGGTATTGATAAAAAGACAACTTTGTTGGCTACATACACTAAAGCACTTAGTGATAAAAATATCAACTATATTGACTAAAGCTAATAAATATTCACAAAATAAATGTAGGAGATGTAATTTTGTCTGAATCAGTGGAAATCCTAACTTATAAAGGAAATATTATAAACAAGAGAACTGAGACTTTACATAAAAGTCAATATAAAGCCACAAACATAAAGAAATAATTGGATGTAAACGATTCTATATTGATCAACAATAATAAATCAAGGGAGGCGCGATAGCGCTCTATCCCTTAATAGACTTCAAATACGACCTATGCTAGAAATCTCATTTCTTTGATCAGTCATAACTCAAAAACCAATAAACCAAAATATTTAAAACTTTGCACAAAATTTTCATTTGATAGGTTCTATAAGTGTGTAAAATTTCAGCATCATTAGTCAAGGCAACCCAGAGATCCAGAAAGGTCAGGAGTGATTTTGTGTTATCCGTGTGTACGTACGTACGTGTGTGCCACCCTGTATCTCATCAAGTATTTGATGGATTCAGCTGATTTTTGGCAGATATAGAGGTTCTAGGGTCTGGTTGATGGCATTTTAATTTCAGTTTATCATATACCTTAGTTTTCCAGAAAATTCCAAAAAACCTTAAAAATGACCATTGTATTGAGGCATAGCCTTTACAAAAGTAGTGACATTCCATGATAAATGCCAGTATACTGAAAGCATATGCCCTTAATAGGGTTAAGATGAAAATTCATATACACTAAATGCACAAAAGCAAGGAAATTCCCAAATTTCTACACTTTTATTGTCATTAAGGGTATGACTACATATCAACCAAGCCATTTCATTATCACCTCACTACAGTATAAATCTCTATGCATGAGTGGATGAAGTGTGTGTGGTGCGCTGAAGAAAAATTCCTACCAGTAAAATAAATAGCCCTGTTGTGCTCGCATACCCTTAAAGACAATAAAAGTGTAAACATTTGGGAATTTCCTTGCTTTTGTACATTTAGTGTATATGAATTTTCATCTTAACCCTATTAAGGGCATATGATTTCAGTATACTGGCATTTATCATGGAATAGAATAGTAGAAGTATAAGCCAATTAAAAGATTCAAAGATATAAATAAACAAGTTTTTGACTAAAAATTAAGTACCTACTTAAAATGAATCTACTATTAACTGATAATGAAATTAGATAAAAATGTGGTTCCATATTGATAAGTGAAATATCTCTAAATACATTATAAATGATAATTGATTAAATAATAGATATGCTAACCAATGATGCTAATAATGGTTAGTAAATAAAATAAATAATAAATAGAAAATGAATATTACTTATACTATCTTAGATTTTAATTGAAGAATAATAATAATTATAATAGAAATAAGAATAGTAATAATGGTTTATAATAGTAATAATAATTCCAATTCAAATAAATAAGTAGTTAATATTAATAGAATGGGATTGTTACTATAAAGATAATAATAGTAATAAGAGACAATAATTTTGCTAATAATAATGTTAATTAATATAAGTATAATTAGATAACCTTAAAAATAATATATAAAAAAATCGTATTAACCAGGGGTAAAAGAAAGGTAATATGAATAACAGGTTTAACATAAATAGTGAATTATAACATAAAATTTGTTTTTTCAGTAACTATAATAATTGTTAAGAGTTAATAATAGCGATGGTGTTTATGTTAATAATAATAAATGATATTTTTAATAAAAATGAAAATATAATTATATTAGGATTTAATTGTATATGACTTACTCAAATTTAAAATTTTAATAATTTATTGAGAACACAAATGACAATATTAATAAAAAATATATGTATTATACAAAAATTAGTCATTAAATAAAATTAAAATAAACTATAAATAGTTAGTAAATCACAGGATTGCTGTAAAATTTTATTAACTATATTGGAAAATAATATAACTAGGAATAATTATTAAGTTATTGGAATATAAATTGAGAATATAAATAAAAAAAATAGGGCGATATAACTATGATTAAGCAAATATTAAATTACATGATAATTATTTGATGGCGTAATAGGATAGAATGATAGTTAAAATAAAAACTGGTAAAAATAAAATTACTACAGCAGTTATGTATGATTACATCGGAAGTGACTCATACGAGATTGGTGGATGGCAATATGATAGATTTGTACTCCTTACTAGAATGATAATAAGAAAAGAAAGGAGTAAAAATGAAGAAAAAGAGAAAAGAAATGGTTAAATTAAGACAATAACAGTTGGTGTGAATTAATTATTATTTTATGTGCGAATTTTACTCTGTGTTTTTTTTTGTAATTCAAATATGAACATTTTAATGGAAAGGAACAAAAACATATATAGTGGACATAGTGTATTATGAACTCTCATATACAAAAAAAAACAGAGACTAATGAACGTTTCCCTTTGATCAGAGTGACAAAAAGAAGAAAGGAATATAGAAATTAAATATGTATTAATTAAATGAATATTGAATGCATGTTATTATTTCAGTATGACTGTGGTGTGTTATGCACTGATGAAGCCTCTTTGTGGATATTTGGTAAATTTTGTATATTATAAATGTGTATATTTACGAAATGGGCATGCTTATAAAATGATTTTGAACAGACTAGGATTATATCATGTTATATATATATATATAAATATATATATATATATATATTATATATATATATATGTATTATATATATATATATATATATATATGTATTATATATATATATATATATTATATATATATATATGTATTATATATATATATGCCTATATATATATGTATGCATATATATATGTATGCATATATATATGTATATGCATATATATATATATATATGTATGCATATATATATATGCATATATATATATATATATGTATGTATATATATGTATATATATATATATATGTATATATATATATGTATGTATGTATATATATGTATATATATATATATGTATCTATATATATATGTGTATATATATGTATATATATATATGTATACATATATATATGTATATATATATGTATACATATATATATGTATATATATATGTATACATATATATGTATACATATATATATGTATACATATATATATACATATATATGTATACATATATATATGTATACATATATATATATACATATATATATGTATACATATATATATGTATACATATATATATGTATATATATATGTATACATATATATATGTATACATATATATATGTATATATATGTATACATATATATATATGTATATATATGTGTGTATATATATAGGTATGTGTATATATGTAGGTATGTGTATATATATAGGTATGTGTGTATATATATATATATATAGAAAATGAAAAACCAAAATTATTTATCTATTTATCAAGGTTTTGTCTTTATTTCAAGACTTTTTCAAAATGACTAATTTAAAGAAATAACATACATGTACGATAATTGAAAATATGTGGTGCGTTTGTGATGTTAAAAGAATGCTTTTTTTTTCAAATGAAACAGTCGTTAGAATTCAACAAATGTGGTGTGATAATGATGTGAAAATGTTTTTGTTCTTTTTCCGAATGAACCATAGCCACTAGAAATCAAAATGTGTCACAGTACAAGCAATATTCATTTCCAAATTCTTGCACATATTAAAAAAAAAACAAACAGACAGCTTTCTTTCTCTTTTTGTCCAGTTTTCTTCCACAGTAGATACATATCGGAATGGCCCTCACAAAATAGACTTTTGTGAACTACTAAACAGTTCCAGCAATTATTATTATTATTAAAACTGTGTCTGTGGTTGCGGTAGTCAAATGACATCCCGTAGCTGTAATCAGTCCTCCATGCTAGTCCCAGGCCATCTGGCCTTGTCTTGCGCAAGTTGTTGTAGGCAATGAAGTTGTTTCGCTGTACGTAGTGGTCCTAGTCCCGCCTGCTTGAGGTCAGCACGTAGTGTGCGCAGCAGATTTGTGCAGTGCCGTCCTAGTCGCGGTTGGTAGGCTTGCGAGCCAGTAACGGGAAAGTCTAGTGCCCTCTGTGCGGAAGTGTCATGGTTTATCCGTCCATTAAACATACTGCTAAACAAACTCTCTTTAACACAAAAGTTAGAACATACACTTACTCACTAACAAAACAGGCCCACTAATACACACACACACTATTATGCCTATTCTATTTACACATATGTAAACACACGCGGCGCCAACCAAAATAAACAATTTTTTCTCACACAAAAACAACTCTTTCATTCCGGAACGTTCCTTTGACAATCTGAACTCTCATTCTTCACAAACTCTTTAGCTTTCATTGTCTTACTAGTGCTACCAGATCAGGCTGTCTGAAGATACCGGCTTTCTGACTCAAAATGCACCAAACATTGATGTTATTGTTTTTTTTCCTTCCCCTTTGCAAAACTCAATCATGTTCTGCAAAGCTAAAAACAAACAACATTTTTTCTCTACAAAACAACCAAACGAAACGAAACACGATGAATAAATATTTGAAGATATAAAGAATTTGAGACATAAAAACTTTTACCAAAATGACCTTATTCGGCATTAACTAACTCGAAAAGGGTTGATATGCCATAAAACAAAACAACCAAATCAAAACAACCATCTTTCATTGTCGTAACAAGTTGTTGAATATAAATTAATTATTTTCTATGGATCTTCAACAAATTCTCACCTTGAACGATTTTGGCAGCAAAAGCCGTTTCTGGCATCATCCACATCATTGCTAACATTCCAAAGACGGCGCAATCTTCTTCACATGGTTGATTCCCCATCAAATACGGATTCTCACCTGCGAATAGATGAAAAGTAAGACAGTTTCCAGAAAACAAAATATCAAAAGAAAACATCGAAACAATGTAATATGTGACAGAACGTGTATTGCACCAAGAAATAACAATCCATATAATAATACCCGTGCACCTTCGTTTGTACGTACGTTATCACCCTTTCACACCCATTCACAAAAATGAGATCGCACGATCGCCAAAGATGAAAGTAATTGAGAAATATCTGATGTTGTCTTTTTGGCAAAAATTTAGATTTTTACTGTAAGGGCACGCAGAGTACTGGAATCCTGAGAAGGGTTATCTTTTCGAAATGAATTGTTCTAAAATCGAATAAGATGTTATTAACAGAATAACAACTCTCCCAAAGAACGACCGCTCTATCTTGCGGCTCATAAAAAAAGAGGAAGATCTTCTCAGCTTATCCGCTATGTGTCACTACTAACTTTCTGTTTGTGACGCAATGTACCGATACGGAAACCTAACTCTAACTTAACTTTTAATGGTATTTTCCACTGCTGCAAATGATGTTTCTGGTATTATCCACATCATTGCTAACAATCCAAAGATGGCGCAATTTTTTTCATATGGTTGATTCCCCCATCAAATACGAATTCGCACCTGCGATTAAAAGCAATGCTGATATTGTTTCCAGCAAACAAAAAATATATAAAAAAAAACCAAAACCCCAGCAAAACCCCAGCAAAACCATGCAATATACGAGAGAACTAGTACACAACCTCCATCAAAAATGACGAGAAAAAATTATGCTTTGCCAGTGTTTGCACTAATATTCATCTAAAATCATAGAATTACATCAATCATTAGATTTTTCGGTGCTTGTGCTGTTCAGCGGCCGTATTAAAAAATTATCATTTTATAAAAACAATATTATATACTTATTCAGCGTTATATTCTTACTCACTGTACAAAAAAGTAGAACAAATTATCCACTAGAACTTTAATTACAAGTATTTTTCCATTCTGCGTATCATAACAGCGATTCGTTCACTAGGCCTCCATTTTTTGATATGGCAAGAGCTATTGCAGCAAGCCGATATCTTCAGACAGTCTGATCTGGTAGAACCAGGCACATACAGCCAAGAATGTTGAGTTTGGAAATGATTCACAAAAAGAAGAGTGAGTGATCAGGAAGTAAGTGGGCGAAAATCGAGGGGGGGGTCGAATCTATTGAACTCTCTAGATGGGATAGCGCTTGAGAGTTTGTGGTCAGCTAAGAACGGCTGAGAATAGAGACAGAATGTAGTAAGTTCCGGTGATCAGCTGGAGGTGACTGAGAGAGGAACCGGACATTTAGAATTTTCAGTCAAACCTAGATATATTGAGGAGACGGTGCAGACACAGGTCAGTCAGAGTCTGGCTGAGATCAGATTGGTGTACACCCGAGGAGTGAAAATTCAGCTTGGAGGAGACTGGGGTAGATCCAAGGAGTTAGGATAGAGGGCTGGAGATGAAGTAGACATGCAGACTAGTTCGACGGGGCTGTACAACCTAGTGAGTTTTAAGCTGAGATTCTGTACTGGCAAGACTGAAACTTAACTAAGATGCGGACGCTAGTGGCAGGGCCCCAACGACACACACACATGCACCCATTACAAAGTCATATACACAATGTATATATCTGAGTTTTTTTTTTTCTTGTGAGTCTGCGTTGCCTTTGTTTTTGTACATAACTTGTAAACTTGAGCATGCACTTTCGGCGATCGCCAATGCGAAAGATGACATAGCCAGAACAGTAAAACCACGGCACACAAACGTTGGGGGATGGGCGGTGAGCGTCTAAGGAGTGGTGAGCGTTTAGGGGGGGGGGCATATGGTTTCACATCATTACCTTCTTTTCTTTTCTGCGTTCTATAAGTTTTCTTTTTTCCTTTCCTTTTTAAAAACTTTCCTGTTTGAGACGTTTTTAAAACTTTCCTGTTTGAGACGTTTTCTATCTTATTTCTGTTTTTTTCAACTTCACTGTTATTTTATACGAATAGTGCGAACACTGGTGAAGGATGATTTTTTCCCCCCATCATTTTAAGCAGAGAGTAAAGGAATAATTGTGACGCAACTTACCGATGTGATCAGACAAAGCTTGTAGATCTTGCCTGCAAATCTTCTCCACTTCTGCCTCCGTGTGCCGACCATAACCTTGGTAGTAAGTCATCCTTGCAACTCCATATTTCAGCTTCCACAAAACGTATCGGTTGAATGAACCTACTTTCAAAATGGTACGATCGCCATAGCTATAAACCCAACGACTCAGAATATAGGTCCTTAAAGAGACAAAAATAAATATTTACAATCGACATATTAGATGACACCATCCTTGAGGTAGGAGATTCTTGAACGCAGGTGGTGGATGTGAAGTCAATATGCAATGAGATTACCCCTGGATGTTTGAAAAAAGCAGGATAGTAAATAAGATGTTTAATTGCGTTAGGGTTAGGGTTATTCGTGTTTTGACAAATTAATTGACTTCCAGGAATATGAGTTATCTGCTCTTTGTTCAAAATCCGCATTTTTAAAAAAAACTAAAATTCAAATATATATTTAAATTGTTTTTAACGACATGCAGAAATTTAAAACTAATGTGAACAAGCGTAAATAACCTCGACCAATCAATTAAATCCCATCCATTCACTGTAGAGGTCCCCAGATGCCGGAATAGCCTTCTACTTTAATAGCCTCTTTCCTCGCGCTGCCGTTCTTTGGAACTCCCTTCTTGCTCACTGTTTCCCCGACTGCACCGATATGCAGAAATTTAAACTGATGTGAACAAGCATCTCGCTGCACAGCTCCCAATTTAGGATGACTCCCTAAACTTTCACCCTAATTCTCAGTAGCCCCTTACGTCTACAGTGGCGACTTGCCTTGTTTGGGGTGAACTAAGTTTTTAAAAAAAAAAAAAAAAAAAAAGAATGCAAAAGAATTTGCAAGTAAATACACTATCGGGCAACGCTGGGTCGGGACAGCTAGTTTTTGTGTTTTTTTTTGTTTTTGTTTTTTTTAATCCATCTGCATTTCAGTCATTTTTATTGCATTTTATTGTTTTCAGAGTCCCCTTCTTGCGTTTTCTTGTATCATCTAGGTGTTCTTAGAATTTCGTTTGCATTGATTTCCGGCCCTTTATCTAACGTCTGTTATGGAAATAATCGATCAGCCATTGACTTCCAGGGATGTGAGTTCTCTGCTCTTTGGTCAAAATTCGCATTTTCTTTTTTTAAACTAGAATTCTAATATATATTAAATTGTTTTTAACGCCAATACCTAGTTAAAGCAAAATAAATTGTTTGGGCTTATTAAAATGATTTCCAACGCTATTGATAATGTTTACCCATTCATTTTTTTTTTTTTATTATCATCATGTTTAAATTCATGTTTTGAAAAATGACATAAATCATAAATCTATGACGTTACTATGCCAAATGGGCTGGTTTCAGTAATAATATTAATATGAAATAACTTCTTTCTCTCTGATGAAGGGAAAAATTTTAAAACCAAAATAAAAAAATAAAAAAATAAAAACAAATATTTGCATTGTGTGTTTGGCTTCTAACGACTTTATTACTTAAATTTTCAAAATACATGTTTAGTTTGGTATGGTTTGGTAGTTTTGTTTTACGGCATATCAACCCTTTTTGGGTTATTTAATGCCGGATCTGGTCATTATAGTAAAAGTTTTTATGCTTCAAGTTCTTTATATCTTCAAATGTTTAATCATCGTTTTTGGTTTGGTAGTTTTGTTTTACGGCATATCAACCCTTTTTGGGTTATTTAATGCCGAATCTGGTCATTATAGTAAAAGATTTATGCTTCAAGTTCTAAAAATAAAATAAAAAAGGGGAGGGAGAAAGGGAGAGGGGCTGTTGTTTTTGTTTTTGGTTTTGTAGAACATAATTAAGTTTTACAAAAAAAAAAAAAAAAAAAAAAAAAACGTCAATGTAGGTGAATTTCGTCTCAGGGAGCCACAGGGCAGCCTGATCTGGTATCACCAGAAAATACATGTTTAAACCGATCTGTGAAAAGAACAATACGTAGTTAAAGCAAAATAAATTTTGGACTGTTAAAATAATTTCCAACGCTGTTGATAATTTTTACTTATTCATTTATTTATTTATTTTTATCGCTTATGTTTAAATTCATGTTTTGAAAAATTACATAAATCATAAATCTATGATGTCACGTCATTATTTTGTTATGGTAATGTTTTAAGCTCTATTTATAAGAAAGTCGAAATAGATCAGTTTTATTTTATTTATTTTATTTTTTTTAATTAGTTCACACCAAACAAGGCAAGTTGGCACTGTAGACGTAAGGGGCTACTAAGAATTAGGGTGAAAATTTAGGGGGTCATCCTAAATTGGGAGCTGGCCAGCGAGATGTCTTATATTCGGTTATGATGCGAGATTCTAGTTTTACAGAATGATAAAGATTTCACAGGTTAGGGTTTAGGGTTTAGGGTTAGGTTTAGGGTTAGGGTTAGGGTTTAGGGTTAGGTTTAGGGTTAGGGTTAGGGTTAGGGTTTAGGGTTAGGGTTAGGGTTTAGGTTTAGGGTTAGGGTTAGGGTTTAGGGTTAGGGTTAGGGTTTAGGGTTAGGGTTAGGGTTTAGGGTTAGGGTTGGGTTTAGGTTTAGGGTTAAGGTTAGGATTAGAGTTGGGTTTAGGGTTAGGGTTAGGGTTAGGATTAAGGTTAGGGTTAGGGTTAGGGTTAGGGTTGGGTTTAGGGTTAGGGTTAGGATTAGGGTTAGGGTTGGGTTTAGGGTTAGGATTAGGGTTAGGGTTAGGGTTAGGGTTTAGGGTTAGGGTTAGGGTTGGGTTTAGGGTTGGGTTTAGGGTTAGGGTTAGACGTGGGTTCAGGGTTAGGGTTTAGGGTTAGGATTAGGGTTTAGGGTTAGGGTTTAGGGTTAGGGTTTAGGGTTGGGGTTGGGTTTAGGGTTAGGGTTAGGGGTGGGTTTAGGGTTAGGGTTGGGTTTAGGGTTAGGGTTAGGGTTAGGGTTGGGTTTAGGGTTTTACACGTCTTCAATTAAACTCAACAATGGCTAAATGAAGAAGGCAGTAACTTACCAATAGAGGCTTTCTTCGCTCATTTTAAGCATGGAACGAGCAATCGCTTTCTCCTTCAGCGTCAAATGTTTGTTCAGGTTGACATGGAATTCCTTGTTCAAGAATTCGATAATGAATTGAGAGTCGCTGTACACTTTTCCGTTCAACATGATCCAAGGAGTTTTTTTCTTTGGTGACATCTTCCAAGAATATTCGTTCTGGAAAGAATTACAGGAGACAAAAGGGAAACAGTATTAGTCGGACTACTCTTCTCATCTTGGTTGTTATTTTCACAACGTTTCGGCCGATGTGACCTCCAATTTTCTTCAGGTGCATTTTTATTTTCAAACTTGGAAATAAAAATGCACCTGAAGAAGATTAGAGGTTACATCGGCCGAAACGTTGTGAATATTATTATTCGGACTACTATTCGCATCTTGGTTGTTATTTTCGCAACATCTCATCATCCATCCTTATCACATCCTCCTATGTGTTCCTTGGACTTTTCCCTGCCAACTGACCCCACTACATCAACTGTTCTACCTACATACCTAAGCAATCATCCATTTTTCCCTCATCATCATATTCGGTTTTACACCCATTTTACATGCTGGCATGTGTTGGACAGATTTAAGAAAATGACCTCCAAACTAATCCAGGCTAGCACTTTATTTATCCCTTTTTTTTTCTCAAGTCCATCTTTATCACTTCCTCCCATCTTTTCCTTGACCTTCCCTGTGAACTGACCAAGCTACCTCAACTGTTCTACATCTACTCACGCAAGAACTCTCATCCATTCTTTCAACGTGTCCATACCATTAAAGTCTACACTTCTGCACTATACTATTCAGATTTAATCTTCCTCTGAGGACATCAGAACTAAGCCCGTCTTTAAGACTCACATTACACATCTATTGCGATAGATGTGTAATGTGAGTCTCCATGCAACGCATGTCCTCAACCCATACTGGCCAGGCTTCACTTTCATAAATCATTACACTGAGTACACATGCCTGATAGATTCTTTCCTTGGTCGACAGTGGTAACACTCTGCTGGTTAGTAATGGCAGAAGTTCCTTAAACTTACTCCATTCAATCCAATGCAATTACACTATTACCTGCTCCACCCTGTGCTCCAATGGTATCACCAAGGTAAGAAAAATTCTCGACAACCTCAATAGCTTCACCATCCAGATATACGTTTTTAAAATTTTTTTACTAATAGATTACTGCTTATTAAGACCCTGCAGGCCACTCGAGGATAAGGATTAAAGAGATCGTCGGTTGGATGTTGAGTGCCGCCACACGAGGATTGGAAACAATAGGTGGAATGGGCAGAAGATTTCTTAAGAGGAATTGATTATCAAAGACGACGAATAAACAAGTATTTGTTTACATTAGACTTGAAGATAACCATGTTGTAGTCAGCTGGGAAGCAGCTTCATGATATTTTGTTCCACAGACGCTCTAGAAAAGAAACTTTGTTCATGGAAGTTGCGCTTGGTCTTTGGTACAGAGAGAGAGAGAGATTTGAATTCTGAATTTTTATCAATCTCGATTGTCTTACACTTGTGAACATGTATGTATGCGTGTGTTTGTGTGTTCACTACACTGGCCGTAATCGTCTCCACACGTTGTGCCGGTCCAAAGATTGTTGTGCGATCCTGTCTCAATGCTGCTGCAAAAAAAAACTCTCATGCCAAGCAGAATCACAACTCTACTTTATAAACAAGTAAAAAATTCATTTGCTAGAGATAAACAAATGAAACTTGTGTTCCCCGGTTGAATTGCCGAGTTGCAAAATGAGATCTCTCTATCCCGGTGAAATAAAACATAAGTCCATACAAAACCTTTTAGCTAAGAGACCCAGATGGGCCATCCTGCCTCCAAGGGCACCCTGCTTCAACTGACTGCCGGCTATCCCAGCAAACCTCAAACTTCCTGTCATGCCCAATGGGCCGGATATCCCCTCCCATCTCTTCCTTCCTGGCCTGGTCTTTCTCACTGGTTATTAACCACCCAGGCACTGACCACTCGAGATATCCCCAGACCGAGTATTATCATGGCGACAATCCATGAACATCCCAGCATGGGTCCTGCCTTTTACGAGATACTTAATCCATCTCAAAGGAAAACAAACTTCTGGGATGGCCCAAATAAAACCAAAGCATCTGACATTTGCAATGTCCGCCATTCATATACATCACTAAAGAAAATGCAGCCGACTGCATTTTTACAGATGAGTGCATTTGCTTTATTAAAAAGTGCACAAAAATGCAGCCTACTGCATTTTTACACACTTTTTACATGCAAATTGGTTAACACATTTTTTAAAAACAGTTTATTTTACCTGATAAGGTATCTTCGCCATTCGAAGATACGTCTCCAATTTGATTGCAAATGGAGATAGGTTCGGGGAAATTTCTCCCCGTGGAATTTGAAATAAGATAACCACATCTTTTGGATACTCCTTCGGTCTGTGAAAACGAAATAAAGAATTATGTATGAAATAACAAAATCGGTTTTTAAAAGAATTCTAAAAAAATTATATATGTCAATGTACGTGTTCGGCTGGCTTCAATACAAATTTATTATACTTATACTTGAGTCTTTGAGGCATCCAATAATATTCTAACTATCTCTCTTTCTCATAATATTTCTCAGTACTAGGACTTATACTTGAGTCTTTGAGGCATCCAATAATATTCTAACTATCTCTCTTTCTCATAATATTTCTCAGTACTAGGACTTATACTTGAGTCTTTGAGGCATCCAATAATATTCTAACTATCTCTCTTTCTCATAATATTTCTCAGTACTAGGACTTATACTTGAGTCTTTGAGGCATCCAATAATATTCTAACTATCTCTCTTTCTCATAATATTTCTCAGTACTAGGACTTATACTTGAGTCTTTAAGGCATCCAATAATATTCTAACTATCTCTCTTTCTCATAATATTTCTCAGTACTAGGACTTATACTTGAGTCTTTGAGGCATCCAATAATATTCTAACTATCTCTCTTTCTCATAATATTTCTCAGTACTAGGACTTATACTTGAGTCTTTGAGGCATCCAATAATATTCTAACTATCTCTCTTTCTCATAATATTTCTCAGTACTAGGACTTATACTTGAGTCTTTGAGGCATCCAATAATATTCTAACTATCTCTCTTTCTCATAATATTTCTCAGTACTAGGACTTATACTAGAGTCTTTGGGGCATCCAATCGTATTCTATCTCCCTTTTCTCATAATATTTCTCAGTACTAGGACTTATACTAGAGTCTTTGGGGACATACAATCAAAGAGTTGACCCCTGGCATCACCAGATCTCTACCCACCATTGCCTTCACTCAACCTATATTAAACCTTCTAGCACACCGATACAACTGTAGTCTCTGGCAAAATTTCTTATATCAAAGGAATGCGGGCCTCAGCATACCTGTTGGACACTGTCAGTAAACCCCTTCTCTTGGGAAAACTAACATTTTTCCTACATTGTATTATTAAAACATGTGCTCCGATGAACTTGCACTTGTGCCACCTCGACGTAAATACACTTGAACAACCTGACAATCAGCTAAATCCCATCCATTCACTGTGGAGGTCCCCAGATGCCAGAGAGCTTTCTACTCCAATAGCTTGTTTTCTCGAGCTGCAGGTCTTTGGAACACATTCTCTTCTCCTGTTTCCCCAACTATACCGACACGCAGAAGTTTAAAACTATGTGAACAAAAATCTAGCTACACAGCTCCCAATTTAGGATGATCCCCTAAACTTTCACCCTAATTTTTAGTAGCCCCTTACGTCTACAGTGGTAATTTGTCTTGTTTGGGGTGAACTCAGTTAAGAAGAACAAAAACAAATCTTATAAATAAATTTCATACATAGTCAGAAAAAACAAACAAGTAATAAAACAAATACAGATCCTAATAAGAACTGCCCCATAACGAGGTCACTGGGTTCAAGATAAAAATCATGTATTACGGCTTAACTGATCCAAAGAAAAGGGAGAACCTTCTGGATCACTGTTGAATCAGTGAACCAAGAAATTCTGATCATCAATCCTGAATTCATTGTGGGAACTATCTATAGTCTCTTCTGAAATTACGGAGCCGAAACCATAAGTTTTTCTCATTAGACCGTAAACCTGTCTCTGCATTCAAGTTATGCTATGGCCCGATGATCGCCTTTGTGGTCACGCTACGGTAAAAACGACACAAGACAAGTTGTTGGTATAACTCAGTTGTGCTCTGGATGTGTGTGTGTGTGTGTGTGTGTGCGTGTGTGTGCGTGTGTGTGTGTGCGTGTGTGTGTGCGTGCGTGTGTGTGCGTGCGTGTGCGTGTGTGTGTGTGTGCGTGTGTGTGTGTGCGTGTGTGTGCGTGTGTGTGTGTGTGTGCGTGTGTGTGTGTGTGTGTGCGTGCGTGTGCATTACCGTCTTTGTGGAAAAGGACCTTTAAACGCTGTCTGTTGATCATTGTCTAGTCGTGTCGGCCCCCGGAACAATCTTCTTCGTCCAATACAGAAAGAGAGATAGAGATAGTTTAAGCGAGCAGCAATATGCTTATTTTTTATTTTTTTCATTTATTTGTTTAATTCACGCTTTCCTAGCTGAAACAAACTAACCCTAGCTCCATTAATGACCCAACTGGAAGCATTATTTTGTAAGATATATTGCAAGTTTAGCATGAAACACATGGTGGAAACATCGGTAAGCGGTCCGACTACTGAGTCAAATATGACTTTCGTATTGGGGTTCGAATCGTGTGACCGGCGGGGAGTGTCTCCTCCCATACTGATGATTGCACGTTCGGCATGAAACACATGTCAATATGGGTTAATTTGAAAATATAATCGAGCACTGTAAGTAAGTTAACAACAAGCCGTTATTTATAGCGTAATGCAATACTCTACGCCCCGCCTATTGAGTTCTATCGGCGATCTCCCCCAAGCTGAACTCTGACTCTTCTCAGTCTCCACAATATATCCACTTCCGACCGGAAATCCTAGATGTCCGGACTTTCTCTCAGTCACTCTCAGCTGGTCACCGGAACTGACTACATCTGTTTCTCTTCTCAACCCATCGCTATCCGACCGCCCAGAAACTGACCACCAACGGTCAGGGCGCCATCCCATCTAAGGAGTTCAATAGCTTCACAGGCGTCCGTATCTCTTTTCCACTTATTTCACTTCTTCATCATTTCTTGGTGGTCCTGGCTGCATGGAAGAGGAGCGGGCGTCCATAGTATCGCAATGCATGAAACACTTTTTCATAAAAGTTTTTAGATCATAAAACAGGCATGTCAAACGAACACAAGGCCACCTGAGGGCCATGTGAGTCAATTTGTGTTGCTTTTCGTCTGTAGAACACAATACCATGGGGCTGCTTCCCAGCTGACTATAGCATGGTCGTCTTCAAGTCCAATGTTAACAAATTCTTGTTGAGCCGTCCTCTTAAATAATCTAATTTCTGGCCAGTCTCAACCATTTTGACCAATCCTCACGTTGTTGTTTCACTGTCCTGACAAATTCATTAACCCTTATCCTCGAGTGGCGTTTGGGCCTTGATAAGCGGTTACTCGTTAGTACATAAAAAGTTTTTTTAAATAATATAATTAACACTTCTACTCAGTCATGGCTGACAGAACAAGAACAACCTACCATTGTGTATTAAATAAAGAGTTAAGTTCGAAATTCCGTATAGGTTTTGAGTTCGACAAAGAGTTCGAAAAGATGCATCTGAAAAAGGTCGGAGGTTACATCAGCCGAAACGTTGTAGATTTAACAAACAGAATGAGAATAGTCCAAATAATACAAATGCAATGTTATTTGTGTCTATCAGGGATGTGAGTGACCAAAGGCAAAAAGAAAATGAAATCAAGATAAATTTCCCAACCTAGGGCCCCCGCCCCCCCCCCCCCCGGTGTGTGTATGTGTGAGAAGAGAGGGAAGCACAAAAAGCAAGAACTTCTTTCCTAAATAACTCTAATCAAATTAGGAGAAAGACACCGAGTACATATGTTGAGGGGGGGGGGGACAAAAAGTTATTCTTTGATGGAAAAAAAAGTCATCTAACTCCCCTACTCATTTTATGACTTGCTTCACGGGAAAATTAACATTTCTAGTTTTCAGAGAGGACTGTCATAAAAGGGAAAGATTAGCCTTTTCTTTAAAAAAAACAAAAACAATGTGATGATTAATAACAATGGTTGAGACTGGCCGAAAAGTAAATTATTTAAGAGGACGGCTCAACAAGAATTTGTTAACGTTGGACTTGAAGACGACCACGCTATAGTCAGCTAGGAAGCAGCCCTGTGGTATTGTGTTCTTGGAAAGAAACTTTGCTCGCGGAAATTCCGTTTTGTTTTAGGTACAAAACTGTCGGTTTGTCTGTCGGTAGATTAGATAGTCGATCGCTCTGTCACGCTTAAGTTAACGCATTGTTATTGCTAAATCTGAATCGACGCATCTTATTCATGATGTGTATGCGATACGTTGGACTGACTCACACACATATGCAGCAGGGACCGCCGATAAATGATGAGGAACTGAGATAAGTGAACGACGATAAGGAGGCCGGCGAATCCATTGAACTCCCCAGACGTGATGGCGCCCTGACAGTTGATTGTTAGTTTCTGGAGGGCTGGATAGCAACAAGTTGAGAGAAAAAAAAAACTGATGTGGCTTGTTCCAGTCATCGGCTGGAAGTTACTGAGAAAATGACCAGACATTTAGGATTTCCCATCAAAAGTAAATATATTTGGAGGAGTGGCTGTCGAGAGGTGTTTGGTGCAGGAAGATCGCTAAGAGAGTCCGAGAGTCAACGACTCGGCTTCTGGCCATGTGACACACCTTTCTGGAGTTGGAAGCAAGTGTCCCTTTTTTACACGCGTCCAAAAATATTTAGGGGTAGGGATATTGTCCTATTTTCATGTACTTACGTGTCACCACTTATCAAGGCCCAAAGGCCACTCGAGGATAAGGGTTAATGAATTTATCAGGAGGACAGTGAAACAACAACGTGAAGATTGGTCAAAATGGTTGAGACTGGCCAGAAATGAGATTATTTAAGAGGACGGCTCAACAAGAATTTGTTAACATTGGACTTGAAAACGAGTCAGCTGGGAAGCAGCCCTGTGGTATCGTTCCACAGATCGATGGTTCTTGGAAAGAAACTTTGCTCATGGAAGTTTCGTTAAGTTTTAGGTACACAGAGGGAGAAAGAAAAATTATTTACAGTGGTTGTAGCTAAACGAGTTCTTGTTGTAAATGTTTTACAGGGGGCACCATACGTTGGAGTTCAGTTGAGCACGTTCCATGAAAATAACGATAGAGTAGAGAAAGACTGGCAAGGTGTCATTACTTAAGAGGACGGCTCGACGAGTATTTGTTGATATTGGACTTAAAGACAACCATGTTGTAGTATGCAGGGAAGCAGTTCCATGGTAAAGTGTTCCACAGATGGAAAGTTTTTTGAAAGAAACTCTGTTCATGGAAATTCCCTTTAGATTTAAGTATACACAGGAAGAACATACAGTTATCAATCAATCAATGCTTTATTTATTACTAAATTTTTCGACTGGATAAAAAAATTTTTGGTTCAAATGTAGCAATTCAATTGTAGACTGTTGAAATATGTCGTCCATTTTTTGGGGTTTTCATCAAAATTTTACATAAAATTGTTTGGTTTTGTACTGTACTTGGCCCAAATAAAATTGAACGTCTCTTTTTAATATTTATACAGAAGTATTTAACGATTAAGTTAGTTTATCGCACGTGATAAATGAATAATTTTAATAGGAGAATCTATACAAGAAAAAAAAGGAAGAAAAGAAAAAAAAAAAAAGAATAAAAGTTGACCTATTTGTTATCAGTTATGGTAGTATTTGTTGATGGGCCTCGTTAGTAAAACGGAAGAAAAAGAAACGAAAAAAAGAAAATGGGGGGGGGGGGGAATTAAAAAACAAAAACAAAATTAAAAAGTAAAGAAAATGAAAAAAGAAAAAGAAAAAAAAGAAAAAAAGAAAAAAAAGAAAAAGAAAAAGAACAAAAAGAAGAAAACCTACATTTAAAAAAAAAATAACCTCTTTGTTATTAGTTATGGCAATCTTTATTTGATCGTAAGATTCATCACACGAAGCCACTTTAATTAACATGTAACAACCGGTTTGAAGCGGTTGTATGACAAAAGTTCAATTAAATAAATTAAATAGAAACAAATCTGCATATTTATAAAGTTGAGTCATTTGTCGCACTGAAAGTGAGATTAAAACGCTAACTTCATATTCCCGATGGTGTTTACTTCCTTCCCATCACAGGAAGATGTGGCACAAGGCCGGGAAGTTGGGAGAATAGGAAAAGCCAGCGCACTCAGTGTGTGTTTGGGGGGGGGGGCACATGTAGCAGTCATAAACATTAAAATTTCCTTTTTCTGGTGGAGAGCAGCCCCTGCAAGGTGGTTTGGTCACACGAGTACCAATCAGACTCCAGGGTGTATTACTCTCTACTGGACATTTGAAGGACTACTTCCGGATTGCTTGGGGGTTTAGACATCAGATCTAGAGAGCTTTCAGCTACCTGTGAACATGCATGAGTTCGATTCAGTAGCCAGTGTTGAAAACAAGAACTCTCATCCCAAGTAGAATCACAACTCTTGTTTTAAAACAAGTAACAGGTTAATTTGTTGGAGGTTAAAAATGAAACTCATGTTCTTAGGTTGAATGGCAGTCTTGCAAAATGAGATTTTTGCCCAACCAAATCGAAACATGAGTTCAATAAATACAATCCTTTAGCTAAGAGCTCCAAAGACTCACCTTGCCTGGAAGAGATACCCGGCCCAACTGACTGTCAGCCCTCAGAAAACAACAACTGCCTCTGTCACACCCAGAGAGCCAAGTCCAACTGCCCTCCCCACCCATAGAATATATGTACTTTTGACTGGAAATCCGAGATGTCAAGTCCCTCTCTCCATTCGACCACCCTGAACTCGACCACCCAAGATAATGGCTACGAGAGATATCCACTGGAGATAACTGCCAGACGGTGTCCACTCCATGGAGCCCATCTAAGGAAATTACTTTTCTCGAGCATGCCGGTTTCAGCATGATTCCATGTTTTTATGAGGCACTTATTTTATTTCAAAGCGAAATAAGATTCTGGGTAGCCCGATATAAAATCAGTGATATTTTCAATTTTTTCTATCACTTGCAATGTCTGCCATTTGCATGCATCACTAAAACATGCAGCCTTGTGCATATTTAAAACCTACACCCAACGGTGTAAGTCATTAAAATAAATATATCATTTTTATTTATAAAAGGGCTTTGTTTTCCTTTCGTTTTCCTATTCTTTTTGTTGCACAATATTATAGGAGTTTGTCTTAGTCCATGTGACAATCAGCTTCTATACACCCCCCCCCTCAAAAGCCTGAGTAACCCCGTCGGTATTCCCTGGTAGGGGCGCCTCGTGTGATTGTCAATAGACTAAAAAACCCTTCTCAAAGAGAGAAGTTAAACTCTGGGAGGGTGCATCACCTAAGACTGAACAAGGCCATAGCTCACCCTGAGAGAGCAGCGCCATCTGATCCAAGGCTTACAACATTGAAAAAACGAAAATCATGTTCAATTGTAGAATAGGGATCCTTGAAATATCTTACCGAATTCACTCGCATCTTTTTTTGTTTTAAAATGTATTTTTTTCCTCCTCAAATAAAATTGTACTCGACTCTAAATTTGAACTTTTATTCAATTACTAAAATTTACCAAAATTTAAATGCGAACAAACATATTGCTGCCCAACTCCCCCCCCCCCCAGGTTGCCCCTATAAATCTGGCCCCTATCGCAGTAGCCCCTTACACTTGTTTGGTGTGAACAAAAGTAAAAAAAAAAAAAAAAAATTATATATAATAAAATAGAAAGTATCCACTTCATCATGGCCGCCGTATCTGAAATTGCGAACTAGTGTTAATCCCCCCAAAGTCCAATTATTTTACGCCGCATAGTTTTCGGCGGGAGATTTTAATTTTATGAGATAAAGACGGGAATAAAGGAACAAAGATAGGTGCATTGGTTTGTGTGACTTTTTTTATGACGCAACACAATTGAACAACACGGTGCTTACGGATAGACAGAAAATAGTTCATTCATGTAAGCTGCTACATAACCCCCCTGCTTAGGCTTTCAGCCGATAAAACAAGAGAAGCTTTATTGATTGTAGCAGCACATGAGATTAAAATGGAACGAACATGGAAATCCATATTTTGGTACAAAGGAACAAGGATAAGGGCATCGGTTTGTGTAACTTTTCTTTGGGGCGTGCAACACAATTGAACAACACGGCACTTAAGGATAGACAGAAAATAGTTCATTCATGTAAGCTGCTACATAACCCCCCCTGCTTAGGCTTTTAGCCGATAAAACAAGAGAAGCTTTATTGATTGTAGCAGCACATGAGATTAAAATGGAACGAACATGGAAATCCATATTTTGGTACAAAGGAACAAGAATAAGGGCATCGGTTTGTGTAACTTTTCTTTGGGGCGTGCAACACAATTGAACAACACGGTGCTTACGGATAGACAGAAAATAGTTCATTCATGTAAGCTGCTACATAATCCCCCTGCTTAGGCTTTTAGCCGATAAAACAAGAGAAACGTTATTGATTGTAGCAGCACATGAGATTAAAATGGAACGAACATGGAAATCCATATTTTGGTACAAAGGAACAAGGATAAGGGCATCGGTTTGTGTAACTTTTCTTTGGTATGTGCAACACAAGTGAACAATACGATGCACAGACGAGTAGTAGTTTTATGTAGGAGAAACACGGGGACAAAATAAAAGATAATACATTGGGTTGAGTAAATGTTGACAAGGCAAAAATAATAATTTCCTGGAGTTCGTAGATTCTCTGCTGAGCCGACAGCAGAGAATCGCAGGATCACATCTTGTCTGGTTATGAAACAATCTCAAGCTGAAATGTTCATGTCGACCCCGTGACCTGGTTTTAGCGATCGCGTTTCAACTTCGTTACACATAGACGCACACCTGGTGAAGAGGCAATGAATACATAATCGTCAAGCCGAATCACAACTTGCACAGATCGACAGAAAATAGTTCGTTCATGTAAGCTGCTACATTTGTTACTTTGTAATATAATTACATTCGGTTAATAATTAATAATTAAATTATTTAAAAAATATTTTCAAAATTAAACGAAAACATTCCAATTATAAAACCAGTTTGATTTTATTATTTGCGAATAATTAAACCAATTGTTGAAAATAAATTATTAGCAAAAAGAGAAAAAAAAGTCTTGCCTAAACTAATTGTGGATTTTCTTTTGGATTAACACCAGTTCGCAATTTCTGATTTCAGATATTGCGGCCATGATAAAGTGGATACTTTCTATTTGACCAAATATATTATAGTCTCTGGCTGTGTTTTTATTTCATTCACTCCAAACAACCATTTTCCCCATTTCTCCATGTATTACATTTTAATTACTAATGCACATTCAAAGAGGCGATCAATTGTCTATTTCATACTAGTGGCCACGCTACAAAATAAACAAAAAATCATTTTACGCTAAATTTATATGCGAAACTGATCCCCCTCTCGAACTTCTGAGTATATGTATTTTTGCAAAAGTTTTTCAAGGTGTTTACACGTCCTTTTGGCTAAGATCAAAGTGTAGTATCTGTTCCGATGGATACTACACCCCATAAACTGGTATTGTCTTAGCCTTCTGGGCTTGATTTACGCCGGTCTATCGGTCGGTCCTGTGCAGTTCTAGGAGGTCCACCCTCCCAGGCTTTGCCTCCCCTCTTTGGGGAGGAGTAAGTTTATTGCTTACTGCCTGAGGCGCCCCTACCAGGGAATGCCGACGGGGCTTCCCAGGCAATTTTTAATGGCCAGAGTGCTCACCTTCTCGGGCGCTGGCTTTTCAAACCCCACTTTCCCGACCCGACCTTGGGGCACATCTTACTTGTGGGAGTAAGAAAAAACTGGCCTTGTGCCTAACCTCCTGGAGAGGAAGTAAATAAATACACGTAATTGTCTAAAAAGTAGAATATCATATTTTTTTTTTGGGGGGGGTAGGGGTAGCTGAAGGTCTTTATTTACTTTTAAATGCAGTTGTGCAGTATAGTAGTAAAGAAAAGGAAAGTCAATAAACGAAATTAAATTAATTTATTGCATTATAACCAAATGTTTTATTGGAAGAAATTTAATTTTTATATATGTAGTTGTTTTTTTTAAAATTGTATGATTATCTCCCTTGCGAATTATCTGCCCTTGAATTATTTTTTAAGAAAAACGATGGACGCTTACTGAACGAATCGCTGTAATGATACGAAGAATGGAAATATACTTGTAATTAAAGTTCTAGCGGATAATTTTTTCTACTTTTTTGTACAGTGAGTAAGAATATAACGCTGAATAAGTAAATGATATTGTTTTTATAAAACAATTTTTTTTTCGTACGGCCGCTCATCAGCACAAGCACCGTTTTTTGTTTTTTTACAAAAAAAAAGTAATTTTTAAATCAATTATTTTTAAAATTAAACAATATTATTAAATAAATTTGTGCTTTAAAACAATTTCTAATAAGATTTAAAACCAAAAACCAAACCCAAAACGTTTAAAAAAAAAAAATCATTTTTTGAGCGACTCGTACGATACACCTCAGAGAATGTGTTGTTTACATGTTATTAATCAAATAACGCGCCGCTGTCTTGTGTTCATCTCTCTCGCTCTCTCCCTCTTTCTCTCTAATCTGACGTCATGTTAAAACCTGTGGATTTCTTGAAATAGAACTTTCTGTGCATTCGAAATAGAACGTTATACTTTTATTTTTAACAAATATATAATTTTATTTACAAATCTTTTTATAACTCATTTGGTATAATTTTATTCAAGGACAAGAAATACAATTTCAAACCAACAATAAATAAACAATCATGGCTGCCATTGTAAAGACAAACCAAAACAAGTTCAATTATTTATAAACAATAATGTGAGAGAAAGAGAAACAAAGAGACAGATACAGACATAGGTAGATAGAGAGGGGGAGAGGGGAGAGAGAGAGAAAGAAAGAGAGAGAGAGAGAGAGAGAGAGAGAGAGAGAGAGAGAGAGAGAGAGAGAGAGAGAGAGAGAGTCAACAGATGACGATTAGAACGGAAGTGACGCCGCCGTTACTGACATAGCGTTGCCATGAACGATAGCCAGGGAGATGCGTTGGAACAACCAGGCTGACTCACGGGGCTCGTACCTAGACGTTGAATCCTCCGTCCAAAGCCGACGTTTCCACTGAAATTGGTCGGAAGACGAAACGGTCAGTGAGCAAGCTATATTTTCCACGCTTCCTTGTTTCGGCGTTTTAATAATCAGAGGGCGGGTAACCAAATGTTCCATCATATTCCACTACAATCTAATTTAATTACGTAACTCAATTATATAGATTAAAAAAAACAACAACAATGTCTTTAATTCATTCTATTTATAATTTTTATTAAGATTATTATCGAGGGAAATATTTTAAATACATCTTGAAATCTGAAAACAAAAACAAACACACAATCATGAGTGTATATTTGCGAATATTCATTTATTAGAAGCTTTAAAACAAATTACGAATAGGCTATATTGCCGGTCCCGGCAAAATAACGATTCCTGCGTTATTTTGCCGGTTCATGTATATTTAACTAAATTGTTAAACATACAGTGACGCCCGGCACAATAATGAGTCTTACGTTATTTTGCCGGCTCGTGTTTATTTAACTATGAATTACTTTTTTTTTTTTATTATTTAAATTATTTTTTTTGTATTATTTAAAACTTTTTCAAACGAAATTTTATTTATAATTTAAAACTTTGCCTGATTTTTAATTTTTTAATTTTCTTTATTTAAAACTTTGCCTGATTGATTTTTTTTTGTTTCTTTTTAATTAATCTTTGCCTGATTGATTTTTTGTATAATTTAAAACTTTATTAAGCGACAATATATTTTAACGATAAAATTAATTTTTACTTCCGGTTGATTCGATTAGGAGTGAACTCTTCAAAATTACGACTTATTTTATGATTTTATTGAAAGAACATTTTAAAATAGAAACTGTTTAAATCCAGTGATTTTCTGTATATTTTAACATTATCGAAGTTTTTCTTCATAAAGAAAATGAGAATTTTACATTACAATCTTTCCTTTGTAAAGCACATTTTTAACAAGTAAATGTTACCAAAGGCAACATAAATTATTCTTCTACCCGTATAAGTTTATTTGTTTATTTGATTGTTTATTTTTATAAAAAAAAATCATTTATCAAAATAAATAATAAAATAAACAAATAAACTTATACAGGTAGGTAGAATAATAATTTATGTTGCCTTTGGTAACATTTATTTGTTGCTTATTTTTTTCTTTATATATAACTTATATATAACTTAAGGAAAATTTCAATTACTTAAATCGAGAGCAGACTTAGTAATGTTGGGAAAATTCATCAACATTAATTCTATTATGAAAAGTAAGCAGATATTTCTTTAACCGACACAATAGGGCAGGTCGATTTTTTTTATTTCTTTAACCGACACAACTGATGATGAAAACAAATTGTTTTTAAATATTTGCCCTTATTTATTTAATTACCTTTTCTTTCGCAAGGCCATAACAATTAGGTCTTAAAAAATAATGAACCGGCATAATAACGATCCCTTTACATCAATAAATAATTATTGTGCCGGGCGTCACTGTATGTTTAACAATTTAGTTAAATATACATGAACCGGCAAAATAACGCAGGAATCGTTATTTTGCCGGGACCGGCAATATAGCCTCTTCCAACAAATTAATTATGCAAATTTGAAAGACGCGTGATATTTGGGGAAGTTTTGGAATTGGTATATATAGGAGCTTATAAGTAAATATAAAAAGAGAGCGATCAAAACAATATAGTTTCGGCTTCACACATATACATAATCTCCATTATTAATAAAGAGAAAAGGAGACGTCTTAAAAGACTTATCGCCTTGAGGGGAAAAAATGTCGGACGATCCGATAGAAAAACAGAATTGTTGACCTGGAGAAACGAAACAAAGCAAAGCCGTGTGTAATTCGAAATATATATTATTTTATTTCAAAAATTTAAATTAGGTATAAAAATAATTTAGTGTTAACAAATATATTTTTTTAATATAACTTCTTGTAAACTTTATTGCTTATTGCTTTCTGTGAAGGGTTCGTTTTTCATTCAACACATTCCGGTCGATCTAAAACGTGGCACGTTTTTGTGCGTAATACTAACACGTAATTTATCGCATTATGTGTGGAAGCACCGTTAGTAGGATAACCTCCTGGTATATAGTGGAGTATAGTGGCGTATACAAAAAGTGCTGCCCCACCCAATAATAAAATCAAGCTTTTTATAATTGGAATGTTTTTTGGCACTTCTGCATTTCAACCGTCACTTTGACTTAATTTGTTTTCCGCTTTTGAAGGCAGGGGCAGACAACCAACCGGAAGTAACAGAATTAGATTTTTTTTTTTAAAATCCAAAATGACAATAATAACAGCGAACAATGTATCGTTATTAAATATGAAAATATTTTATTTAATAATGTAAAAATTTATAAAAATAATAAAAATGTGTTTATTTTATTGTGTGAATTAAAACTTTCTCAAAATAGTCAACAGTGATTTTTAAAACGAAAAATTATCATTTAAATGTCAGTGATTTTAGTCAGCGAATTTTTCATTGGATGAATTAACATTTTATCAAAATATAGTAAAGAGTGATCTTTTAAAACGAAAATTTATAATTTTAAACGAAAATCAAATTCAGTCTGGCATTTCCCGGTTGACTGGGTTGAATGAATGGAAATCTTCAATTACGATGTCTGATCACAGTAAGTGAGGGCTAAAATGCAGAAGTGCCTGTTTTTTTTTGTAGTTTGAAAATATTTTTGGTACTTCTACAGAATTTGAATATAACAAAGTTTATACATTTTTTTGAATATTTTCATGTCGTCGTGAAAGTAAAGAAGCACCAAAAATTTTGCCAAAATTTAAGCGGTCCGGTCTAAAATGATGAGGGACTGTTTTTTGATAAACACCGCTTGTCAATTTCCGATTTCAAAACCGGAAGCCGTCGCCAAGTAGATTCTTTGTATTTAAGCAAAAAAACCCTAGAGGGTAGAATTATTTATGATGCTTCTGCAGTTTCACAATGACATTAACATATTTAAAGAAATATATAAACTTTGTTATGTACTTGCGTGTTAGCTGAAAATAAGATTGTACAAAAACAATCACGCAAATTCACCCAGTATTTATTAAATTATAAGAAAAAGAAAGAAATAAAAAATAAAAAAACGATCTTAGGTATCGGTAGACATTTCAGCTTACTAAGTAGGCAAGGGGGATAACTTTCAGAAAGTCAAAATATTAGAAAAATGGCGACATATAGATAAAATCGTTTTTTATTTTTAATCTAATAAATACTGGATGAATTTGCGTAATTTTTGGTGTACAGTCTTCTTTTCAGCTACCACGTAAGTACATAACAAAGTTCATACATTTTTTTAGCTATTTTTTTTTAAAGAGAGACCTAACATGTCATTGTGAAACTGCAGAAGCACCTTATTTATTTACCTCTTTCGCAGATTAGGTGGCGAGTTTGAAAAGCCAGCGCACTAGATGAAGTGCACTCTAGCCTACAAAAAAAAGAAAAGAAAAAGAAAAAGAAGATGCCTGAGCATAACCATCGGCATTCCCCAGTAGTAGCGCCTTCGGCGGTTATCAATAAATTAACTCTTTCTCAAAGAGAAGGTAAAGCCTGGGAGGGTGGACCTTCTAGGACTGAACAGAACCATATCTCAGCCCAACAGCAACAAAGCAACCGTCGGGCTGATTGTCAAGGACGTATCCCCGACTGGTACGAACACCGCCCACTTAAGTTGTGCCTGAGGATAAGTATAGATAATATACAAATAAAATATGAAGTCCTATGATTATTGTTTTTTTTACTTACTTTTCCGCAAATAAGATTTTACGTACAATCTTAACTACAACGACAAGAACAATCCCGGATCCAACAGTAGTTGCGAGGAGTTCCGTCGAGTTCCAGGAGTTTTCAGCTGCCATTGTTGAAGATGAAATGACGAATGTCGTGTAGAGTTAAAAAGAAGAAGAAAA